>LPNX011177950.1:92491-391347 GCA_001517045.1 Pseudotsuga menziesii | reverse complement strand
TGGGGATAGGTATCATAAAAAAAAAACTAGTTTTTTTGTTTGTATTTTTGACATATCTCCCTGTGTTTTTACTCAAATTTCTTTCGGGAGAGCTCGTTGGATGNCCAACGAGTACCCACTCGGCATACTTTTGACGGACCCTGCTACCCAAAAAACAAGAAATACCTGAAAAAATGGAATGATGATGTCATCATTCCATTTTTTCAGGTATTTCTTGTTTTTGGGGTAGCAGGTTCCATCAAAAGTATGCCAAGTGGGTACTCGTTGGATGCGGAATTTAATTCTGCATCCAGTGAGCTCTCCCGATCGAAATTTGAGTAAAAACAAAGGAAGATATGTCAAAAATACAAACAAAAAAGTAGTTTTTTTATTTTCTTCCTCCAAACTTAATAAATATTATTTTATTATTTTAACTATTAATTTATTAGTTCATTTTAGGAGGCCCATTTTGACTTGAAATTTCCTCTAATGGGCACTTTACCCATGGTCGGTTGCAACAGACCATAATCACATGAACATATCACAACATTTATAGCTAACATCATATTAATACAACCATGACCACTTTCTAGGACTAGTGGGTTTTGACTCCCACCATCACCACTAAAAGTTCCTGAAGTCCTCGAAGTCATATTTTGATTATGCGTATGGTGAATTGGAAGCACAGTTGGGATTTTTGCAATCAACTTCGAGGCCTCATCAATCCTATGGCACAACTGGATAAGATGGTCTCCTCTTCCATGGGAATTTTACCTTTCATTTAGTCTTCTTGTCCCCACCAACACTTTCAATGTTCTTCTCCTAATCAACATTCTCCTTTTTATTCCCACCCTTCTTATTATTCTTCCCCTTTTTCCTATTTCGTATTGGTTTTTGGTTACCCTTTTGGTTCGATGATTGCATGCAATGTACATTGAACAATTGGGTGGGGGTGGACGAAGTCACGGCTTGTCTAGTCGTAGACTAGTTAAGCGACAAATTTTTCATTTGATGTGTAACCTAGTCCACAACTTTCGCACTTAAATATCTAATAATTCCATCAATATGTGGCCCATTTTTAAACTTGGAGTCATGATTTGACCTTGGTTCATTAGGAATAACCTCATAAAGGAGCCCACATTGAGCAGAAATCAGGTGTAACTGCTGAGCTCAAAAAATGGCATGTTTTTTGGTCGCCACTTCGGACGTGAAAATATCCTTTGCGGTAAAAGGAAATAAGGACTTAAGGAACCATTTTAATAATAATTCTAGTGGAATGTCAGCCTTAATCAATCATTTTTGTCTACGCCACTCTTGAATATGGTCACAAATATGGGTGACCTTGTCTTGCTGAAAGGTCGATAAGAGTTTGGTATCGACATCATAGCGAACTGACAACTGAAATTGATTAAGGAAGAGCATGTCCAAGTCATTAAAGGTCTGATATGTTCCCTTAGGTACATCAATATACCATTTCGTAGCTAGACCCATAAGGGTGCATTGAAATAGTCTCAACCGAACTAAATCATAATTCATTGAATTCGAAGAGCACCATAGATGAAAATTCATTACGTGATCACTAGGATCCTCATCATTCTTACCTTCAAACTTCCAAATATCTGAAGGAATCTTAGAGTTAACTAGAGGCCATGTCGAATCATGACACACCAGGTCATTTGTGAGTCTAGAAAGGGTAGGTAGATTCAACATAGATAAAAAAGGGAGACTAGGTTGCAACATTTGATTCCTTGACCCCAGGAAATATTAGTTCTGATACACTGGGTTGTAGTAAAGGCCATTACCTTGACTAGTTAGATAATAACCTCCTCCCATATGACCCATGTAAGGATGAACATAAAACTGCATATGGGGCATTCTTTGAGAAGGGGGAACCGTATTGCCAAAATTACCAATCTTTTGTATTAGATGACTCCTAGACACCTGGGTAGGCATGTAACCTCCGAACACAAGGAGACCAGATGATGGGGGAAGCATACACCAAAGGGACAATTCCCTCACAAGGTCCAACTCTAAGTATGAGGAGGATTCATCATGAGAAATTAATTGAAAGGGATAAGTATAGTGGATGATGGGACAAAATAAGGTATATAAGTTGTATCCCAAATGTTCACATATATGGAACCACTCGAAAAAGGATTAACACTAGTGTAAGGTACTAATGAAGGGGGTGAACCTCCTCTGACAAACAAAATAGAACGAGGGATGTGATCACTTCCAAAATGATATGTGTTGATGTTTGAGAAAAATTAGAGAAGCTTGAAATTTTTATCAATCAATTCCAACACACATGTATCTCATAAATCATCTCCATGAATAAACCATATAAATCAATCAACCATGAGAGATAAGATATACCCTGGGAAAACCATCCAAACATGGAGGATGAAAAACCCAACAATTGTTTGAGTATGATAGAGAAATTTGTAGCAAATGCTTTACAACACATAAGCATATTGCATGATAAGAGATATCACCTCCATAGTAGAGAAGAGAGATCAAATGCAACTCTACAAAAACAATTGTACACAACTATATTGAACTTTCCATATTCCTATCTTATTAATAACAAGCCAAAAACCCTAGCATGTAGAAGGTAGTGCATAGGAGGCCAGTAAACATACTGAGAGAACCACATAGTACATTCATAAAGATGATATAACTAGAACTACCTCATCGAAACTGTTAACACTCTATTTTCAACAGTCAATTTATGGGCCTGACATAGTTCAAAAGGGTCCTATTCATTAGAAAATTATATGAACTCCCTTCAGATTATCAAATGCACATTTTGCGTCATTTAGGACCGTTAGATAAAGAAGAGAGCTTGATCTACAGTGGTAGATTCCTCCATAGGTGAAGACATGCAGTAGCAAAAATGATAGAGAAAGGCATCGTAGACCAACGATCTGGGATCACAATGAAGAAGATTGATGATAGAGCATGGTTTTGGTTGAAAGACGTGAGGGAATGGTCAAGTTTGGAATTCATGAAATAGGTTAAAGGGCAGAAATATCTAACGGTGAAGATGAGAGAATGAGCAAATCTACGGCCCCAACTGATTTTGCAAGCCAAACTTGTGCGGATAAAGTCATGATTCCAAATCACGAAAAGTGGTACTGGCTACAAAGAATCAATGGTCACAACAAAAGCAGAGGTAGATCTACGGTTGTGGCTCTTTTCACGATCTAAACTATCACAGACAACGTCGGGATCCCAATTCACAAAAAGGTGGTAGGACCCACTCAGATCGATGGTTGCATGGGAAGGTTGATCTCTATCGATGGGTAAGAACATGCCACAGTCTAAAGCTGCTCGTTGTATCAAGGGAGGAAATTGGCAGCGAAAGTTAAAGAAACACGGGCGATGGATGTGAAAGGTTCCCCAAATCAGAGGGTTGAGGAGGCCTCAAGGCTATAAGTTTCACATCTAGTGCAAGGTTGACAATAGAGGAGATGTTCCTATGTGTAATATACCTCCCGACAGATTGGTCGATTCCCCCAATGCCATTTGTGATAGACCTAAGGCAGAGGTCATGTCCAATGACACTAACTTTCCCCACTCCATAGGTTTGGCACATGGTTCACGTAGAAAAAAAATAGTAGGGAAGCAGTAAGTTAAAGTTTTTGAAGTGACGAATTTAGCATCTACACAAAGCAAAGAGAAGCCGCGAACTGAATCCGCTCGGTGCCACCATCGTAGTGAGTGAAAAGGAAAGAAATGTTAGATCCAAATTCTTTAAACCAGTTGGGAAGCCACGTGAGAAAGTGCTTAAATTCTTATCCATATCAGATTAGATAATTAAACATCAGAAGGGAAGATCCTCGCCCTTGTGTCACGCATGCTATTGTCATGATTCAAGACTATGGTCATCTTCAAGTCCTTTTGTCTTACCTTATATAGTGCCATCGTCTGAAATTGTTGAAGCATGGAAATGGGAAGATGGTATGGGATAAAGGTTGAATTTGGATAAGTGTTGAGTTCTTTCATAGATATCCATGGCTGTGTGGTTTGAGAAGTTAGTTCGACAAGGAGTACTAATGGTTGGAAAATGTAAAGTTACGTTTCTTCATTGTCTTGGTTATCTACACCAGGAAATCGCCAACCACCAGGGCACAGATGTTAAAAACCTAGGGGGGTTCAACTGCTTCCACACCACCCTACCTTTGGATGCATTGTGCATGGGTTTTTACATCCCAAAGATGTCCCTCCGACAGTCACGGCCTCCAAAGTCCTATCACACAATGGTGGCTGAGCTGTTGGAGCGAATGCTCGATTTGGGATAGTATAGGTCTGAATCCTTCCTCGCTGCCCCTATAATCTCGACTTGGAAACTTTACCGGGGGCAAGGAGGAGGCCAATCACACACCCAGCTACATGGCCTGCAAGAAAAACCTCCTCGTAGGAGGGAGAGAGTAGTACAAGGATGATAAGCCTCTTAAGACATTTATCATCATCAAATGCATGGCCACCCTTTTTCTAGTTCCCTCCTATAATAGTGTTACCAGACAAAGGAAGGGCTAGGATAATGGCTGAGCACTGGAGTGTGGGTTTTCTTGTCAGCCTTTGAGCAACATGGTCTAAAAGAGGCAGGCTGGTCAAAGGAGGTAGAAAGGCATGTATGAAATGGTTTGAGTCGGAAACAAACCATCAGTAGGCAATCTGAAGATCGTTTTCACGATTACCAGGATGAAGAAAGCTCTGCGCTGTCAATCCACATTACCATGCACTGCAGCTCCATAATGTTTATTGATATTTGTAAATCATGGCGATAGTTCCACTCTCTAGACTGCTAACGTTTGATTGTGACTGAATTTTTTTTTTAGGTTCAGTTTCCAAGAATAGCCTCAGCACTGAAATAGTATAAATACATTATCGATAGAGGGATATGGGGGTTGGGTTGGGAAAATTTCAAGGGCTAAGGATCTCCATTGTAATTAGTCTCTGGTTTCTGTGTTATGAAGAAATTTGTAGAGGAAGGATTATCTTTCAAGGTAGAGATTCCTGTCTCGTTGTTTCTTTCAATATGTAATTTCTTTACGTGAAATGTTCATCCTGTTTTCATTCTAGTTTGTTAATTTCTTTCATGTATTAAATGAGTGTATAATAGTTTGGAATTCATACATGTTATTCTCCATATGTTGTCTTAAATATTCATTTAAGTTTTATTCTAAATTTATGCAGAATTCATCCTGTAGATGCTCTGCATGATGGACTATTCCCTCTCATCTACTAATCACCTGCTAAATATCTCTTGACTGCAAGATCAATGGCTATCTTGCCTCTGTTTGTAAATTTAAGCCATTCTTTACCTCCTGCAATATGTTCCTTACCCATACCTTCGACTCCATTTCCCAATGGTTCCTTCCTCTGATAGTTTAGCCTGCATCCTACATTAGCGCACTCGCCCTATTCAGGAGTCTAGCCTACTGACCATTCTCAAGCAAAATCTTACATGAAGTAAATCTGGAAAGTAAGTGAGAGATGCCTCTATGACTGTACTGGGCTAGAGGCACAGTCTAAATAGGTTTTGTTGTTTCCCAAGAGAGAAACCTTTCATCCCAACCTATGGGCTCAATCTCGGTGCTAACAAACTGGCGTCATTGCTGGGGACGAGATTGAAGATCATCCCTGGGAAGAATGACATAGTTTTAGATATGGTTGTTGATGGTGAAAAATGATTAGACATCAATAAGGTTGTGCACTTTTCACCTAGTGACTCCACTCTTGAAGGATTCAGACTTCAGCGACTGCAGTGGTGGTATGACCCATAAATCAAATTGTCAAAAAAACTGGCAGGCTCTACTAGGATAAATGGACCCCTTGTAAGGCTAAAAAATGCATGGTGAAAGGTTAAGATACTTGAGTTTACATTTCTTCCAAGATGCCTTGTCTTGTCCTGTAAGTTTGTTCTTATCCTTTCCTAAATTTATCAAAACAGCCTTCTATGGCTCAATTCATTCGAAATAGAGCTATGAATATATTCCTGTTTATCCTTCTTTATAAACCAAAAGCATTGCATCGTCTTGTACATTTGATTTTGACTGAGATTTTCCCCCCGAAAGCTCATGAATTTAAAGGTCACCCCTATGAACCTCATAAAACCTTGGTTAATAACATATCTATTGCGCCTAACTTGGTCTCTCCCAGTATTCCAAGCTGGTACAAACCACTACAATTACCTCCCATCCTCGATGAGTTTCCTAGGAAACATTACAAGTACCTCCCCAAATTTGATGGAGAATCCAAAGACTTCACTTCTAAGAAACATTTACAAGCCTTTGAACATTTCTCTAACCTTTTTGAGACAGAACATGATGATGATTGCATGAGGAGTTTTGCCCAGTCTTTGCAAGGAGATGCTAAAGAATGGTTCAAACACTTGCAGCCTAAGTCCATCAATACCTAGGAAGATTTTTCTTGCACCTTTTTGAAATTTTGGGGTAGGAGAAGGCCACTGGATCAAATACTTTTAGAATTTTATTCCTTGAAGAGGCATGAGGGTGAGTTCATATCTAGTTTTAACAGAATATTTGCAATCTTTTATTATAACATTCCCAAGGAAATCCAACCTGTTGAGAACGCTGCTAAGATCTATTATGCAACCAACTTTCCTCCTAAACTGTCATTACTTCTTTTGGAAAGAAAATCAACCACTCTACAACTTATGTTTACTGATTGTTTGGAGGTTGAGGAAAACCTTAATATGTCCAAAAATTTGTCAGGTCAGGGCAATGGTGGTGAAATAAAAGATACATTAAAATTGGTTGGGCCCTACAAATGGAAGGGGAGAGTCCCTATTCAACTAAAGATTTCCCTTGTTATATAGGAAGATGATCCACCTGATATAGAAGCAGATGGTTTTGCAGGCTTGTTTTCTTAAGGTTGCAATATGCTCAACATCGGGTCTGTTAATGACAATTTTAAAAGGGATTTAGGTGTACCTGTGTACAATGGGTATGAGGAGGAGTATTTGGAGACTATACCTAAAGAGCCAGTTATAGAACAAGGGTCTGCTAATGTGGAAAGTTTAGCTACAATCCAAAGTCATAAGGTTGAGACAGGAAGGGATGAGGAAGGTACGAAGGGTGATAGTCTTCCCTTATGTTATTCATCATTTGAATTAATAAGATGCAGGCTTAAAGCTTTGAAGCAAAAGAAGAAATTAGAATATATGATACGCTCCATGAACGTATGTGGAACATAACGTGATAAAGAGGAACAGTCATGTAGTTCCTCTCTACTTATTGATACGTCATGAGTTTGTGATGAGGTGTTGAGTCACGAAGAAAGAGGCAACAACTCGCAAATAAATTCATTTTTTAATTTTTCTTCCCTCAGGCATGTCTCCCCATAACATAGGAACATGCTTGCTCAGTTATGTTGAAGGAAAATATGATGCTCATGATGAGGTGTACAAAGAAGTTGAAGCTCTAGCTTCAGAAGTTTTAGATGAAATGGTGGATGTTTCATTGGAGAACAATTATGTGGGTCCTTTTCTAAGATTTTTCAAGTATCAGTTTGGAAGCTCACCAGAAGAAGGGAGTTCTAGACAGCTTTCACATGAACATATGATAGAATATGCTGGAGGTCGTCATGCTTTCTATTACCCCATAGCAGAATACATGGATAGGTTGGGTAATGGTAATGAGTGGTCATGTCTCTGCCATAAATATCAGTTTATTTGTTATGGCCTTTTTCCATTATGCATTTCATTCTTGTTCATCAAACATGAAAAGAAAACAAATTTGTTAAGCAATATGCTTGATTGGCTTCATTGGAAGTCAGATTTGACTTAATTGGGCTTATGCACTAAATTAAGTAGAGTAGGTAGGAACAAATAAACTCAAAAACCATTGGGCATTTCCTTTAGTACTATTCAGTTTGTTTTCATTTTCAGTTGTAAATATAGGATTACAATCACAATTGTTCTCAGTTTTAGAGTATGGCTAATGGCATAGTTTGCAGGTTGACATAAATTTGTGTAGCAAGAGATTCAAGCCAGTTAAAGTCTCCAAGAATATGACCGAGACCAGCCAATGGATGAGGCACTCATTCTACAGGGTTCTTTGCTACCTTTCTGGGAGGATAGCATCCCACGTGGAGTCAGTTGTTAACACTTCGTTTGACAAAGTCGATTTATGGGCCTGATAGAGTTCAAAAGGGTCCTATTCATTAGAAAATTATATGAACACCATTTAGATTATCAAATGCACATTTTGCGTCATTTAGGACCGTCAGATACAGAAGAGAGCTCAATTTACGGTGGTAGATTTCTCTAGAGGTGAAGACCTGTAATAGGGAAAATGATAGAGAAAGGCGCCATAGACCAACGATCCAGGATCACAATGAAGAAGATCGATGATAAAGTGTGGTTTTGGCCAAAAGACGTGAGGGAATGGTCAAGTTTGGCATTCGTGAAATCTGTTAAAATGGGAAAACAATGAAAGGCCGAGATCAAGGCGAATCCCGATCAACGGGCCGAGACAATTTCACTGAGAAAACATGCTCGGTAGAAATGTTTTTCCCAAGTCATGAAACAGGTTAAAGGGTAGAAATATCTAACAGTGGAGATGAGAGCATGAGTAGATCTACAGCCCCACCTGATTTCGCAAGCCAAATTTGTGCAGATAAAGTCATCATTCCAAATCGTGAAAAGTGGTACCAGCTATAAAGAATCAACGGTCACGACAAAAGTGGAGGTAGATCTACGACTATGGCTCTTTTCATGATCTGAACTAGTGCAGACAACGTCAGGGTACCGATTTACAAAAAGGTGGTAGGACCCACTCAGATCGACAATTGCATGGGAAGTTTGATCTCGATCGATGGGTAAGAACATGCCACAATCTAAAGTTGCTCGTTTTATCAAGGGAGGAGAAATTGGTGGTAAAAGTTAAATAAATGTGGACAATGGATGTGAAAGGTTCCCCAAATCGAAGGGCTAAGGAGGCCTCAAGGCTGTAAGTTTCACATCTAGTGCAGGGCTGACAGTAGAGGGGACGTTCCTATGTGTAATCTGCCTCTCGGTAGATTGGCCAATTCCTTGATGCCATTTGTGATAGACCTAAGGCAAAGGTCATGTCCAATGACACTAACTTTCCCGGCTTCATAGGTCTGGCATGTGGTTCACGTAGAAAAAAAACAGTAGGGAACCAAGAAGTTCAGGTTTTTGAAGTGACAAATTTAGCATGTACACAAAGCAAAGAGACGTCGGCAACTGAATCTGCTCGGTGCCACCATCGCAGTGAGTGAAAAGGCAAGAAAGGTCAGATCCAAATTCTCTAAACCAATTGGGAAACCATGCAAGAAAGTACTTAAAGTCTTATCCTTATTAGATAAGATAATCAAACATCAGAAGGGAATATCCTCACCTCGGTTTCATGCATGCTATTGTCACGATTCAAGAGTATGGTCATCTACAATTCCTTTTGGCTTACCCTATATAGTGCCATCATACAAAATTGTTGAAACGTGGAAATGGGCATATGGTAGGGGATAAAGGTTGAATTTCAAGAAGTGTTGAGTTCTTTCGCAGATAGCTATGACTACATGGTTTGAGAAGTTAGTTCGACAAGGGGTACTAATGGTTGGCGAACGTAAATTTATGTTTCTTCATTATCATGGTTATCTACACCAAGAAATAGCCAACCAATGGTGCATAGATGTTAAACACCTAGGGAGGTGCACCTGCTTCCACACAACCCTACCTTTGGATGCACTGTGTGTGGGTTTTTACATCCTAGATACGTCCCTCTGACACCTTCAGTTGCAATCACGGCCTCCAAAGTCCCATCACGCAACGGTGGCTGAGTTGTTGGAGTGAATGCTCAGTTTGGGACAGTATAGGTCTGAATCCTTCCTCGCTACCCCTATAATATCCACTTGGAAACTTTACCAGGGGCAAGGAGGAGGTCAATCATGCACCCAGCTATGTGGCCTACAAGAAAACCCTCCTTGTAGGAGGGAGAGAGAAGTACAAGGATGATAAGCCTCTTACGACATTTATCATCATCAAATGCATGGCCACCCTTTTTCTAATTCCCTTCTATAACAATGTTACCAGATGAAGGAAGGGCTGGGAAAATGGCTAAGCATTGGAGCACGCGTTTTCTTGTCATCCTTTGAGAAACATGGTCTGAAAGAGGTAGTCTAGTCAAAGGAGGCAGAAAGGCATGTCTGAAATGGTCGGATTCGGCAACAGACCATCAACAGGAAACATAAAGATCGTTTTCATGATTACCAGGATGAAGAAAGATCTGCGCTATCAGTCCACATTACCATGTGCTGCAGCTCCATAATGTTTATTGATATTTGTAAATCATGGTGATAGTTCCACTCTCTACACTGTTAACATTTTATTGTGACTGAAAACAATTTTTAGGTTTAGTTTTGGAGAATAGCCTCAGCACTGAAATAGCATAAATACACTCCCAATAGAGGGAGATAGGGGTTGGGTTGGGAAACTTTCAAGGGCCGAGGCTCTTCATTGTAATTAGTCTCTGGTTTCTATGTTATGAATCAATTTGCAAAGGAAGGATTGTCTTTCAAGGCAAAGATTCATGTGTCATTGTTTCTTTCAATATGTAATTTCTTTACGTGAAATGTTCATCCTATTTTCATTCTAGTTTGTTAATTTATTTCATGTATGAAATGAGTCTATAACATTTTGGAATTCATAAATGCTATGCTCTGCCTATTGTTTCAGATATCAATTTAAGTTTTCTTCTAAAGTTACACAGAATTCATCCTGTAGATGCTCTACGTGATGGACTGTTCCCTCTCATCTACTAATCACCCGCTAAATATCTCCTGATTGCAAGATCGATGGCTATCTTGCCTCTGTTTGTAAATTTACGCCATTCTTTACCTCTTGCAATATGTTCCCTACCCATAACTTCGAATCCATTTCCCAATGGTTCCTTCCTCTGTTAGTCTTGCCTGCATCCTACATTAACACACCCTCCCTATTCAGGAGTCTGGCCTCCTGATCGTTCTCGAGAAAATATATTACGTGAAGTAAATCTGGAAATTAAGTGAGAGATCCCTCTCTAACTGCACCAGGCCAGAGACACAACCTAAAGAATTTTTGTTGTTGCCAAGGGGAGAACCCTTTTTTTCCCAACCTATGGGCTCAATCTCGGCGCTAACAGAAACATTAGCACCCTTCCTTTCTTCAATTAGCTTTAACTAAATGTTCATTGTCTTCAAGTGAAAGTGAAATGACTTAAACTAAATGTTAAATGTCTTGAACTAAATGTTAAATTCCTTGAACTAAATGTTAGGTTTACTTGAATTGAATATTAACTAACATGAACTGAATGTTAACATACTTGAATAGAATGATAGCTTACTTAAATTGAATGTTAACTTTACTTGAACTGAATGTTAATTGACTTGAACTGAATGTTAACTTATTTGAACGAAATGATAACTTACTTGAACTAAATGTTAATCTACTTGAAGTGATTGGTAACTGAATTGAATTGAATCTTTAATTGATTGTTGTCCACTTCGTTAACAGGCTAACTGAAGTTTCATCAGTGCTTCACTCTTAGTGTCATCCATGCACAATTTATATTATTAACTTTGCATGAATCTGTTTAGTTAACTGATGCATGTTGATTGATGAACATTAAGCTCTTATTTACTTAACTAATTACATTAATTAATAGTTCAACTAATGATTTGATTGAGGAATTTATTGAGGCATTTATATTTTACTAAAGCTTTACAACTTGAGTTCATTGAGACATTTGCATGGGAAATTTGAATTCTTTTTCTCTATGCTTTATCTCATAGTCATTAAATAATTAATCCATGGTCCATATGTATATTATTTATCCATATTTATCATATCATACTCAGAACAATTATTCCATACATATTGATGATCATATATATTAACCCAGACCATATAGTCATGTGCTAATGTAATTCAATCTAGGGGTAGCTAATCCCTAAAGGAGACTTATAGCACTCAGTAACCATGAATAGCAATATATCACATAGTATAACCACCTCAACAAATGGAGGTCCATAATAATGATACACAACAATATTATATCCACAATTGGAGATCCATTCTCATAGGGTACTGTCTATGAGAATCATTGACTTGATTCAACACAAGTCTAGACTTGATACAACACAAGTCCACAATATTGATTCACCACAAGACCAATATTAATAAAACACAATACTCCAATATTGATACAACACAAGATCAGAGTACAAGAATCCCACCTCAATACATGTGGACATAGATATGACTTAATACAACACAATTTACTGACTTGATTCCACACAAGTGTTAGGGTACACAGGGTACTCCCAAAGGACCGAACACCAAGAGCAACCACTTTACACAAATGAATCACAGATCAATACACCAATGTTTGTCATGTGGTTAAAACCCTCGAGAGGGAAACAGTACACGACCCTAGCCAAATAGCTACTTGGAGCAATTTATTATGCAGAAGAAAGAAAGTTACAAGAGCTTCTCATAATCGATCAACTAGCCAAGGACCCTCTACGCTCTTTAAATAGAGATCATAGACCAATTGGGTGTTAAGCCATGGATCAATGGTAGGTATGATCTAAGAGAAGTTGAACCATCGGATCACTCTATGACTAGAACATATCGTGACCGTCAGATTAGAATATTTACAAATGCATACTAATGCATACAAAAGAAACACATGTTTACCTAACAGATATATTACACAAGTTGATCTTAACTAACTCCTAAGTGTCTAAATATCCTAACATCCCCCCTTAAGAACAACTTGGGATAAGATTGAAGGATTTACAAAAGTGACACTATTAGGAGAAGGAAGGAGGCATTAGAGCCTATCCCCCCTTAAGGACACATTCCTGAACTCCTAACATAAACTGAAGTTTAGAAAAATTTTCTTTTGTAAGAGACTTGGTGAAGATGTGTGCAACTTGATCATCTGTAGGGAAATATAGCACTTCAATAACACAATCATGAACAAGATTTCTGATGAAGTGCATGTGTAGCGCAATGTGTTTGCTACACTGATGTAGAACTAGATCTTTGGCAAGATTGATGGCACTTTGATTGTCGCACCAAAGTGGAGTAGGCTGCTGATGCTCGAATCCAAAATTTGAAAGGATCTGTCGAAGCCATAAATATTCTTGACTGGCAATAACTATGGCTCAATATTCTACTTCTGCTGAAGAAAGAGCAAGAGCTTGTTGTTTCTTACAAGCCCAAGTGACAGGTCCAGATCCCAGACTGAAAACATAACCTACAGTAGAATTTTGATCATCAGGATCGCTGACCCAATCTGAATCAGTGAAACCAACCAACAAAGGTTTCCCCCCTGTATTGTAATGAATCCCAAACTGAATTGTACCTTGAATATATCGAAGTATTCTTTTTGTTGCTTTCCAATGACTTTCATGAGGATTTTGCATATAATGGGCAACATGACCAATGGCAAAGGAAAGGTCAGGACATGAATAAGTCAAGTATAAAAGACTACCAACAAGCTAACGATACAAGGTGGCATCTACTTCAGGGGAAGTACAAGTGGCAGAAATTTTGACTCCAGACTGGAAGGGAGAAGGGGCCATTTTACAATCTTCCATGTGGAAGCGACGAAGAAGGTCACAAGCATACTTAGACTGGGAAAGCAAGATTCCTTCTTTGGTTTGCAAGACTTGGAGACCAAGAAAATAATGCAAATGTCCTAAGTCTAACATTTCAAAATTTTGCTTAAGATTGGATTTCACATGGGTTATTAGGTTAGGGTCACTACCAGTAAGGATAAGATCATCAACATAAAGAACAAGTATGATGAGATGGTTTCCTACTTTCTTGGTATAGACATTGGGGTCAGAATGGCATCTAGAAAATCCAATGTCAAGGAGAAAGCTATCCATTTTGGCATACCAAGCTCTAGGAGCTTGCTTAATGCCATATAAGGATTTCTTAAGAAGATAGAGAAGGCTAGAGTCATCCTGAACATATCCAAGAGGTTGTTCCATGTAAATTTTCTCTTGTAAATCACCATGTAAAAAGGCATACTTGACATCCATTTGATGGACTTCCCAGTTATGTAAGGCTGCAAGGGAAAGAACAAGGTGGATGGAATTCATTTTTTCTACAGGGGCAAAGGTTTCATTGTAGTCAATTCATTCAACTTGGTAAAAAACTTTGGCAACTAACCTTGCCTTAAGTATTTCAACACTTCCATCTGATGCATACTTAGTTCTGTATACCCATTTACATCTGACAAGTTTTCTTCCTTTTGGAAGAGGAACAAGATCCCAAGTATCGTTCACCATTAAGGAACGATATTCTTCATCCATAGCTGCATCCCAATCTGGATTTCCTGAAGCTTCTGCAAAAGTTTTTGGATCATGATTCTCAAAAACTTGAGCCAAAAGAGAAGAGGCTCACTGAAACTGAGAACATGTTCGACGTTGATCTCTAGGATCACTGGCAAGATCACCAGCTACTTCACATGTTGAACAGACCCATCGAGGAGGCATTGGTGTTGGTGTAATTGGAGGAACATGAGCAGGAAGAGGTGGATTTTCATCCTCACTGTCATCATCAGAAATTGGAGTTGGAAACCTGTCAAGGAAGCTGGAAGAAGAAGAAGGCACAATCGCTGAACCAGGCTCGTAGGCCAAAGATGGCACACCCACCAAGTTAGGCTCGCAGGCCAAGAGATTTTCATCAAATTTAACATCTCTTCTAATGATTATATCATGATAATGTGGCTGAAGAATTCTATAACCTTTTACATCTTTAGAATATCCAACAAATATGCACTTTTCACTTTTAGGCTGCAATGCTTTCTGTTTTTCATCCAGAATGTGAGCCCATGCTTCACAACCAAACACACGAAAGTGATTTACATCTGATTTAATTTTACTCCATGCTTCTTCTGGTGTTATATCTTGTAAAACCTTAGTGGGTGTGCGATTAACTATGTAATTTGCACAATTTATGGCCTCAGCTCAATATTGAAGACTTAGTCCCTTAGATTGGATCATACAATTAGCCATTTCTTTTAAAGTGCGGTTCTTCTGTTCAGATACAACATTTTGTTGTGGTGTATATGGAAGAGTGTGCTGTTGTTGGATTCCTTGTTCAGTGCAAAAAGTAGTGAACTTTTTGTTAACATATTCTCCTCCATTATCAGATCTTAACTTAATAATTTGATGACCAGATTGTTTTTCAACAAGGGCCTTGTAGGCCAAGAACATGTTAAATACTTCGCTCTTAAGTTTTAGGAAGTAAACCCAAGTGCATCTAGAGTATTCATCAATGAAAGTTAAGAAATATTTGAAACCAGAAAAGGAAGTAGATGGAAGAGGGACACACAAGTCACTATGCACAAGCTCCAAGGGAACCGAGGCATGCGAAGAGGCACGTTTGTCAAAACTGTCCCAATGATGTTTTCTGAGTACACAACTGGAACAAACACCATCCTTGCAAGATACCAGCGGAAGACCAGTCACCATATTGTATTTACATAGTTGTTGCAATGAGGGATAATTTAAGTGACCAAATCACTCATGCCAAAGTTTGCTCAAGTTATCGCTATGAGCAACAAAAACTAAAGGAAAAGGTGATGACCTAAAGTTGTTAAATTTGTACAACCTGGTAATATCATCAACAGTTCCAGTAGCAAGGATATTTTAAGGATTTTTAAAATCCTTGATTACAACTTGGTGAGGTGTAAACATCACAGTTTTACCTCAACCTGAATGAGTAATTTGATAGACTGATAACAAATTTTTGGAAGACATAGTACATCACTAAAATGACCATTTTCTACTGGAACTGTTCCAGATCCTACAACACTTAGAGATCTATCATCACCAACAAATATTTGTTTGGTGTTACATTCATGCATAGTAGAAAAGATGGCTTTATCCTTAGCCATATGATAAGATGCTCCATAATCAATGAGCCATTCAATTGAAGTAGAAGAAGATGTGGTATAAGAGTAACCAGAAGCACAAAGTGCATGTCCATGAGAGGTAGATTCTGAAGATGAATCTAGGCTTATGTGGTGCTTTTTAATTGCTGCTTGCAAGGCTTCCATCTTCTTAAAACATTTAGATTCATCATGATTATCTTTCCCACAAAAATTGCAATGACGCTCAGTCTTCTTTCCTTTTTGCTTGGATCCTTTGTCATTTTTTAAAGAAGGAGCTGACTGAGAGGGTTTAGGACCCTTGTTGTTTGGATTATTATTGCGAAAATTTTGTTTCTTTGGAGGCTTGGACTTTTCTTTCTGTTGGGACAATAAGGCTTTCCTAGATGTATCTGCATTGTTAATTATTCCAAGATGAATGAGCTTATATTGCTCTCTAATTAAGGAATCACAGAAGGATTCAAGACTAGGCTCTTGATAGCTAGCTGCAGTCAAGGATTCTTTCATGGAGTAGAATGTAGATACAAAAACAGAATATGCAGGTCCGAGTTTGGAAAGAATATGATAAATACATTGTTTGTCTTCTTTCTTAATCTTGCATTCTGCACATAATAGTCTAAGAGTTTTATACTTAGATAAATAGTCTTGAATGCATGGAAAATCATTTGGATTCAAGGAAATCAACTCATTCTCAGGTTGATGGCCTCAAATTTCATTGTGTTTACCAAACATAGATTCCAACTTTTCCCAAGCTTTATCAGGTTCATCAATTTCAGATATGTGGAAACGCAAATCAATAGAGATTGACATCCCAATCAATCCACGAGCTTCATCACATCTATTTGCCCATTTAATTTTCTTATCATCATTAGTGGGTTCTGTTTCTTTCCTTGAGGTTATCCTGAAAATTTCCCTACTTCGTAGAACATCTTCCATACGATATTTCCATGAGAAATAGTTAGAAATTGTAAGTATAATATAACAAGGGGTGGCCATACTATAAAGCAATGACTGAAAGAACAAAAACTAACTATCTGGATGCAAAGAGCTCAAAAAAATATGCGTTTTTAAAAAGAATGACACTTAAAACTGATTCCGGATGATGAAGTTATGCTTGATCAAAGAAAATGTTGAAGATTCCCCCAATAGTGACGTGGCAGATATTAACTTGACCAACTAAAAAAGAATCCCCCTCTTCCCAAGATCAACCTTTGACAATCACTTTTACAATAAAGTTGCTTTGAAGTGAATCACTTTTGTAGAATAAGTGATGTTCACTTTTACAATAATGTGACTTTTAAATAGTGCGGAAATAAATTAAAAGACTTAAGTGACTCACTTTTATTTTATTTTATTTATGTGAGATGCACTTTTACAATAAAGTAACTTGAAAATAGAAATTGCATGCACTAAAAAGTAGCTGGATAAGACTTGAACTCAAGACTTATCAAGGCGTAAAGCAACTTTGGACCAAGTGAGCTAAGTTTAAAAGGTACGTAAAAGTATGGAAAGAGGAAGGGGGCTTTTTTTTTTTACTCTTCTCTCTCGTTTTTCGTGCTTGCTTTCTTTTCCTGCAAATCACAAAAAAAAATGAAAAACAAAAACAAAAACAAATTTTCCACACAATGGGGTTAGATCTTAGTTAGCTTACCTATAAAGTCTACATTTCCAAGTTTTCTCGTTGTTTCTTATTTGCTGTGATCGCACAACGTGCAGGGCAAAGAGCATACGTAGTCGAGAAGACAAGAAAAAAACTTTCCCTTACTGTTTTTGATTCGCTGTGATCGCGCAAGGTGCACAGCAAAGAGCATACACAGTCATGGAAAACAACAATCCAAGACTAAAACATAAAAGATATAATAATAAACTGATAAAATATGAGAGATTTAAAATAATTTGTCGCTGTAACATTATACCTTCAGATTTGCTGAAATGGGTGTTTCTGGAGCAAACGAAAATGGTTTTTGGTGAAACGAAAACTATTTCCCAATGAAAACAATGCTCCGAAAATAGTGGAACAACTCCCACAGGCCACAAATACATAGAAAACCCCTAACCAGAAACCCTTTCAAAGTTTCAGCAACACCGGTTCCAAATCTTGATCAAAATCGAAAGCAGCTCTTCATAAAAGATCTAATACCATGTTAGGGTACACAGGGTACTCCCAAAGGACCGAACACTAAGAGAAACCACTTTACACAAATGAATCACAGATCAATACACCAATGTTTGTCATGTGGTTAAAACCCTCGAGAGGAAAACAGTCCATGGCCCCAGCCAAATAGCTACTTGGAGCAATTTATTATGCAGAAGAAAGAAAGTTACATGAGCTTCTCATAATTGATCAACTAGCCAAGGACCCTCTATGCTCTTTAAATAGAGATCATAGACCAATCAGGTGTTAAGCCATGAATCAATGGTAGATATGATCTAAGATAAGTTGAACCGTCAGATCACTCTATGTCTAGAACATATCATGATCATCGGATTAGAATATTTACAAATGCATACTAAAGAAACACACGTTTACCTAACGGATATATTACACAAGTTGATCTTAACTGATCCGATGGATTATTCATCTTCAAAATTACACTGATCCAATATGGTACAATGGTATTTAATCTATGGTTCAAAGAACATAACATATGTTTTAAGTCATATATAGTGCGACAGACATATCGCACTTGCTGCGAAATATGTCGCACCTGCTACGACAGACATATCACACTTGCTTTGACATACGTCACACCTGCTGCGACATACGTCACACCTGCTGCGACAGACATATTGCACTTGCTACGACAAACATATCACACTGTTGCGACAGACATATCGCACTTGCTGCGACAGACATATCACACTTGCTGCGACATCGCGAAGTTAGTGGTGACATCAAACGGTTACATTACCTGTGACGCTATGGTATGGTGCAACATATGTGCGTAACAGTCATTGCAACGTGTTGTGAGTCGGAATATGTGCGTGGAGTTGGTTGCAACGGTTCGGGGATATGGAATGTCGTGGCAACATGATGCTTGTGCAGCAATTTGGTGGGACTGCATGGTTCAGTTTTAGCATATGATTGTAACGATAATGAAAAATATAACAGCTGTGATGATAAGAGTTATCGAACCGTTACTTACCCTAGGACTGAATGTTTATATAAATGCATTTCTGGCCACATTGAGGGGGGCTTTTTCTGTTGGGAGAAGCTTGTAGGGTTAGCTATAATTTATCTAGATTTTTGTTTGTATTTAGAGGTCGACCACTCTCTGTTATAATTTGGCTTATTTGCTTTTGAAGACCAAATTGTAATTTCCAGAGAGGAGTCTTGGGGACTTTCTACCCAGAATTCTGTTTGTACAGCTGCCGAATTTGATTTTATAGAGTGTTAGAGCACAGAGCTTCGCTTTTCTATATCAGAAACTTAGGGAGTTGCTGTGAAGTACACAGACGTTGTTCTTTTCTTGAAGTTGACATTCTCTGTTATAATTTAGCTTTCTTTGCCTTTCGAAGGCTAATTGTAATTTCCAGAAGAGAGGTCTTAAAGACTTCGTACAGCATTCTGTTTACAATTGCTGAAGTTGATTCCAGAATAATTTTTGTACCATTTTAAAGAGATTAATTGGATCAGTACCCATTGGAGAGGGACCCGGAGACGTAGCCCAGTGAAGGGGGTGAACTTCGTTATCAACTTCTGTCTGTGACTCTCTGATTCTATGTTTCTTCTTTATATCTGTTTACCAGTTTCACTGTTCTTAGTTTGTTTTCTCATTCCTGTCGTAGTTGTTGTTCTCTTTCTGTTTCAGCTTAGTTTTATTACAGTTTGCTGTTCATTTCTATTTCTAAGCATTCAGTTGATGTTAATGCTATTCCAAGAATTAAGTAAACTGATTAAACACATTATTTAGACAAACTTTTAAATGCACATAAGTTGAGGTCTGACGGATCATTAACTAACTCCTAAGTGTCTAAATATCCTAACAACAAGTCCCTAAATTGATACAACACAAGTGTCAAAGAATGAATCCTCATGGTGTACAAATGACACTCCCTCTCGATGACTGAGACATTCTCTGCTTTACCAAGAATTTCTTGCCATACCAATCTTATCTTGGAAGTATCTCAACTTCATCACTGATAGTGGATTGTCCATAAGTTTTCAATCTGCTCATTAGTATTTATGTACTGAATTTTCATTTTACATGACCATGACTTTTGATGAAGTAAAAATTAATTGCAATGTGTTCTATCATAACGCATACGGTTTTTCAGAGAGATTTACTATTAACACCTAATAACTTTAGGCTCAAGTATTTCACCCTAGTAGGTAGCTTCCAAAGCTACTCAACTTCTCGATGGGTAATACCATCCACAATACACTTTGCTTAGTACTACCTGAAATACACCTTGCTTATGTAGTACTACTTGTCACACTCTTATCTTTTGTAGTATTAACCACAATATACATAGCTTCCCTCAAGATAAAATAATATTTGGATAGGAAAATAGTACTACCATGTATCAAATACAATAAATAACCTATTCTAATGTATCTCAAATGTACTCAAACATATGCTTTGTTCGTAAGAATAAATACAATAGATCTTCCAAGAGGCCAAGCAACTACTTACATATAGTAGCATCATATGGATCCAATCCAAAATTTAATATCTCTAAACTTGAAAAATGTATTTCATATCCATATTATACAACATTATATATATCAAATGTGTAATATCATGTAGAAAAAAAATATTTTGTTTTCTTCAAATTTCAACATTTATTGACTTCCATAATTATACATCAAATGTGTAATATCATGCAGAAAGAAAATATTTTCTTTTCTTTAAATTTTCAATTTTTTTTTACTTCCATAATATTCTACCATCTAAAGAAGTTCTTAGTGATCTTTCCATTCTCTATGATTTTATTCAATTCCCGAACACGTTCATAGTGATTTCATATCATAGTACCGCATATATCCAATTGTATGGCTATCTAGCCTCTCCAAGAGGTTGAACTATTTTTTGACAGTTCATACTGTAAATCTTCTAGAGTATCCAATAGTCTTCAATACTTTGACCATGTCTCTTCTCATGTGTATTCGCTCCACAAGGTATCATAGCCCCTGGATTCCTGAGTCATGTACCATGACTAACTATTTTGGGGACTTTTCATTGCTTCTTCCTTTCAAGATACATCAATACTCCCTCTTCAAATGGAGGATTCATTTTATACGATACCAATATTGTTCCAAACAGAGGCTTAGTAAATATGTTGGAAATTTTGATCATTTGTGGATTTGTACAGGATTTACAAAACTACTTTATGCACCATGTCTCAAATATAACTAACTAGGAACTTTGTAAAGTTTTATAGATTTACAAAATGTTCTATCTGAGAAACATCTTTGATTTGATCTTTCTCGATCACTGTATTACTTAGAATCCATATATCTGTGAAACTTACTTTCACTGACTGTGACATGTATGAATCCACATACTCTTGTACCTAGTAGGTAACACAACACATACTTTGTTCTACATGTTATGTAGTGATTGTAAAGCATATAATTGGTTCGGGGACCTATATAGATATATCTAACATATATGAGATTCTACAAGTCTGAAAAAGAATCATATTTATGTCTATGTGTGTGGTCATGGATTTACAATCCATTCTTCTTGAATCCTTTCAAGAACTCTAGTGAACATTTTTCCTCAACAAAAGAAAAATATTGTCCAATGACTATTACTCCTCTAAACTTAATAATAATCTAAGGTTATTACATATAGATTCCTTTAGAATATGAGTACCATACGTGGTTTCTACATAGAAGAAGGTTAATTTAACCAGTACCGCTGGTTTTTCTAGGATCTAGCAAGTATAGCCGCTCCCTCTCAACATCTAGGATGTGAGAATCATAAATTTAAGTCCTCCATCATGGATATGCATACTAATCTATATATAATATATATATGAATATAATTAATATAAATACATTACCTTCAGGAGTCTTTACATTTCTCCGAATAGAATTAGGGATTTTATTCTATCTTCTTACTAAGAAACATATGAACCTCCTAATCTATTTTTTTCAGGATCAACCATCTAAATGAATCCATTTCATTCACTACTTTTACATCAGGGCATATGTTTTTCCCTACAAGAAAAATTATTCAAATGATTAATAACATTACATAACAAATAAATTATTATCCAACATACTCGCAATGGTTCACACAGTTATGTTCATAGACTAAATCAATGTTTTGGCATAACCCCATTCATATCTTATGTGATGTTTTGTAACCCTATATCTATCCTATATCAATTCAAATATTCATATTTTATGAATAAAATATGCATCCACATATTCATATTTCATGAAGCAAGCATGAAGCCCTCTATATGATATATTATGACCAATCATGCAATCCTATGTTCACAACTCATGAAGCAAGCATGCAACCCTCTATCTCATATCTTATGAAGGAAATTTTTAGCTTGATATTAGTCCTATATAATTAAATATCATTCCTACATAACTATTATATCAATCCTATATTATATAACATAATATGGACTCATGAGATCGACAATATGCTAATAAGAGACGAAAAACAATGTATATGCTCAACATAATTCCAAAGTCTAAAAATACATATCTCTATATGAGAGTCCTGAAACATATTAAAAAACCTTTAGATATGATTTATAAAAGCATATAACAATCAAAATATAAATTACTTATTATTTATTGTTTTATGTGGGATCCCTCTTGATCTTTACACCCTTGTGGAGAAAACTGGAGCCTTTCTTTATTCACTTGAATGGAAGAGCTTATTTGTAGTGAAAGGATTTCTCCCATTCTTAATTCTTTACATCAGTATAATAGTATCCTCTTTAGTGTACACAATCTTTATTTGGATGCACACATCTTCTTGACTTGAGGACTTCTTCTTGAAAATATTGGTGAGTGCATTAAAATACTCCTGTGATGTCTTCAATGGAATAATCATGGGCATGAGGTTGTCCTTAATCGAAGGAAATATAATATGAGTTTCCTTTATTTGATTCTTATTGAATTTTATTCACCCTTTATTTGTGGTAGGATCCTCTACCACAATGGTCACGAATGAATCAATATAATGTTTTTCAAGAATATTCAAACCCTTTCTTTCCATGTGCTGAATTTTGATGTGCCTTTAAGTCAGTATTCTGGTCAAATGGATATTGATATCATGGCTGAAATATTTTTCTCAACACTTCAAGATATATATAGTCTTATATTTCTGCACAAAACTAAGCTCTTTCATTCCCGATGCTTCGATACCATGTTGATGTTTGAGAAAAATCGAAGAAGCTTGAACTTTAAAACTTTTATCTTTCAATTTCAGCACATATGTGTCTCATAAATCAGCTACATTTGAATATCATAAATATATAAACAACATAAATATATAAGCCACATGTAAATATCACAAATATATCATCCACATAAATCATCCATATAAATCAATCAACCATGACATATAAGATATACCCTGGGAAAACCCTGCAAACATCAATGATTGAAAACATAACAACTATTTAAGTATGATAGATAGATTTGCATAGAATGGTTTACAACACATAAACATATTTCATGGTAAAAGGTATCACCTCAGTAGAAGATAAGAGAGATCCAATGCAACCCTGCAAAAACAACAGGATGCAAATTTACTAAACTTGACATATGACTAGCATATTAGAACAAGCCAAAAACCCTAGCACACATAAGGTAGTGCATAGGAGGCTCAGTAAACATACTGAGAGTACCATATAATGCATTCACAAGGAGGAGCTAAATAGAACTCCCTCCATGCAGACATTAGTGCCCTTCCTTTCCTCAATTGGCTTTAATGGAATGTTCATTGTCTTCAACTGAAAGTGAACTAACTTGAACTGAATGTTAGCCATAAAATATGTATCTGGATATTCTCAAGGATTACTCAAGTGGATAATCATCCAATGGAAAATAACTCCACATTGAAAATATAAAATAAATATTGAAGATGAATGATTATGATTTACAATTACATAGGTAGGGATCTATATAAACCTTATAGTTCCTTTTGAAACAAAAGGGTACATCTCTGTACCTTTTTCCTATGTAATTAATTAATCATTTCTATTTATTAATTATTAATTATTAATTATTAATTATTAATATATATTAATATTAATAATTAATATTGATATCTAATGTTTATATATATTTATATCTCTTATTATGATATATATATATATATATATATATATATATATATATATATATATATATATATATATCGCCTTGGGGTTCATGATGTTTTGTCCTCAAAGAATACTTTATAAAACTAGTTTATAATTTAAATATAAGTAAAACCATAAGCTATTTCATAAAAACATATGTGGTCTTATGAATTATATTCTTTAACTTTTCCCCTTTTTTTCTTTACCTTGTGGATAATTCTTTTTGTTTTTATTTTTGTTTTTTTACTTCTTCCTTTTTCCCTCTTGGCCTCTGCTTCATATTTTTAGTGGAATTAATACCTATTCAATGAAATTAAAATGGCTAGGGCCAATTTTTGGTCAAAAAACAATTTTTACTACACAAAATATGAATATGGATGGCTATAAGCCACTATGAAGTCAAATACCTAAATTCAAGGAAACCTTGGTTTATGAAGTTTGCTAACTTCTTGCAAGTGGTTATATAAGCCCATAACACTATCGGGATTCTGAGATCCCAATCATTTCTATTAATATTACAAAACTTGGTCAGAGCCTGCTCAAGAATCTTATTGAAGGCTTCCACAGTTCCATTTGCTTGCGGATGGTACGCAGTACTCTTCTGGTGATATACCTGAAATTCTTCAGTCAATGCTTCAATAGTTTTATTCAAAAAGTGTGACCCTTGGTCACTCATAAGAATTCCAGGACATCCAAACCTTGTTAAGATATTGTCGAAGATGAACTTTGCAGCTGTAGCAGTGCTACAATCCTTGACTGGTTGAGCTTCAGCCCAACGAGTAAGGTATTCAGTTGCTGTAATAATATACCTTGCTCCTGATTTCTTTGCAGGGGGGTTTATGGGTCCAACAAAATCAATAGCCCATTTGTCAAAAGTCTGTAAAGTTACCTACGGAACGAGGGGCATCTCATCCCTCCTAGATGGTTTGCCTATCCTTTGACAGATATCACAACTGTGGCAGTACTCCCTAGCATCCTTATGAAGTGTAGGCCACCACAAGCCGGCTGCCAAAATATTCTACACTGTATCTTTCCCTACATAATGACCTCCTGCTTCTCCAGAATGTGCTTCAGCCAAGATCAATGGTTTTTCATGCTCGAGGACACATCTCCGCAGTATTTCATCTGGTCCCATCTTGTATAGTTCTCCTGCTATTAAAGTAAAGTCAGCAGCTCGAAACACCAACTGGTTCTTCTGCTAAGTTGTCATCTCTGACGGTGCGTATCCTGTAGCCAAATACTGAAGAATATCCTGAAAGTAATCATCAACCATCTGGATGGTACATAATTGGGCGTCAGGAAGACCTTCGTCCAGGCTAGTGGGATCTTCCCCTGACTCAAGCCTCGACAAATGGTCAGGTCCCAGGTTAAGTCTGCCTAGCTTAACTATGATCTCAAAGGCGTACTCCTGAAACAAGATGAGCCATCTACATATCCTTCCACCTAGCACAAGTTTGTTAACCAAATATTTCAAAGCAGAGTGGTCAGTGAACATCTTAAAATGAGAGCCTAATAGATAATGTTGAAACTTTTGCAAATCATATACCATGGCTAAACCTTCCCTTTCTGTCATGGTATAGTTCTTCTCTGCTGTTGACAGTTTGCGACTTGCAAAGGCAATAGGGTGATCAATGTTACCTGCACCTGTCTGAGCCAATACTATACCCAGAGCGATGTAGGATGCATCGACATGCACATGAAACTCCTTATTCCAATCAGGAAATACTAAAATAGGGACAGTCACCATTTTCTCTTTTAAAATTTCCAAACTTGCTTGACATTCAGGTGTCCATTCAAACTTAATCTCTTTCTTCAGCTGTTTCTCCATTGGGGCTATGATCTGGGCATATCCTTTAATAAATTTCCTGTAGTATCCAGTGTGACCAAGGGTAGTGCGAAGTTGCTTAACAGACTTTGGAGGAGGCAAATTCACAATGGTTGCTATCTTCGCAGGGTCTACCATCAATCCTTGCTTACAAACAATATGACCTAGCAAAATTCCAAAGGGTGTACAAAAAATACACTTTTTCAAATTCAAGGAGATCTGGTGCTGTCTACACTTGTCCAGCATAAGTCTTAAACTACCAATGTGATCTTTCAGTAACCCGAAGATAGTCCAATCATCAAAATAAAATTCTAAGAATTTATGTATAAATTCTTTAAATGCACAGATGACTACTCGAGAAAACATAGCAGGTGCATTCTTCAATCCGAAGGGCATAAGTGTATACTGAAAGGATCCCATTTCTGTAGCAAAAGTTGTCTTATGTCAGTCTTCTGGAGCAATTCTGATCTGATGGTAGCCTGAAAATCCATCAATAAAAGAGTCGACTTCTTGACCTCTGACATTGTTGAGGACTTCATCTGTAAAAGGAGTGGGAAAGGGATCGTGTAGACACGCATCGTTCAGCTTCCTCAGATCGACACAGATTCATATTTTTCCCTTAGTCTTCTTTTCTTGTACTACCATCGGACTGACCCATTTGGACTCTTCAACAGGTTCTATAATTCCTGCGGAAAGCATCTTATCGAGCTCCAGTCTAACTTTTTCTTTATACTTAGGGTTTAGCCTATAGGGACGCTGTTTCACAAGCCTCGCATCAGGTTTCAGAGGGATATTTATTACTCATATATTACCAAGGATACCTTTCATCTCGAAAAAATTCATCGAAAATACGTCCTGATATTCATGGAGAAGTTGGGTCACTTTTCTCACCATTTCATCATCCCAATAATCTCCAATTGTAGCATACTTGGGATTTTCCTCTGACCTAATGTTTACGGTCCGCGTCTTCAGAGGCTGAGTCACTTCAAGTGCTTCGACCACTGGTCCACGTACTTCGCAGTTTCCTTCTGACTCAGGAATGTTAATGTTACGCGGATCGTCATCCTTGTCAATTGCGAGGTTGTAACATTCAACTGCATTAGCTTCTTGTGCTTCCCAATCTGTTTGCTATTCCCCTATTTCTTGGTCATCAAATATCTTAGTACAGATCAATCTAACAGCTGCATCTAAAGCAGGACAAACTTCGTTAATAGAAAATGTAAGCATAAAACTATCAACCAGATCATCCCAACTTACAGTACCATGTCAAAGTTCAACCTCCATATACCAGTTTTTTGCTATAGGTGCCAAAGTGTGCACAAACTTATGCACCCATTCCTCGTGAGGTACATGTTCCCATGCTGCATAACATTGCTTCAAATGTTCCTGAGGACTATTCTACCCATTGAACTTGCTTCGCACCTCTTGAGATTGTTCTATAAATCTGAGGCGTAGAAATTTCTGGAAAGCTTCCCAACTG
This sequence comes from Pseudotsuga menziesii, assembly GCA_001517045.1. Lineage (NCBI taxonomy): Eukaryota > Viridiplantae > Streptophyta > Pinopsida > Pinales > Pinaceae > Pseudotsuga > Pseudotsuga menziesii. Next base: position 363,839 of record LPNX011177950.1, on the reverse strand, counting down.
TGAATATACTTCTTGTGGCCATTCCACCATCTCGCTGCTGTAGCTCTTAATGCTGCTTCCAGAGTCTGCATTCTCTGTGATTCTGGCACTTGTTCTAAGAACTGTGCAATAAATTTTCCTGGGTCTATCAACCTATCATATGTAGGAAAATATCTGGCCTGTGCACTAAGGCATCTAAGAGATTTGGTAATTCGTGTGCACCGATGGCCATGTAGCTCGTATAGTCGATTTTGCCAATTCTCTAGACCATCATCTGAATCAGACATGCAGGAGCTATCACATTGATAATCCATTACACCTTCAGCATTAGGCTCGACATAATCTTCTTCTTTAGCTGTGATATTATAGATGTGGTCCAGAATATCCTGATCTTCCTCTCTGACTGGCTCCGTATATCTTTCTCCTTGAGAAGGATCCAATGGTAGTATAGCTCTCAATCCCTTCCCTTCAAAAGTCATTTGTCTCTTTTTAAGAATGATAACCGCATCACTATATATTTCCCACTCAATTCCTAGCAAAGATGGATAGGGGTTACTGTCATCAATGATCTCAATAACTTCAAAATCTGCTACAGTACTGACTCCATCTATATCCACTGGTACTCTAGGGAATCTTCCTAAAGGCACAATCCTCTATTGATTGGCTAATATCAATTGGATAGGGGACCAGTTAAGGGTGGGCTTTCCCATTTGTTCCCATGTCTGTTTAGTTAAGATATTGACTTCTGAACCCAGATCTAAAATAATATCCTTCATGTCATATTCTCCTATCTGAGCATGTAGTCTCATCTCTCTTCCAGTCCTTCTAATTCTATTGACAACTTTTTCCTTACCAGGGCTTTGTTGAGGTTCGCAAGACTGAATAACTTTTTGTAATTCATTTAAGGCATTCTCATTTCTTAACAATTTGATGCAACTCTATAAAAATGATGACAGAGTACTTACTTGGCCTTGTGAGTCTTCCTGGGATTGCAGCTGCTGATGCTGCTTGTTTGCTACTGGCCAATCTGGATCAGCAAAGTCTTGTCTGGATTCCAAAAAAGTTTATTTTTCTCGTCAAACATCAAATGCTAGAGTCTTCTCTACGGCCTTGCGAACCCAAGCTTCATCGGGCTGCTTCGCCTGACACTGTGCATCTGTCGTAGCTCCACTTCTTGTAACCACATTAACAGCTGGGATTGGTCGTGGCTCGATAGCAATCAACTGGACACTCAGACTAGGTTTGTTGTTCCTTTCTTGGATTTTAGCTAGCAACTGTGGGTACTGCTTGATGACATGATCGACTGCTCTGCAGTATCGGCATGTCGTGGTTGGGTTTTGACAATCTCGAGCTAGATGTCCTACTTGATTGCAGTTATAGCAAATAAATTGACCTCGACCTCCTCCAAGAATACCATGACCACGGCCTCTAAAACTACCTCGACCACCTCGGTAACCATATCCATCATTGCCTTGTGCATCCAGGTAGATCCTATAAGTGTCGTAGGTCTGCTCCTTCATAAGGTCAAAGCTACGACATTCATCTTCATTGTGGCCTACTGACTTACATAATTTACAGTAAGGGTTATTCGGGACTTGAACATACCTCTGTAATAGATAGCAGTCTTCCGGTCGATGCTGGAAAGTAGTTAGACAGATCTCATAGTACAAAACAATAGGATTCAGCGGGTTTGGTGCGCCAGTATTCAGATAGTTTTTCAGCGCCGAACACTGGTCCTTGTCATGGCCTTCTGTTCAACAACATATACACCATACCTCTTCGTGGGTGGATTTCCCTTTGTTCATGTCACGAAGCTCTAAAGCCATCTCCGCGAGCTGTGCTTGAATTTGAGCTATGCCAGAATTATCTTCGACAGGTGTAGTTTCAAGCTTTATGGCAATCTCTAAGGCCTCTTGCCGATCAGCAACCTTCTGTTGCATGAGTGGAGCTTTGATGTGAGGTAATAATGCTGCAATAAACCAATCCTTATGTTGTGCTGGTCCAATCATGAAGCTAACTTGGTCAAGCAAAACTTTGAATCTCTGATCAAAGTCCCACACAGATTCACCTCGCCGCTGCTGAATCTCTTTTAACTCATTGATGCACTGCGACTCTGATTTAGGTTTCTTAAATTCTCAGATCAGTGCTGCTTTGATGTCAGCCAAGACAGGATTATGCATGCTAGAAAACTTCATAAACCAAGTTAGGGCTCAGTCTTTGAAAGAAGTGATCAGCTGCGCTTGTTGAACATCTATGTCCGTAATGTTCTTCGCGGTCCACACAGCTTCGCATAGAAACCAGAACTGTTCTGGATCTTCTGACCCAGTTCCTTTAAAAACTGGTAGTTTGATGTCATCATGAACATGGGCCATCTGGGATCTAGGGGGGGAGGAAGGGTTTGAACTAGCTGGGGAAGACTGACCTGCGACATGGATACTCAGGCTAGGGTTACTTTCATACTACCACAGGTTCTCGGGGATAATAGGTCTCTGCTGCGGGGTTATCGGGGGGTTCTAACAGAGGGGGCTTCGGCGGACTCAGGAGGCTTCAGAGCTTAAAGGGGTATACTCAGTAGAGGGGCCGAGATCTCTCTTATATCGTTTGCTGCTTTGCAGCAAACCACTTTGCTCGTTGAAGTCCCAGTCACTTCCAATCATAGGTTAGCAATACTATATCTAACAATCTGATTCTATAAGCAACATTCCTTTTTCAGCCAATAGTATTTTAATATTCAAACTAAATAGGTTCAAGTACTTACCCCTTGGTCCTTCGAAAAATTGTCGTTCAGCTTTGCTAAAGGAGGTACTTGTGTCGATGGCGAACTCCATCACAAATGCTTTGAGAGTTCGCGCAGTAAAGAAATCCACGGCTCGCGAGATCTTGTTGTTCACTCTTTTCAAGATAGCGATTCTTGCGGGGGTCCAGGGAGGAAACTGGTTTTCTTGGAAGTTCGTCCTCCTTTCTATTAACCTGGATAACCACTGGTGCAACTCTATGTGTATAGTACCAAATAAAATTTCATGAACATCAAAAAAGACGTACCTTTGCATAAATTTTTCCGCGCTACGACAGGGATATTTATTTTCCTGCTCTGCAAACTTCAAATAAGTCGCTTCGATCCAATCACCAATTTATTTTACAGAGGGTCGCCAAAACATATCCCTCGAGGTACGACATAGATCCCTCTTCAATAGATACTGAGTTCAACCGGCAACGGAACCAATTTGTTGGGCTAACTGGCAGACTCGGGTTTTACCTTTAACTTCGCACCAACAAAGGACCCACAGTGTTGGCCCTTTCGGTAGCAGCCTGCGAACAGGCTACAGTCTCACCCGAAACAGCTATGGGGTGCCACAGAATCAGGTTTCTGGAAGCAGAAGAGAGGATCTTATTGTACCTTTAGTCTTTAACTATTAATAATCACTTAACACAATGCTTCTATTATCAAATATGTAGCTTCGCGATTAGATAAACAAACAGTTACTTGCATAGCCCTTATATGGGAATTCACAGCGAAGCTAGTTATTAAAAACAATCTTACTTTATTAGTTATTTACTTAGCAATGCATAAAATATAATAACAAATCAACACAAATGAACCACAACACCAGATGTAACGTGGTTCACCCCCAGTGTAGGGGTTACGTCCACAGAACTGCATTTTATTCAACTCTTTACAACTAAAAAGACAGTTCTGATCTGCACACTCAGCTGCAGATCCTTTCAGTCCTCAAAGCCATGCACACAGTAGCAGGCCTCTGCGCACACAGCTATAGAGGTCGTCCACGCACACAGCTAGGACTTAACCTTCTTACAAAAACCCTTATACAATCTCTTATCTTTGCATTACAATAGCTTCGTAAGATAATCATTAAATACCTAACCCTACTTCTTTACATAAGTGCCTATTTATATAGCGCACTGTTACAAAACCATTGCCTTAAACCATGGGCGCCCAAAACCCTAACCCTGGATTTATACCAAGGGTTAGTTACAAAAAGGGGTTTCGACCCACCCGCGACACCCATAAGACTATTTTGGGTCGTAAATCCGCTTACACTTCCACAAAAACCATGGAGTTACCAAAACTAAGGACCCTTAGGGTCGGAGCCCCAACATTAATACAACACAAGATCATAGTACAAGATGCAATGTCCATTAGTTTGTAAGCTTTTGCATCATCTACATATCCCAACAAAATGCATTAGCTACTTTGAGGTTGGAAGGATTTCCTTTTGTAGAATGTAATTATGGCCCATGCTTTGGATCCAAAAACCCTCATATGTGAGACGTTAGGCTTATGCCCCATCATTGATTTGAATGGAGTGACCCCAACCAATGAATTGTGAGGTACTTTGCTCTGTATGTATGAATCACAGTTCACCGATTCAACCCAAATATATGATGGAATATATCTTTCTTCAAGAATACACGTAGCCATATCTTTCAAAGATCTATTCTATCTCAGCTACACCATTCTGTTGTGGTGTATATGAAATGGAATGTTGCATTTGAATAGATTCCAGAGGACACAGCAACTGGAAATATATTTTGATGTACTCTCCTCCATTGTCTGATCTAAGTGCTTTGATCTTCTTCCCAAGGGAGTCCTCAGCTAAGGATTTGAAAGCTTTGAAAGTTTAAAACACCTTAGACATATTCTTAAGAAAGTACATCCAACAATACCTTGATTAGTCATCAATGAATGTCATAAAGTATCTAGATCATGTTAGCTCTCTAGGAAACTCTTCTAGGTTGTAGCTTGAAGATGCCTGGTAACTTAGTTATTTTCTCAATGATGGGTAATATGGATCAAGTTGGATGACTTAATCAAAACTCACTCACTCAAAACATGCATAAACACACTCAGATAGATAACACTTTTAACCACTGTTGTTCAGAGAGTTTATAAAAGGTAGATGTATGTAGAATTATTATTATGCTAGTAGACTCATACACAAAGCATATATGAATGGATCATCACAATAAGTAAATGATACTTGTTATTCAACTCATCAATACAAATATAGGATGACAACTATCTGGCATTAGACAAATAGAAAAAACCTGAAATAAACATTCAAGTGCAAGTACAAAAAGGTAGAAGATGAGAACTAAACATAAATGGAAAAAGAAGCTTATATTACTGGTAAAATGAGAAGTCTGAGATTACAAGTATGAAAAGTCTCCAAGGTCGAACCCTTTCTTCTGCAGTAATCACAAGATTTATATCCTTTACAAAATTTATTCTATATCTTGAAAAACTGGATCGAATTTACTAAAAATAGATAGTCATAAATATTTGCTAGAAAATAGAAAAAGATCCCATCTTGATTGTCAATCTCCCTAACTCCAAAAATATTCTTGATCTTCAAATTCTTTAATAGTTGTGGTAGAAACTGAAGTAGAATTCGAACTTTCCATTTGGCTGACAAGTCACCCTTTATCAAAGTAGGTAGGATATGTGATCTAATTCACCTCGTTGGCACCTCCAAAACTGAAATAGAGCCTAAATATTGATGCCCTTAATTATTTTCTAACATTATAAATCATCCTCGAGGTGTTTGGATCAGCAAAAGTCAGTTATGTGCAAAAATATGCTTCTCTGCACTGTTCTGCACTTTTGATGGCTAGGGAAGCAAACATCTAAGTCTGTAAACTGCCGAAATCTCTGTTTTCAGTGGCTAATGAACAACTACGGTGTTCTCCTAAGCCACTAAAAATACTATTTTGAAATTTAATCAAAATTGCAATCATGCTTTACCCTAATGCTTTGAAGCTTCAGTGCTGACCCTCTAGTGTCTCTGCAACTTTTATAGGGTTTGGGATGGCAGCAGTATCATAGGCTGCCTCTTGATCACAAAGACTCATTGCTACCTCTGCTAGGGTTTCCAGCTTATGGTGTGCTTGAGATTAAGGGCTTGAATTCTTTGTCTGCAACTTTGAGAGCCTGATTTTCCTGTAGAGCCTGGTGTTTTCCTTCATTAACCTAATATTACTTTCCCCCAGCTTGGTATACTTCCTTTTTATTTCTTGAAGAGATTCATACAATTCAACATTCCTTTTGGTTAATATTCCATTGGTTCTTTTGATTTCTCTCTCCAGAACTTCTAGTTCATACACTTGCCTTAGCAGCTAGTTCATCTTCTAGGATCTGGGTTCCTTTGGCTTGCTAGATGAATCCTCTACCACTTGTTCACCTTGATCATCGTTTGGTGTAGGTGAGGGAAGATCCTCATTCCCTACTACAACCTAATTTTCTAGGTCATCTCCCTGCTCTTCTTCATCCTCAGAATCAGTGTATGGAAGGTTGAGGACATTTTTCCTTGTACTAAAGCCTCCTATTTCTCTATCTTCTCACTAAAATCTAGGTTCCTTTTGGCCTTCTTAGTCTTAGAAGCTGGAGAGGTTTGATCAAATGTAGTGGAGGAGTTCTTTGAAGAAGACTTCCTTTTGTCCTCTGGTTGCAACTCTATCTCAAATTTGTTCTAGAATAGGAGTCCAGGCAACGTTCCTTCTTTGCAACAGCTCAAAAACAATTAGCTTGATCAAGCCATGATGGGATAACATGCCTGCAATCTTAGTTGGCTTGGCTCTAAATTGATGAGCCATTTTAGTCAAGATTTTGTAGAGGTAAAAAGGAAGATTCAAGGGGCTCCTGTCAGTGAAATTATTCATTAGTTTAAAATGGTATATCATTACCCTATTGTACCTTCCCTCATAGGTTATGTAGACTAGAATTGACTTCAATAGGTGCTGCCATTTTCCCTCAAGCCAAGATGTAGGGATGTTCTTCTTCCATACAATGTTTTTGTGCTCAGGTTTCAAGTAAGACAAAAATTCAAACTTCTTTGTGATAGTGTTATTAAACCAGCTTTCTCCAGTCCTTGGAAGCTCTGTCACTTCAGCTATCAGAGCTTCATCCACCTAGAACACTTCCCTACCAATTAATGCTTTTAAGGAATCAAACATGAGAGAAAAATATTCTGCTACTTGTTGATGATATCCCTGGATGTTTTCACAAAACCTATAGTATATTTCATCCTTGAAAAGCTGACATACCTCTGGGTGTGATTCTAGGTAGCCAGTATCACCCAATTCTTTTCTTAGGGAAGGTCCTCCTCTCTTCATTTCCTGGACTGTTCCTCTGCACCTGCAAATTTGAAAATTTGAACTTTGGAGAAGACAATTACAACGTGGTATTAGGGAAGTTTGGATCATTGAGAACCCACGCAAGGAATGAGGAATGAATTAAGGGGGCAGTCTTGATTTTGAGGGCTTGAATTGGCAATTTTGATTTGAACAGGGTGATGGTGTAGCTGGATGAGACCCACAAACTAGAAAGTGCATGGAATGTGATCATTTGAATTGGAAACACATAGACATGGGATAGGTGTAGGGAAGAGAGGGCTTGGGCTTAGATAGCTCACCTCAATTTCATAGCAATACCTCTTACCAACTCATGATTGACTGTCCATCCTGTATTTTCAGTGGTTAATGTCTTAATGATAGCGCTTTTCATGCTGATGGTTGTTGAGTGTGATCGATGTGCCAACTGTTTTAACTTCCCTACGATTTAGGTGGCTAAAATAGCTTGAATTTCTTTTTTAAGTTGCCGAAAGCTAGGATTTTCAATGGCTAATGAACAATTGAGATGTCCTCCTAAGCCACCAAAAGCTAAGATTTGGTTTTTTATCAGAAAAATAGAGTCTAAAGTGTTTTAGAATTTATTAAACACCAAAAACTCTCACAATAAGCCTTAAGATATTCAAAAAAAAAAATTGACATCCTATCACTACATAAAATAAATTTTCTGGGTCTAATTTATTGAGGAGACAACATCTGGCTCCTACTCGAGGATGGAAACCTCCATGTGAGGTTCCAAGAACCACAGAATAAAAGCCTTTCCTGAAAAACAAAACTTAACCTATATTCTAGTGTTCCATTGGGCATGGAGTTATTTTTCAAAAACAAAAACAAACATGATATTTACAATAACAAGGATTTGAAGGCTTAGATGAAATAGAGTTTCAGAAATCACCCATTGACTGGACCATCAAACATCTCCTCACCTTCCAAAATTTGCAGTTTGAAATTGTTTTTATGTTGCACTTGAGTTATCACAAAAGGGCCTATCCATAGAGAATCAAATTTACCGTGGTTGCCCTTGTCTTGCCTGACAACATCCCATTTCAGAACCCAGTCTCCAACCTAAAAAATTTCCACCTTTTCCTTCATGTCAAAAATACTTTTTATCTTCTTTTAGTGACCTTCTGACTTCTCCACCAATTGTTCTCTAACTTGCTGCAACTCAACCAAATCAAGCATTCTTCTTACCATGTCATTTCGTTCATCCTGTTCCTCCTGAAAGAACTTTTCTACTGGTAGGACCAACTGGATGGGGAAAATAGCATTAGTACCATAAACCAACTTAAAAGGAGAAGTTCATATGGATTTTTTTTTGGTCACTATGTCAGCCCAAAGAGCAAACTTTTGTTTAGAATCCCAGCTCTTATGATTCTTCTCCAATAGTTTTTTGATGATTCTAACTAGGATCTTATTGGATGACTCAACAAGGCCATTTCCTTGAGGGTAGTAGGAAGTAGAATGCACCAATCGAATGCCCATTGACTCACACATGTTAACCAATGCACCAGCTTTAAAAGCTGGTGCATTATTAGTCACTAGTCTTTCAGGGAAGCCAAATCTGATAAAGATGTTTTCATATAGAAACTTAATGATGACTTGATGAGTGGCATTCCTTGTGGGCATTTCCTCTATCCACGTGGTGAAATAATCAGTTGCTACTAGGACCCACTTGTGCTGACCACTTGATGAAGGATTAATTTCACCTATGAAATCAAGACCCCACTGCTAGAAAGGTCCATTAACTACAATAGGTCTAAGGGGAAAATATCTGAGCTGCTGCTTTCCTATGAATCTTTGGCATTTGTCACAAGCTTTCACAAAGGTGCACAAATCAGAAAAAAGGACAGGCCAATAGTATCCAGACCTCGGGATCTTCTGGGTTGTAGTCTTCCAATAATTATGGCCTCCACATATGATTGAATGGAGCTGATGCATGACTTAAACTGACTCTTCTTTATCTAAACATCTCAGCAAAATACCAGAAGGATCTTTCCAATACACCAGATTTTTAATTATGGATAATTTCACAGACTTAAGCTTAAGATCCCATGCTTGAGTCATGCTAAGTTCAGGGGGAACTTCTAAATTTTGCAAAAAATGAATAATACCTTAATACCACTCACATGAAGACAAATTCTTAGCCACATGCTGAATGCCATACTGCTTTTCTACTAATACCTCTGTCTGCAAGTTTGTTGAACTTATACCCATGAAATTCATGCCTAGTAGATCATAATTTTCTTCAGCCATAAGCTTAGCTAGGCCTTGGCCTTTTACTATCTTGGTAGGATTTACTTCTATGTCAAATTCGATCGGCTTTGTAATTCATTTGGTTCTCTTGCCATCAATGTCAGGCTGGGTTAAGACGTCTTTCATAGAAGCTGAAGGGACATATGCAATGACCTTTTTGTGTAGAATATAAATTCCGAAATCTTTCAATTAATTAATAAGAGCATAATCTTGTTTTTTGATAGGGTCATACTTCAGTTCAACATCCCTCAATGTTTTACTGAAAAAATCAATGGGGTGATCAAGACCTTCATCATCTTTTTGTAACAACATTGCTGCCAATGTATCATAGGAAGCAAAAGAGAAAATATAGAAGCTCTTGGTATAGTCTGAACTAACTAGAGTGGGAGCTTCCATGATATCTTGGTTGATGGCTTCAGAAGATTTTATTTCATTTCCTATCCATTTTATTTCAGCTTCCTTCCTCAACATAGAATTTATGTGTTTCACTAACTCAAAAAAATTTGGAATAAATCTCCTGACAAAATTTATCTTACTGAGGAATGACTGAATATCCCTTTTTGACCTAGGTATGGATAATTTCTGGATTGCTTCGACCTGAACAGGATCAATCTCCGCACCTTCTGCTGAAACTATGTGGCCTAGGAGTTTTCCCTCTTTGAGAGAAAATTGAGACTTTTTTGGGTTCAGAGATATCCCAAACTGCCTGCATTTCAGAAAAACCTTCTTCAAGTGCTACAAATGTTCTTCATAATTGTTTGAGTCTATAGTGAGGTCATCAAGATATATGAGAACAAACTTGTCCTTTAATCCCACAAAGGCTATGTCCATGGCCCTCTGAAAGGTGGCCTCGGCATTCATCAGCCCAAATAGCATCTTAGCATACATGAAGGTACCCCAAGAAGTGGTAAAAGGAGTTTTTTCTTGATCATCAGGGTGTACAGAAACTTGATTGTAAACTCAAAATCCATCTAGAAATGACATGACACTAGCCCCTGAAACTCTTTGTAATATATGACCCATCTTGGGTAAGGGGTAGTTGTCTTTCTTGGAGCATTTATTCAGGTTTTTAAAATCAACACATAACCTGATCTCACCATTTTTCTTCCTCACTATTACTAAATTTCCAATCCATGTAGAATACCTCAGTGGGATTATGATTTTAGCATCAAGGATCTTTTTGATTTATTTCTCAATCATGGCCAATAAGAAAGGGTTGACAGGCCTTAAATTCTATTTGAAAGGGATGGTGTCCTTTTCCAGGGGAATTCTATGTTGAATGATCTCTGTATCATATGTCTTTAAAGCACGGTATTCCCAAGAAAATATATCAATAAATTCTTTCATAAGACTGCAAAATTCTGACCTCTGATCAACAGTCAACTCAGTAGACAAATTTATGAATTTAGGATGACTTTGGTTGCCTATATTATTCTCATGGACAATGGGGCCTTTCTCCCTTTTCATAGGTTTGAAGGGGACATCATTATGGTAAAAAAGCTTCTCAAGAGGTACTAAACCTCGAGGTATATGATTTCTTGGCAACTGAACAATATTGTGTTTACCTATTTTCCCTTTCAACTTAGGCTTCTGGGATTCCTCTATATTTAGATTTTCTTGGACAATATGCATATCAGAAAATTCAGCAATGACCTAGATAAATCTACTAAGTTCATCATCATCCTCAAATACTTTCCAGTATTTAACATTTTCAGGTAGGAATGACCTATATTTGACTTGGATTTCATAGTTCAGTTTAGGAGGCATGGGAGGAATGAACATACTGGAAGAGATGGCCAGGGAATCAGCTAGATGGTTCATAGCTCTAGGTATATAGGAAATGTCAAAAATCATGAAAGAGTCCCTACGTTTCCATACCTCATCCTTGTATGCTTTTAGCCCGCCATTCTTTTCTTGAAAAGTGTTGTTCACGTGCTGTATGATGAGATATGCATCTCCAAATATATTTAGGCACATGATTCCCATCCCCTTAGTAGCCTTTACTCCTAATAACAAAGCCTCATACTCTGCTATATTGTTAGTGGTCTTGAAATCAAGTTTATAAGACAAATAAATAGTCTCCTTTGAAGGAGAAATCAAAACTACATCTACACTTGTTGAGGCTTGAGTACTGGCCCCATCAAAAAACATGCTCTAGACAGAGGTGGTTACTTCTTCAGGTTGCTGATATGTAGGCTTTGTGAGCTGCATGGGTACTGGCTGAGAATCATCTATTTGTAGCATACATGCCCCAAAGTCTATGTCCACTGCATAGATGGGATGATTTATAGAGTTGCTTTGATTACTGATGATATAGGCAAGCTGGTTTTCTTTGTAGAGTCTCTTGGTTTCTCCTCCAAACATTGGGATTGTAGCATAAGTAATATCCATCTGTAGGGTTCCACCTATCCTTTTACTCCATGAATGAGACAAGAGGAGGCCAAAATTGGGTGGAATATCGGCAACTACTACATCCATCACTATACTATTTGAAGGCAGCTGGGAGAGGTGTATGGCAAGGTATTTTATGAGACCTAGGTATTTGACTTTCCTAGATTCAAAAGAGAAAATATCATGGTAGGTTTTTGTGATGTTGAGTGCAAGCTCATCCATCACTTCCTTTGGCATAAGATTTTCGGATGATCCTCAGTCAAGCAAATAGTTGTGAAGGATCTTGTCATGGATGTTCAAGGATATATAGAAGGGTGGACATGACTCATCCAATTCTTAAACCATAGGACCTAGGGTTACTATGGGCTTATAATCTTGTAAATTCACAAAGTCAGCATCAAGGCATGTCTTTGGTTGAAGATATTTGAGTATAGATAACTTAAAGGAATCATTCTTCATAAGCTCTATCAAGGGAAAAGGGATTTTCAGTTTTTGAATTTTTGATTCGAGATTGAAAGAATAAGACAATTTGTAATAAGTTCTTACCTCTTGTGGAGCTTTGAGCTAGATTTGATCATGGAATGATGGCTACAATGGACTTTGCGGCTGCTTTGGAGGAGCAGCATTCTATTTTGTATGAGTAGAAATATTTTTAAGAGGAGAATCTAACTGCTTAGTAGGGACATGATTCTTCTTTCTGGGAGCAACAATCCTGGACCTCAAATTATAACCTCCTTGATCATTTTCCTGATACAAGGATTCTTCACTGATCTGGTCATTCATGAGGGTTCCTCATAATCTGATTATGTCAATAAAGAGAGATCAACTTCATCTTCCATGCAATATTGATATTGTCTTATGCTTCTCCTTCTCCCTGAGCAAACTCTTCTTCTTCTCCTAACACAACATTTTGGAAAGGAGCCCCGATTCTTTGTTCCTCAGTTGGGTTCTTATCCCTTTGGAGGATTTGAGCCTGTGGGTTGTTCCTTCTGTAAGGGAAACTATTAGGGTTTCTAGGAGCAAATTCATTTGGCCCTTTACCTCTTACAGGTAGTTGACCTTGATCTTTAAGTTTAGACATCTCAGCTATTAAGCTGTCCAACATGTTGGCCATTTTTTCCATTTTATTCTCTGATGAAGAAGGACCTAAAGGATCTGAATATTGCTTCTTCATGTCCACTCTTCCCTTAATTTTCTGAGATGCAATGATATTAGACTCAACTTCAAGAGTAGCATCTTGCATGAGTGATAAATTTTGATGTAATTGTAACTTCGAAATGTATTGACTTGTATTTCTTGTGTATTGTAACCTGATGTTTATTCAGGGATGTATTTGTATTGTACTTGAGTCATGTCATACCCCGATGTTCCTATTAGGAATTTTCTATAATGTAAACAAGTCATGTCAAGTCAAGGTGGTTAAATCTCCTATTGTCTAAGGTTTAAAGTCCCCATAGTTCCGAGGCACTAGGGTTATTAGACTCACCTAGTGAAGTCAGCCCTAGTTGGGTTTAGTCAAGTTGGGAATTAATATAAATAGAGATCTAGCCTCTCTATTTATCACACACTCACTCACACTTAGTTGTAGCGCATAGTTGAGGAAGAGAAAGACACTAGGGAAAGGAAGAAAGAGGTTACTGCTGTTAGGAGATCATCTTACTATTTTTGGGTTTCATTTTGGTGCTGATTCTATCTCTGAGGAAGTTGAGGGGTTTTATCCATTTATGGTTTCCCAGAGGAAAAACACTGTTTTCATTGTCTCTTGTGTTTGATTGTTGTCCTTATTGTTCTCTCGGTTAAATATCCTAATGAAATGCTAGCTTAATGTTTAAAATATAACATGGTATTAGAGCTAACGTGAGAAGAAGACACTGTGCAGCTGTGGGAACTAGAGCTTCCTATTTTGTGGATCTCTCTCCACAGATTTTCAGCAAAAGTAGGGTGGAATAACTCTCCTCCCTAGGGCGCATCTTTTTGTCGAAGCAAAATCCAATTATGAGGTTTTTCAGTTTTGGACCTGACACTACTGCCGGAAATTAGGGCTTTTCACAGAAGATGAATTTTTCAGTGAGCCCAGGACTGGATTGATTTCCTCCCCAAAATCGAAGTTAGGGATCAAATTCAAAGCATTTGGTTGGACAGAACTTTGGAAAAGCAAAACCCTAATTTGCTCCTGAACCAACACTACAGGATTTCAGCTCCAAATCCAAATCCGACATCTTGACATGGTAAGATATAGATCTTTTGTATTTCCATTTGAGGTTATCAGTTAAGATGTCTCATCATACCAAGCTTGATGAAAAGCTTGAGGGAGCTGATCACTTCTGATCCTGGAAGTATAGGATCTCCTTGGTTCTGGAAGAAAATGAGTTGGACTTGTACATCCATGAGGAGGTTCCAGTTTCAGAGGGAGATGAGGCCAATGCCTTACATAAGAAGAAGTTGGTGATGGCAAAGAGGATCATTGCAGATTCTACCAAGGATCACCTCATTCCATAGGTGTCCTCCCTCAAGACACCTAAAGACATGTTTGATGCCCTAACCAAACTATTTGAAGGGATGAACATCAATTGGAAGATGACTCTAAGGAATCAGTTGAAGAATGTCAAGATCTAGAATGAGGAGACCATCCAGACATACTTCACAAGGGTCTCCCAGATCAAAGAATAGCTGGAAGCAGTAGATGAAGAAGTCGAGAATGCAGAAATTGTGATGACAACATTGAATGGCCTCCTTAGGTCATGGGATTCTTTCATCCAAGGAATCTGTACTAGGAAGAAGTTAGTCAAGTTCAATAGACTGTGGGAAGAATGTTCTCAAGAAGAAGCTCGGATAGCAGCTCAAGAAGAAAAGATGGGAAGTGAAGATCAAGCTCTCACAGTACACTCCAAGAAAGGGAGAAGGGAAAATCATCATCACCAAGGTAAGCATTCTCATGAGAAAAACAATCCTGTAAGAAGGGATTCATCCAGACTCAGATGTTATACATGCGATGAATTAGGACACTTTGCTAGAAATTGTCCCATGAATAAGAATGGATCCAAGAAGAAGAAGAACTCCAAAAGAAGACATCATTCTCACACTACTAAGGATGATGATCCTCCAAGGAAGAGGGTAAAACAAGAAAGTGAAGACTCTTCAAGTGAAGATGAATATGTTCTGATCTCCACTCTCACAGGAATTGTCACTCATGACAGCAAAGATTGGCTTATTGATAGTGGGGCTTCCAAACACATGACAGGTTTCAAGGAATACTTTGAGAAACTATCCGAACATAATTCACCCCATAAGGTGAAGCTTGGGGATGACTACCAATATCCCATAAAAGGTAGTGGTGAATCCTCCTACAAACTAGACTCCAAAAAGTCTATAAAAATGAAGGATGTCTTGTTTGTACCAGGACTGAAGAAGAATATTCTATCCATATCAGCATTGGATGAAAAAGGCATGAGGGTTGCATTTGTAGATGGCCAAGTCCTCATGTGGCCAAGAGGAAAGAATATTGATGATGCAATAGTGATTGGAGAAAAAGAAGGAGGTTTGTACAAGTTGAAGGGCCATCCAGAACAAGCTATGGTCCATGACACAGTAAAGCCAAATGAACTTTGGCATAGAAGGCTTGCACATGTGCATTACAGAGCACTACCACTTGCAAGAAAAGCTATTGAAGGTCTTCCAAAAATTCAAGAAAAACATGAAGGGGTCTACAAAGGATGTGTGAAAGGAAAGAATACAAAGAAGACATTTCCAAGTAGCGAGACCAAGGCAAAAGGAATCTTGTAAATCATCCACTCCGATGCATGTGGACCAATGTCATCAAGTTCACTAAGCGAGTATGTATATTATGTTTCTTCCATTGATGAATTTTCTAGGAAGACATGGATTTACTTCATGAAGAACAAAGATGAATTTTTCAACAAGTTCAAGGAATTCAAAGCCTTGATTGAGAACCACATAGAAAAGAAGATCATGACCTTTCGATCAGATAATGACGAAGAATTCACATCAAATGAATTCAAAGACTTATGCAAAGAATCGGGGATTAAGAGGGAGTTTTCCACTCCTTAAAATCCACAACAGAATGGGGTTGTTGAAAGGAAGAATAGAACTATCATGGAAGCTGCAAGAGCAATGCTTCATGATCAGGATATTCCTATTCATCTACGGGCAGAAGCTGCTAGAACAGCAGTGTATGTACAGAACCATACTCCACAAAGAGTACTTGAGAACAAGACTCCTGAAGAATTCTTCTCTGGTAAGAAACCGTAAGTCATCCATCTCAGAATATTCGGCTATCCAGTGTACATACACATTCCAAAAGAGAAGAGAACAAAACTAGATTCTTCAAGAAAGAAGGGTATATTTGTGGGATACTCTAAAAGCTCGAAGGCTTACAGAATATACTTCCTAGGATACAAGAAGATCGACATCAGCATGGATGTAACATTAGAGGAAATTTCAACTCAAAATGGGCCTCCTAAAATGAACTAATAAAATAATAGTTAAAATAATAAAATAATATTTATTAATTTTGGAGGAAGAAAATTAAAAAAACTACTTTTTTGTTTGTATTTTTGACATATCTCCCTATGTTTTTACTCAAATTTTGATCGGGAGAGCTCATTGGATGCGGAGTTAAATTCTGCATCGAACGAGTATGCACTCGGCATACTTTTGACGGACCCTGCTACCCCAAAAACAAGAAATACCTGAAAAAATGGAATGATGATATCATCATTCTATTTTTTCAGGTATTTCTTGTTTTTGGGGTAGTGGGGTACGTCACAAGTATGCCGAGTGGGTACTCGTTGGATGTAGAATTTAATTCTGCATCCAACGAGCTCTCCCGATCAAAATTTGAGTAAAAACACAGGGAGATATGTCAAAAATACAAACAAAAAAAGTAGTTTTTTTTATGATACCTATCCCCAAATTTATATTAAAAAAGTGTTTAAGACCTATACGGTATTTCAAATTTAAAGAAATTTAAATGGCTAACACATGATGACATGGAATTTGAATAAAAGTTAAAAGGCCCATTTTGAGTTGAAATTTCCTCTAATGCATTTGATGAAGACACAGCTTACAACAAATCCAGAAAGAGACCTGCTGAAGATACTGAAGAAGGAGAAGCACCTAGAATTCATGATACAACCATGAATGAAGAAACTCAAGAAGAAGATCGAGAATTTGAAGAACCACAAAGACCTGTAGATCCACCTCATGAGAAGAATCCTCACAAGAGGAAACCTGCTTGGGTACATGAAGTTATCCAAGGTGCGGAAAGATATGGGGCTCCAGAAGAGAATCACAGAGAAAGAAAGAGAACCAGATCCTGCTCCAGATATGTAGCTTTACTATGTGACTTTATCAATAAAGAATCCTCCAACTATTAAGAAGCGGCATAACAGAAAGAATGGAAGGATGCTATGATCGAAGAGTATCAATCGATCATGAAGAATGATGTTTGGGATGTTGTTCCAAGACCAGAAGGGAAGTCGGTTGTAACTTCCAAATGGATCTACACTATCAAGCATGCTGCAGATGGTAGCATAGAGAAATATAAGGAAAGATTTGTGGCTCGTGGTTTCTCCTAGAAAGAAGGAATAGATTATGAAGAAACCTTTGCACTTGTAGCTAGATACACTTCCATCAGATCAGTACTTGCTTTGGCTGCAGTAATGAAATGGAATATATAACACCAAATGGATGTCAAGACTGCTTTCTTGAATGGTGTAGTGGAAGAGGCAGTGTATGTAGAAAATCCAATTGGTTTTGAGACACGTGACAGGGAGTATCATGTGTGCAGATTGGAGAAAGCCCTGTATGGTTTGAAACAGGCACCCAGGACATGGTACGACAGAATTGACAGCTTTCTATCTAGTTTGGGCTTTACCAAGAGTAAAGCAGATTCAAACCTTTACTACAAGGTTGAATATGGCAACCCAGTGATGCTTCTACTGTATGTAGATGATATGTTTGTAACAGGTATGGATGGGTTGATTGCTGATATGAAGAGAAAGCTTGCTGCCAAGTTTGAAATGAAGGACTTGGGTATGATGCATTATTTTCTAGGTATGGAGGTGTGGCAAAATGCAAACAGAATCTCCCTCGGACAAGGGAATTATGCAATAGAGATCCTGAAGAGGTTTGGGATGATGGACTGCAAGGCCATGACCACACCTATGGCATCGAACCTAAAGCTATTGAGTGATGCTTCATCAGAGATGGTTGATGCTACGATGTATTGTCAGATGATTGGGTCCTTGATGTATCTGACGAACACGAGACCAGACATTTGCTTTGCTATGAACAACTTGACGTAGTTCTTAATAGATCCGAGAAATGTTCACTTGATTTCTATAAAGCATATTCTGAGGTACCTGAGGGGTACAATTGATTATGGGCTTAAGTATGAGGTGAATTAGAAGATTAACCTGTAGGGTTATGTTGATTCATATTGGGCAGGCAGTGCCATCGATAGAAAGAGAACTTCAGGTTATTGCTTCAGTATGGGATCAGGGGTGATCTCTTGGTTTAGCAGGAACCAATCCTGTGTGGCACTAAGTATAGCTGAAGCAGAGTATGTCACAACTAGTTCAGCTAGTTGTGAGGCAGTATGGCTAGGGAAGCTACTATCTGATTCATTTGATCTCCACATGGATGCTACTTGTATACATTGTGACAACCAGAGTTGCATGAAGTTGTCAGAGAATCCAGTATTCCATGACAAGTCGAAGCATATCGAGATCAAGTATTACCATATTAGGGATATGGTGTATAGGGGAGCAGTGAAGCTTCAGTATGTTGCGATGGAGGAACAGATAACTGATATGTTGATGAATCCATTGGCTATGGTGAAGTTAGAGTACTTCACAGAGAAGCTTGGTGTTCTCTAGATCGAGGTTTCCTCCAAGGGAAAATGTTGAGACCCATAGCCATTCTGACATGGTGAGAGGATTGGTTCCTTCCATGTCAGATATGAGTGCTGAGCCATTCTGATGTGACTATAGGATTGGTTCCTACATGATCAGAAGTAAGCACTGAATGCCATTCTGGGAATGGAGGCACCTAGTCAGTTACTAGGTAGCTTAGTCTAGGATTGGGGGCCATTCTGATAAGACTGTAGGATTGGTTCCTACATGATCAGATGTGAGTGTACGCTTTTTCGATCATTGGTTGAATAGATGTAAGTGCAGAGCCCTTTTGGCATGAAGGATTCATTCCTTGCATGGTCGAATATAAGTGCTAAGCCTTTCTAACATTGGTTGTCAGATGTAAGTGCAGATCCTTTTGGCATGGAGGATTGGTTCCTTGCATGGCCAAGTGTAAGTGTTGGGCCTTTCTGACAGGGTTGTGGGAGGTGTTCCCACATGGTTAGATGTGAGTGTTGGGCATTGCCTTTCTTATATGATTATAGGATTGGTTCCTACATGATCAGATAAGTGCTAGGTGGGCCATTCCGACTGAGGGTCAGATATAAGTGCTGGACAAGACCTACATGGAGGGTAGGCCTACAACCAGCATGAAAAAGGGCTAGCCTTGTAGAACTTCTAGTGATGAGAAGAATCATGAGATAGTACCCATGAATATTTAGTGTTGATGATCCAACAGAGATGATCCAGATCAAGGGATGATCCAGATCCAGAGATGATGCTCCAGAGATGATCCATATCGAGGGATGATCCAGATCCACTGACGATGATCCAGATCCAGTGGTGATCTAGATCAAATGAAGATGACTTGAAGATGAAGATGACTTGAATATATAGATGATTTGAAGGTGAAGATGACAAAGACTCAATGATGATCCAGATGATATAGAGAAGAAGACTTGTGCTGATCAATTATGTCGAGAGAATACCTTCCTAGTTAAGAGGGAGCGTTGATGTAATTGTAACTTCAGAATGTATTCACTTGTATTTCTTATGTATTGTAACCCGATGTTTATTTCGGGATGTATTTGTAATCTACTTGAGTCATGTCATACCCTGATGTTCCTATCGGGAAGTTTCTATAATGTAAACAAGTCATGTCAAGTGAAGGTGGTTAACTCTCCTATTGTCTAAGGGTTAAAGTCCCCGCAGTTTTGGGGCACTAGGGTTATTAGAATCACCTAGTGAAGTCAGCCCTAGTTGGGTTAAGTCAAGTTGGGAATTAGTGTAAATAGAGATCTAGCCTCTCTACTTATCACACACTCACTCACACTGAGTTGTAGCGTATAGCTGATGAAGAGAAAGACACTGGGGCAAGGAAGAAAGAGGTTACTACTGTCGGGAGATCATATTACTATTTTTGGGTTTCACTTTGGTGTTGATTCTATCTCTGAGAAAGTTGCAGGGTTTTCTCCATTTATGGTTTCTCTAAGGAAAAATACTGTGTTCATTGTCTCTTGGTTTTGATTGCTATGCTTGTTGTTCTCTCAGTAAAAGATCCTAATGAAATGCTAGCTTAATGTTTAAAATCTAACAATGAAGAAGCAGATCTTCTTTCTCTTAGAAGAACATAGAACAAGGAATCAAAAGAATTTGCATAATTGATTTTTGTTGAAGTATGTGTAGGTTTGATCTCAGCAAGGATCTTGCTGAACATTTTGTTAAATCTCTTTGTGAAATTTGAAATAGACTCACCATTCTCTCTCCTCGGATTGCTAAACTTTGTGATATAGTAAAGGTGGTCTCTTCTTTCTCCTCAATGCTTCAAAAATATGTTATCTAGAGCTTCAATGCCAGCTACTGATCCAATAGGTAACTCTTTGAACCATTTCGTAGCCTGACCATCTAAGCTATGCACAAAAACCCTAGTCCACACATCCTCTTGTTCAATGTTTATATTCTCAGCATTATTGTAGAATGCCTCTAAATGTTCTTCAGCTGTAAAATATCCCTCCCTAGTAAAATTGGGCATATATTTTAGATAATCTCCAGTATGCATAGAAAAAAGGCGGTTAGGAAAATTTAGAGGGGCATATCTGGCAACGAGGATCCTTTCCATCTTAGTCAAAGGGGAAGCCATATTGGATGTGGGTATGGAAGGGGCAGAAGAAGATGTTGCTGGTGTGGGCGGTAGCTAAGGAGGTATAGGTGGTAGATATACCCCAATAGGGTTTCTAGGGATCATATCTACAAAAGCAGAAGTGCTTGAATCTTCTTCAACTTTCAAATTTTCTGATTCACTTATAATTTTTTGAGAACTAGATGCTTCAGTAGAAGAATATCTAAAGGGAGGTATATTTGATACAAGAGAATAAGTACCTCTAAAAGTACCTGATGTAGTTTCCCTTGTTGATCTGGAAGTCTATCTTTGTAAAGCTCTTCCTCTCCTTATAATATATTCATGATCTGAAACAGGTGTCATTAGTGGCCTCTGTGGATTTTTTCTGGTACTTGGTCTTCTCGAAGCCACCTTATTCCAATGGAGTCTCTAGATAGATGATTAAAAACAGGATTATGTCCACACTTTGTCTATCATCAAAGCTACAACTATGTCATCTTCGAGGGAAGCTGAGCTTCAATCTCCTCTCCCCGGGAACGGCGCCAATTTGTTAGCTCTCTAGGAAACTCTTCTAGGTTGCAGCTCGAAGATGCCGGGTAACTTAGTTATTTTCTCAATAATGGGTAATATGGATCAAGCTGGATGACTTAATCAAAACTCACTGACTCAAAACATGCATAAACCCACTTGGATAGATAAGGATTTTAACCAGTATTGTTCAAAGATTTTATAAAAGGTAGATGTATGTAGAATTATTATTATGCTAGCAAACTCATACACAAAGCATATATGAATGGCTCATCACAATAAGTAAATGATACTTGCTATTCAACTCATCAATACAAAGATAGGATGATAGCTATCTGGCATTAAACAAATAGAACAATCTTGAAATAAACATTCGAGTGCAAGTACAAAAAGGTAGAATATGAGATTTGAACATAAATGGCAAAAGAAGCTTATATTACTGATAAAATGAAAAGTCTAAGATTACAAGTATGAAAAGTCTCCAAGGTTGAACCCTTTCTTTTGCATTAGTCACAAGATTTATATCCTTTACAAAATTTATTCTAGATCCTGAAAAACTAGATCGAACTTACTAAAAATAGACAGACATAAATATTTGCTAGAAAATAGGAAAAGATACCATCTTGATTGTAAATCTCCCTAACTCCAAAAATATTCCTGATCTTCAAATTCTTTAACAGCTGTAGTAGAAACTGAAGTAGAATTCAAACTTGCCATTTGGCCCGACAAGTCACCCTTTATCAATGTAGGTAGAATATGTGATCTAATCCACCTAGCTGGCGCCTCCAAAACTGAAACAAAGCCTAAATATTGATGCCGTTAATTATTTTCTAACAGTATAAATCATCCTCAAGGTGTTTGGATCAGCAAAAGTCGGTTCTGTGAAAAAATATGCTTCTTTACACTTTTCTACACTTTTGGTGGCTAGGGAAGCAAACATCTGAGCCTGTAAGATGCTGAAAGCTCTATTTTCAGTGGCCAATGAATAGTTGTGGTGTTCGCCTAAGCCACCGAAAAAACTATTTTAAAATTTAATCAAAATTGCAATCACGCTTTACCCTAATGCTTTAAAGCTTCAGTGCTCACCCTCTGGTGTCTCTAAAACTTGTATAGGGTTTGGGATGGTAGTAGCATCACAGGATGCCTCTAGATCATAAAGACTCATTGCTACCTTTGCTAGGGTTTTCAGCTTATGGTGTGCTTTAGACTGAGGACTTGAATTCTTTGTCTGCAACTTTGACAGCCTGATTTTCCTGTAGAGCCTAGTGTTGTCCTTCATTGAACTAAGATTACTTTCCTCCAGCTTGGTATACTTCCTTTTTATTTCCTGAAGAGAGTCATACAATTCAACATTCCTTTTGGTTACTCCTCCATTGGTCCTTTTGATTTCTCTCTCCATAACTTCTAGTTCATACACTTGCCTTAGCAGTTGATTGATCTTCTGGCATCTGGGTTCCTTTGGCTTGTTAGATGAAGCCTCTGCCACTTGTTCGCCTTGATCCTCATTTGGTGTAGGTGAGGGAATATCCTCATGCCCTATTGTAACTTGATTTTCTAGGTCAGTTCCTTGCTCTTCTTCGTCCTCGGAATCAGTGTATGGAAGGCTGAGGACATTTTTGCCTTGTGCTGAAGCCTCCTCTTTCTCTGTCTTCTCACTGAAATATATGTTCATTTTGGCCTTCTTAGTCTTAGAAGCTAGAGAGGTTTGATCAACTACAATTGGAGAGATGGATCTCCTCTTCCTCTTACCAGTTCTGGGAGTGGAGGACTTATTTCAAGAAGACTTCCTATTGTCCTCTGGCTGCAACTCTATCTCAAATTCATTCTAGAACAGGAAGTATGTCTAGAATTTGTTATCTCTCCAGGAAACTCTTCTAGGTTGCAGCTCAAGGATGACTGGTAACTTAGTTATTTTCTCAATGATGCGTAATATGGATCAATTTGGATGAATTAATCAAAACTCACTCACTCAAAACATGCATAAACACACTGATAATTCTTTTAACCACTGTTGTTCAGAGAGTTTAAAAAATGTAGATGTATGTAGAATTCTTATTATGTTAGCAAACTCATACACAAATCATATATGAATGGATCATCACAATAAGTAAATGATACTTGCTATTCAACTCATCAATACAAAGATAGGATGACATCTATCTGGTATTAGACAACTAGAACAAACTTGAAATAAACATTCAAGTGCAATTACAGAAAGGAAAAAGATGAGATCTGAACATAAATGGAAAAAGAAGCTTATATTACTGATAAAATGAGAAGTATGAGATTACAAGTATGAAAAGCCTCCAAGGTCGAACCCTTTCTTCTGCAGTAGTCATAAGATGTATAGCCTTTACAAAATTTATTCTAGATCCTAAAAAACTGGATCGAATTTACAAAAAATAGACAGTCATAAATATTTGCTAGAAAATAGGAAAAGATCCCATCTTGATTGTCAATCTCCCTAACTCCAAAAATCTTCCTGATCTTCGAATTCTTTAACAGTTGTAGTAGAAACTGAAGTAGAATTTGAACTTTCCATTTGGCCAACAAGTCACCCTTTACCAAAGTAGGTAGGATATGTGATCTAATTCACCTTATTGGCACCTCCAAAACTGAAATACAGCCTAAATACTGATGCCCTTAATTATTTTCTAACATTATAGATCATCCTCGAGGTGTTTGGATCAGCAAAAGTCGGTCCTGCATAAAAATATGCTTCTCTACACTATTTTTCACTTTCGGTGGCGAGGGAAGCAAACATATTAGCCTGTAAGCTACTTAAAGCTCTGTTTTTGGTGGCTAATGAAGAGATATGGTGTTCTCCTAAGCCACCGAAAATCCTGTTTTAAAATTTAATCAAAATTGCAATCACGCTTTACCCTAATGCTTTAAAGCTTCAGTGCTATCCCTCTGGTGTCTCTGCAACTTGTATAGGGTTTGGGATAGCAGCAGTATCACAAGATTCCTCTATATCACAAAGACTCATTGCTACCTCCGCTAGGATTTCCAGCTTATGGTGTGCTTGAGACTGAGGCCTTGAATTCTTTGTCTACAACTTTGACAACCTCATTTTCCTATAGATCTTGGTGTTTTTCTTCATTAACCTGAGATTACTTTCCTCCAAATTTGTATACTTCCTTTTTATTTCCTGAAGAGATTCATACAATTCAACATTCCTTTTGGTTAATCTTCCATTGGTTCTTTTTATTTCTCTCTCAAGAACTTCTAGTTCATACACCTGCCTTAGCAACTGGTTGATCTTCTAGGATCTGGGTTCCTTTGGCTTGCTATATGAAGCCTCTACCACTTGTTCACATTGATCATCCTTTGGTGTAGGTGAGGGAAGATCCTCATTCCCTACTACAACCTGATTTTATAGGTCATCTCCCTGATCTTCTTCATCCTCAAAATCAATGTATGGCAGGTTGAGGAAATTGTTTCCTTCTGTTGAAGCATCCTCTTTCTCTGTCTTCTCACTAAAATATAGGTTCCTTTTAGACTTCTTAGTCTTAGAAGCTGGATGTTTTTTATCAACTGCAATTGGAGAGATGGCTCTCCTCTTCGTCTTACCACTTCTAGGACTGGAGGACTTCTTTGAAGAAGACTTCCTTTTGTCCTGTGGCTATAGTTCTGTCTCAAATTCGTTCTAGAATAGGAAGTATGTCCAGGCAACTTTCCTTCTTTGCAATAGCTCAAAAACAATTAGCTTGAACAAGCTATGATGGGATAACCTGCCTGCAATCTTGGTTGGATTGGCTCTAACTTGATGAGCCATTTTAGTCAGGCTTTTGTAGAGGTAAAAAGGCAGATTCAAGGGGATCCTGCCAGTGAAATGATTCATTAGCTTGAAATGGTATATCATTACCCTATTGTACTTTCCCTCACAGGTTATGTAGACTAGAATTGACTTCAACAGGTGCTGCCATTTTCCCTCAAGCCAAGATGTAGGGATGCTCTTCTTCCATACAATGTTTTTGTACTTAGGTTTCAGTTAAGACCTAAATTCAACCTTCTTTGTGAAAGTGGTCTTAAACCAGCTTTCTCTAGTCCTTGGAAGCTCTATCACTTCATCTATGAGAGCTTCATCCACTTGGAACTCTTCCCTGCCAATTACTACTTTTAAGCCATCGAACGTGAGAGCAAAGTTTTCTGCTACTTGCTGATGAGATCCCTGTATTCTTCACAAAACCTATAGCAGCCTGCATCCTTAAACAACTTCCATTCCTCTAGGTGTGATTCTAGGTAGCCAATATCACGCAGTTCTTTTCTTAGGGAATACCCTCCTCTCTTCATTTCCTTTACTGTTCCTCTACACCTGCAAATTTGAAAATTCAAACTTTGGAGAAGACAATTACAGCACAAGATTAGGGAAGTTTGGCTCAATGAGAACCCACGCAAGGAATGAGGAATTAATTAAGGGGGGGGTCCTAATTTTGAGGGATTTAATTGGAAATTTAGATTTGAACAGGGTGATGGTGTAGCTTGATGAGATCCGCAAAGTAGAAAGTGAATGGAACATGACCATTTGAACTGGAAATGCAATGTTCGTGGTAATTAAATCACAAACATGGGACAGGTGTAGGGAAGAGAGGGCTTGGGATTAGATAGGTCACCTCAATTTCATAACAATACCTCTTACCAACTCATGATTGGTTGTCGATCGTATCTTTTCAGTGGTTAATGGCTTAGTGATAGTGCTTTTCATGTTGACAGTTGATGAGTGTGATCGATGTGCCAATTATTTTAACTTCCCTGCGATTCTGGTGGCTAAAATAGCCCCAAATTTCTTTTTTAAGCTGCCTAAAGCTAGGATTTGCGATGGCTAATGAACAATTGAGATGTCCACCTAAGCCACTGAAAGATGAGATTTGGTTTTTTATTAGAAAAATAGATTCCAAAGTGTTTCATAATTTATTAAACACCAAAATCTTTCACAATGAGCCTTAAGATCTTCAAAAAAAAAATTCGACTTCCTATCATGACATAAAATAAATTTTCTGGGTCTAATTTATTGAGGTGATAACATATCCATTGATGGATGTTGTAGGCATTGGTCCAAGGAAATCAGTATGTACCAAATCAAGTGTATATTCAACTCTTCTTTCCTTCCCAACCTCATAACTTCAATTTGGATGCTTACCTACCAAGAAACCATTGCAAATACCTTGAGAGGACTTAATGAGAGGCAATCCCTCAACCATCTCTTCATTGTGTAGTTGTTGGAGATATTTCAAATTCAAATGGCCAAATATATCATGCAAAATTCTACTTGTATCATTATCATGATTCAATAGGAAACTTGGATATGAGTGAGGAAGAAAATGTGAAAATTCATATTCCTCGAAGGCATGATTTGCAGCTCCTTTTTCTATCAAGTTCCCAGTAGATATTTTTGAGATCTCCACTTAGCCAAGATCAAATGTGACTCACTTTAGTGATCGTATATTAGTCATTTGATATACTGACAAAACTTTTTCTATGAGGGAGGGCACATAAAGGACATTTTTTAACACTCCATGCTCAAATTGAAGTGAAACTTTCACAATAGCTGGGATTTGAGGTTCATCTCCCATGTGTATGCTAGGAGCACTAGAGAGATCTAGAGAAGAGAATGGTTCATTGGAGGATACCATGTGGTTGGAATATCCAAAAGCAATAAGAAAATATTATGACTAGGAGAAACCTCCCTTCATTGCATGTCATCTCTCATGATATTCATGCTTGCTTCCAGGATCAGGCTTCCTTGTTCCTTTAGGAAGGGAAATATTGTTCTGCTCAAGGAGTCTACACATTTTCTCTATGGTTTTCTCCATACATAGGCTCTCTGGATGATTCCCTCTCTTGCAGTATGGGAACTTAGTCTTTTCAAACCTTTTTTGCTTGTTTTTCTTAGAACCTAAGGCTCATTCTGAAGGATTCTGCTTCTCCTTAGGTTTGATATCATATTTATTTTTATCCTTTCCTTTTTATTTCCCTTTGGCTTGCGCATTCTTGGTCTCCCCAACGAAGAGAGCTTGATTCTTAGAGCATTAGAGAAATTTGGGGTCTAAAATGGGACTTATAAGAAAACACGCCAACAATAAATTTTGTGAGTTGGAATTTAGGAACCAATAGAATTTCAATAAAATGAGTCAACCATAATGGTTGAATTCACATATTTTTCATAACAGAAAACTACTTTTTTTGTTCTTATTTTCAACATATCTCCATGATTTTTTACTCAAATTCTGAGAAGGAGAGCTCCTTGGATGCGAAATTTAATTCCACATCCAACGAGTACCCACACTACATACTTTTGATGGACCCCACTACCCCAAAAATAAGAAATACCTGGAAAAACATGGTGATGACATCATCATCATGTTTTTTCAAGTATTTCTTATTTTTGGGGTAGTGGGGTCCATCAAAAGTATGTAGTGTGGGTACTCATTGGATGCGGAATTAAATTCCACATCCAACAAGCTCTCCCACCAAGAATTTGAGTAAAAAGGCAGGGAGATATGTTGAAAATATGAACAAAAAAGTAGTTTTTTTCATTCTTCCTCCAAAATTAATAACTATTATTTTATTATTTTCCTTAGGAGGCCCATTTTAGACCTCAAATTTCCTCTAATGGGCTTTGAGGACTCCAATATAGATCAAATTATCTTGTTCTTCAATAAGATACTCTCTGAATGCATTAAGAGATGGTATTCACCAGTTTGGAGTTTTCAGTCTCCTAGAATGAAAGGTGGACATAAACACTGACAATTTTGGGCCAAGTTTGATCAGAATGGAGAGCACCAATTTCCAATCCTTCTTGTCAATTCCACACTACTTGAATTGCATGTCCAAGAAATTGAACTTGGAGAAGAATTGCTGGATGGTTTTGAAACTGCTGGGTTGAAGAACAATTAGTTCATTCTCGATAATATGGTCTCTCATCTCATACTACTTGCCAAATAGTGATTCAATATTCTTCCATACTTCCCTTGGATTTTTTAATCTATCAAGGTGGAAGAGTAACTCTGGAGATATGAATGCACATGAAACCAAAGCTCCCATCCAATTTGTTCAAATAATTTTAATTCTCTAGAGGTTGTTTGGGTTCAACCTCCTTTCCCATAGTGAAATTGTACAAACCTATGTTGCACAACAAAATCTACGTATATTCCCTCCAATCAATATAATTGAGGGGTGTGAGGATCCTCAGTGTAAAGGCTACTAAATTCTCCATTTTGCACCTTCAAGAGTAGCACAATTCTTTTTAATTCCTCAATTACCTGCAAAATAACTTTCAATTCGAAGCAAAACCAATTCAATCACTCTCTACTTCAACATGTACACATTATTAGGGTGCTTCACACTTGGAAAGACTTCTCTAGATAAATCTAAAGGGAGCAAGGCACATGTACCAAAATTTATGTGGAACCCAATTGCTTCTAATACATCAATGGAAATTTTCAGGAATTGAAATTAGCCTGACCACCTACTATAATACCATGTAGAATTAGTAAAGCTACAAAATATTCAGGCTGGAATGAACCTCACTATGAAAGAAGAGTGAACAAGGAAGAATAAATTCGGTGATATAATTTTCAAACAGTGATGGTGAAATTATCCAGAAAAGAGGAAAACATTTGACAGCATAACATTAATCTAATAACCATTAAGTTGTATGTAATACATCCATACAATAAAGGAAATTAAAATAATCTAGGAGTGATTTGAATCCCATGACTTGGACTGACTCCAAATATCACTAACTATGGAAAAAACACCACTAGAGGCTCACTAGTGTAACTCTGGACAAGTTAAACACTTCACTATGAGTTAATTGACCTAGGTAGATGAGAAAAGGCACATAATCTCCTTAAATCATGCAAATATGTCGCTAGGATAACTGAAGGTGATCTAACTAATGACCATTGGGGCATAACTCAACATAGACTAGAGTAAACTAATGGTGGGATTCCCATCACTCAGTGTGGGTTCCTAAAGTATAGGTATTGGCTTACGGAGCTCCCAAACTCATGCAAAATGGTACATCAAGTGCTAGGTGGGCCCCACACCATTTCTGCATGCCACAAATGAAGTGGCAACATAATCCTAAGCTAGGAAACTAACATTTAGACTATGGTGGTGAAGGACGGATTACAAATAATCCTAACATGAAGACATGGATATTTTTCACTCATAAGAAACACATGCATACATATTTGAAAAAAATTACATTTTACATGGATCCATTGTGTATTGTTTGTTGGCTTGTTTACTGCTGAGCATGGGTATACCCACCTCGAGAAGATATTGTATATTTGATAAATTTACTTGTTTTACTTGCAGGTGGTTTTGCAATTCCTGCGCCTATGAACTTATCCTTTACCATAATAAAATGAGTATCAATATCATTATGAAAAGTATCATAATAAAAACAATGTATTTCATCCCTCAGCATAGCTTCAGACCTCACACATTAGGGGCATATTTTAACAATCAAATTAACACCCTTGAGAATGATTGTCTAAAAACATATTTGTATTTCACCCAACACATGAAGACTGGAACTTGGAACAAATTGAGGGCTTTGATATCTCACCAGACTACTTCTTTCGCAAAGGAAGAAGTATGTCATGACAAAGTTTGCTCTAAATAAATCAAGAGCGTGACTACTTTAAGGCCAAAATCTAGTTTCAACAACTCCTCGAGTGGAAAGAATACCTATCACATGTATTAATTGTCCTAAAGTATTGGAAATTCAAGTTAAATTCCTGAAAAAGTAAGTAAAGTGGGTTTTTGTATGAAAATAATAAAAATTCATACGAAAGTTTAATCTCACTTTCATGGTTAGGAATTGGGTGCAGAAATACCAATGCTATATAAGAAAGGCATCTGAGGTGAAGTAGAAAATAGAAAAAATGAAAGAAAATGCATGTTGGAGAATTTGAAGGCTAGAATAATTCTTTTCCACATCAAGCTCTTGGTGATCAAAGGAATGGACGAAGAAGGATGGTTTAAAGTACAAGAGAAGGGATTCACCCCCACATTTGGATTGTAAACACTTTCTTTATTATTTCTAATATGATACAATTCTAGTTCCCCCCACTTTGAGTTAAAATTTCTTGTATGAATATTGTTTTGAATTCAAGTTTTTAAGGTAGATTTCAAGTTTTTCAAGTTAAGTATAGGTAGAGGTAAGTAAATACCAAATTTAAGCTTCTAATGGATGAATAAAGGCCATGGATTCTCAATCAAAGTGATCATATACAAGTGGCTAGCTTCAAGAGGTATTTTCATCTCTTCCTCCCCTCTATATTCTTGGAAAAATATTTGAAATATTAAGGAAACTTTTAAATTGTTGCATGTATTTCTATAAAATAGATCTCACCACCCTATAATAAAGGATAGAGAATGATGTAGATTAGTATTTGCTTCAATATATACCAACACCCCCTACAACTACTACCACCCCTCTCTCACTCTCTTTCAGGCCACCCTATACCCCCTCCCTCTTCCCTCTAACTACCCCGATCCTCCCTAAACCCCTACCCCCGAACCCTGATCTCTATATCTTTATCTCTCCCAACTCCCTTCATCCCCTTTACTCGTAAGATAAATTTGATGTTTACACATCCTACACACATTTTAGTGATACATATTACATGTGTGTTTTAGCTCTAAAAATCATGCACGTGTTCTGTAGAACTAAAATGCACATGAATTTTGTCAATGTAAAATGTGCATGAATTTTGGTCTTCATGGCTTTATATAGGAAGGAAAGGAAAATTTGAATTTAAAAGGAACATGCTCGCATTCCTAAACCCCTAAACCAAGCCTTTTGATGTGTTTATGTGTCACCTCTATTCCTATGTGTCTATTTCAAAATTAGCTTTGGATTAACAAAATATGTGCTATGGAATATGGTAAATCGTAGCTAATTGGGAATTTCATCCATTTTCTCAATATGATTGTGTTTCAACACTCATTAAAATATTCTACACACATAAATTTTTAGAAGTAGATAACATTTTTTGGAGATTCCAAATATGTAATTGTTTTCTAGTTTTCTTGTGTCATTACTCCTTGACTCAAAAAACACATTGTTAGTGTTCCTTCCATAAGTTTTTCATTTCTAAAGCATTAAAAAAATATTGTATGTGGTGTACCTTTACATGCTATAAAAAAAACATTTCATGATCAATGCATGAAGACCTTCAGAAGCGGGGCCCACACT
This sequence comes from Pseudotsuga menziesii, assembly GCA_001517045.1. NCBI lineage: Eukaryota > Viridiplantae > Streptophyta > Pinopsida > Pinales > Pinaceae > Pseudotsuga > Pseudotsuga menziesii. Next base: position 332,332 of record LPNX011177950.1, on the reverse strand, counting down.
TGAATACTGTTTTTGAGGTTTGGTCACATAGATAATTAAAAGAAATTAAAAATTACTCAATTTATTTTCGAAAAATAGTGTTGCACTGGTACTATTTGTTCTCTATATGTCAACCAATTTTTGTAGGTTCATTCCATCACTTAGGCACTTAAAGGAATGACCCACAAAGACATATACCTTTAATTTGCCAAAAAAAAGTAACTATTAAAAAATGTGAAACTTGAGATAATTACAAACATTTTTAGTGAGAAAAATCTATATATTCACAAATGGTGGGAGAAACCATGTGGGTTGAATATCCAAAATCAACAAGAAAAGATTATGACTCAGAGAAACCTCCCTTCAATGCATGTCATCTCTCATTATATTCAACCTTGTTTCCAGGATCATGATTCCTTGTGCTTTTAGGAAGGGAAATATTGTTATATTCAAGGAGTCTACAGATTTGGTCTATGGTTTTATTCATACATAGGTTCTCTGGATGATTCCCTCTATTGCAGTATGGGAACTTGGTCTTTTCAAACCTTTTTTGCTTGTTTTTCTTAGGACCCGAGGTTTGTTTTGAAGGATTATGCTTCTCCTTAGGTTTTATATTATATTTATTTTTATCCTTTCCTTTTTGTTTCTCTTTGGCTTGCACATTGTTGGTCTACCCAAGCAAGAGAGCTTGATTCTTAGAGGCTTTGAGGGCTCCCATCTAGATCAAATTATCTTGTTCTTGAATAAGAGACTCTATGAATGCATCAAGATATAACATTCTCCAATTTGGAGTTGCGAGTATCCTAGAATGAAAGGTGGACACAAACACTGACAATTTTGGGCCAAGTTTGATCAGAATGGAGAGTGCCAATTTCCCATTCTTATTGTCAATTACAAACTGCTTACACTGCATGACCAAGGACTTGAACTTGGAGAAGAATTATTGGATGGTTTTGACACTACTAGGTTGGAGAACAATTAGTTCATTCTCAATAATATGCTCTCTAATCTCCTACTACTTGAAAAATAGCGATTCAATCTTCTTCCATACTTCCCTTGGATTTTTGAATCCATTAAGGTGGAAGAGTACCTCCCTGGAGATATGAATGCACATGAAACCAAAGGTGCCATCCAATATGTTCAAATAATTTGAATTATCTAGAGGTTTTTTGGGTTCAACCTCCTTTCCCATAGTGACCTCGTACAAACCTTTGTTGCACAAGACAATCTGCATATATTCCCTCCAATTAAGATAATTGAAGGGTGTGAGGATCCTCAGTGTAAAGGTTGCTAAATTCTCCATTTTGCACCTTCAAGACCAGCACAACTCTTCTTAATTCCTCAATTATCTACAAAATAAATTTCAATTCGAAGTAAAACCAATTCAATCACCCTCTACTTTGACATGTGCACATTATCAGGGTGTTTCACACCTGTCTAGAATTATCTAGATAAATATAGAGGGAGCAAGGAACATATACCAAAATTTATGTGGAACCCAATGGATTCTAGTACATCAATGGAAGTTTTCAGGAATTTAAGTTGGCCTAAGCACCTTCTCTAATACCATGTAGAATTAATAAAGCTACAAAATCTCTAGTGTGGATTGAACCTCACTATGAAAGAAGAATGAACAAGGAAGAATAAATTTGGTGTTAGAATGATTAAGCAATCATGCTAAAATTATTCAGACAAGAGGAAAAAATTTGACAACATAACATTAATATGATATCATTAACTTCTATGCAATAAATCCATGATACAATAAATGAAATTCAAATCCTCTAGGAGTGATTTGAATCCCATGACTTGGAATGAATCTAAACATCACTAACTATGGAAAATACTGATCCGGATCTTGGGGGATGAGAGCCGAAAGGCTTGGATGCCGAGAGAGGAGGGGATTAAAGCTGAAAAATTGTTAACATTTGAAGCATAGAGTAACATACATAGAGTAAATAGCCCACATGGAGGGGTGAGGCTCAAAGAGAGTTCTTTGAGCCTCACCTCTCAAACCATACTAAGAAAGACACTCAGCACCAATAACTCAATAACTGAATAAAATAAGATAAATGTAGGATGTCAAAAATCCCTCAATGCCTTATTGAGAAGGCATAGAGCATTTTTATAACATTATTACAATGTGCCTTGGGGAAATACCATGGGTCAAACTCATGGTTTTGTTTCATGGTATGGCTTCAAGGCACATTGTATCAGTTGTATCCTACACTGCCTGTGCCATTGTCAAACCATCCATCAAGAAGCAAGGCCTCTATGCTCTGTTGCCTACCCCTATTTGACCTTGGGAATCCATCTCCATGGATTAAATGTCAGTCCTTCCTTCTACTAAGCATCAAAATGACTGTGTGTTTGTGGTCATTGACAGATTCTCAAAGATGGTCATAATGACGGCCTGTAAGAAGAATATCATAGCAGAAGCCACTGCTAAACTCTTATTTGAACGAGTGTGGGTACACTTTGGTATCCCATGGTCTATAAGCTCAGACTGAAACAGTAGGTTCCTTAGTACATTTTGGTCTAGCATATGGTCAATGCTAGACACCAAGATCACAAAGTCCACAGGTTTCCATCCCCAGACTGATGGCTAGACAGAGGTCGTCAACAGGATGATCGTACACATTTTGTACATGTACAACTAAAAGCATCCATGCACATGGGATGAGAGCCTCCCCTATGTACAACTCAACTATAACTGGGCCCTCCACAACTCAACCAACCACAACCCCTTTCAGGTGGGCTTGGGATTCCAGCCACTATGTCCCATTGATGTAGCCATGCCATTTGCAGCTACTCAGGCTGATTCAACTCATATCCAGTTTGAAGTTTCCAAGGTAAACAGCTTCACTGAGCGCATTCAGCACATTCGCCAATAGGTTCATGACATATTGGATAGATCCAATGCTAAGTACAAGCAGTGACATGATCAGCATCGGGTGCAACACAACTTCCAGGTGGGCGACAAAGTGTGGCTACATTTATAGAAGGAGTGCCTCGCTGGACCCCACCGCAAGCTTCTCCCGCTTCTATATGGGCCATAAACCATCACCAAGGCTGTCGGGGAAAATTCCTTCGAGCTCAGTATTCCATCATTCCTTGGTCTATGCACCCCGTGTTCAATGTGGACTGTGTTCGGCCCTACTTTCCACCTCTACTGGACACATCAAACGTGGCAAAACAACTCACACCAACAGATTTAAACCCCGACTGCATGGAAGAAGCCACAACTGATCGGATTATGGACACACAGATCAAGAACACCCACCAGCAGAAGATCCATCTATATCAAGTTGTCAAAGTAGGCCAACTCCTTCACCAGGGAAAGTGGCTCACCAGGGACCAAGTTCAACAAAAGTTTCCTCATCTCATGGAGGAACTCAACGCAATGGGAATCATTGCTTCCTAAGGGGGGAGGAATGATCCATGAGGATATTGGTGGTCACCCACCTATTCCTCTTGGACCCCCACCATTATTTCTTTCAGTTTTCCAGTTTCCTTAATTGTAGCACAATTTACTACTTTTGGCAGTTTTTGGGTCCTAAACTTCCGGAGCTGTTTTGAGGCCCTAAACGACATTTTTTGGCATCAAATGGTCGAGAACATATGAGTCTTATTTGTACTCAATATTTGTAGCTTGTGGATGTATTCCTTAAACAGATCTTTCTAACGATGTATCATGTGCGTCAAACGGAGGTAGTATGCTAAAGTTACGACCCCGAGAAATTGATGTACCAAGTTACCCAATGGGGCCCACATTAAGGCGTTTCACATCCTAGGGTTAGGTTTTTGGATGCGTAGGGTTTCCATTGTTTCTCAATAATATATAGTCCTTCGATCCTCATTGTAACACAGAGTTCAGAGGCATGTAACCGTCACATCTCTTCTCAGAGATAAGTTACCAGCACTCTAGCTAGTTTATTTCCATTATGTATGCAAACAAGTTTTAGTTATTGATTAATTAAATGAAGTGTTATTTCCGGTGCATATTTTTTTCTATGTTTATTTGTGTATTCTGTTGCGTTCCAACATAAATTTGGATCAAAAACACTACTAGAGGCTCACAGCTAGTATAAATCCAGACAAGTTAAAAACTTCAGTATGAGTTAACCGAACTAGGTAGGTGAGAAAAGCCACATAATCTCCTTAAATCATGCAAATATGTTGCTAAGCTAACTAAATTTGATGTAATTGATGCCCATTGGAGCATAACTCAACACAGACTAGGGAAAACTAATGGTCGGATTCCCATGACTCAATGTGGGTTCCTAAAGTATAGGGATTGGCTTATGGAGATCCCAAACTCATTCAAACTGGTGCATCCAGTGCTAGGTGGGCCCCAGATAAATTCCCCATGGCACTAATGAAGTGGCAACATACTCCTAAGCTAGGAAAATGACATTTAGACTATGGTGGTCAATGAAGGATTACAAACAATCCTTACATGAATACTTGAATATTTTCCACTCATCAGAAGCGCATGTATACTTATTTGAAAATTTTACTTTTGACATGGATCCATTGTGTATTTTTTCTTGTCTTGTTTACTGCTGAGCATGGGTATACCCACCTCAAAAAGAAATTGTATATTTGATAAATTTACTTGTTTTACTTGCAAGTGGTTTTCCAACTCCTGCGCCTACGAACTAATCATTTACCATCATAAAAAGAGTATGAGTATCATTATGAAAAGTATCATAATAAAACCAATGTATTTCATCCCTTAGCATAGCTTCAAACCTCACACATTAGGGGGCATATGTTAACAATCAAATTAACTCCCTTGAGAATGATCATCTAAAAACATATATGTATTTCACCCACAACATGAAGACTGCAATTTGGAACAAATTGAGGGCTTTGATATCTTGTCAGACCACTTCTTCTATGAAGGAGTAAGTATGTCATGACAAAGGTTTCTCTAAATAAATCAAGATCGTGACTCTTTTAAGGCCAAAATCTAGTTTCAACATATCCTGTAGTGGAACGAATACATCTCACATGTATTAATTATCCTAAAATGTTGGAAATTCAAGTTAAATGCATGAAAAACTAAGTAAAGTCAGATTTTTTTAAGAAAACAATAAAAATTCATACAAAAGCTTAATCTCGCTTTCATGGTTAGTAATTGGGTGCACAAATATCAATGCTATATAAGAAAGGCATATGAGGTGAAGTAGAAAACTGAAAAAATGAAAGCAAAAGCATGTTGGAGAATTTGAAGACTAGAATAATTCTTTTCCACATCAAGCTCTTGGTGATCAAAGGAATGGATGGAGAAGGATAGTTTAAAGTATAAGAGAAGGGATTCAAATCCACATTTTGATTGTAATCACTCTCTTATTATTTCCAATATCATACAATTCTAGTTACCCCCACTTTGAGTTTAAATTTCTCGTATGAATATTGTTTTGAATTCAAAGTTTTAAGGTAGATTTCAAGTTTTTCAAGTTAAGTAGAGGTAGAGGTAGTTAGCTAGCAAATTTAAGCTTCTAATGGAGGACTAAAAGCCATGTATTCTAAAGCAGGGGGATAATATACAAGTGGCTAACTTCAAGAGGTATTTTCCTCTCTTCCTCCCCTCTATATTCTTGGAAAAATATTTGAAATCTAAAGAAAAATTTTAAACTGTTGCATGTATTTCTGTCAAATAGATCTCACCACCCTATAGTAAAGGATATGTAATTATGTAGATTAGCAATTACTGAAATATCTACCAACACCCGCTACAACTAACCACCACCCCTCTCTTGCTCTCTTTTGTGCCACCCTATACCCCCTCCCTCTTCCCTCTAACTACCTTGATCCTCCCTAAACCCACACCCCCCAACCCTGATCTCTATATCTTTCTCTCTCCCAACTCCCCTCATCCCCTTTACTCGTAAGGTAAGTTTGATGTTTATACATCCTACACATATTTTACTGATACATATTACATGTGTGTTTTATGTCTAAAAATCATGCACGTGTTCTGTAAAACTAAAATGCACATGCATTTTGTCTAGGTAAAATGTGCACAAATTTTGGTCTTCATGGATTTATATAGGAAGGAAAGGAAAATTTGAATTTAAAAGGAGCATGCTCGCATTCCTAACACCCTAAACCAAGCCTTTTTATGTGTTTATGTGTCACCTCTAATCCTATGTGTCTATTTCAAATTTAACTTTGGATTAACAAAAGATGTGCTATGGAATATGGTAAACCATAGCTAATTGGGAATTTCATCCATTTTCTCAATATGCGTGTGTTTTACCACTCATTACAATATGCTACACACAATCATTTTTATGAAATTTTAGAAATAGATAGCATTTTTTGGAGATTCCACATGTAATGTTTTTTTTTTAATATTTATTTTTCTAGTTTTTTTGTGTTATTACTCCTTAACTCAAAAAACACGTAGTTAGTGTTTCTTCCATAACTTTTTCATTTCTCAAGCATTTAAAAAAGATTGTATGTGGTGTACCTTTACATGTTATAAAAAAAACATTTCATGATCAATTCATTAAGACCTTCAGAAGCGGGATCCACACTTGAACACTGTTTTTGAGGTTTGGTCACATAGATAATTAAAAGAAATTAAAAATTACTGAATTTATTTTAGAAAAATAGTGTTGCACTGGTACTATTCGTTCTCTATATGTCAACCATTTTTTGTAGGTTCATTCCATCGCTTATGCACTTAAAGGAATGACCCACAAAGACGTATACCTTTAATTTGCCTAAAAAATGTAACTATTAGAAAATGTGAAATTTGAGATAATTACAAACATTTTCAGCGGATAAAATTTATATATCACAAACGTGATTCAGTTTCCTACATTTCATCTTCTTTACTAAAAGCAAGATTTATTGTATATCTCAAAATATCGATGTATGTTTAAGGGTGCCTATTTTTGTAGTTTTCTATTCCATCTAACAAGTCAAAAGAGGCCCTTATTAGCTTGCACCGTCCTTGGTATGACCATATTTACTTTAAAAAAATGTTATTAGTAAAGATAGATAGAGACTCATGACCAAAGTTTTGAGAAGTGGGTTAGCAAATGGTTTTGCACAATTTTGGGTCCGTCCAAATAATTCAAATGATGATTGGATATGGAACTAAAGGATTCGTTGATGTCAAACCTTGATCATGGGAGTTGATTCTTTTATCACATGAACTATTGCAATGATTGTGTTTTGGATCCCAGGTTGTACTTGTCTTCTCAAGTTAACTCAAGGGAAAGTCAACAAAAAGAGATAAAATCTTGTTGTTCCTAGGTTGCATCCAATGGTCTTTTTCTTATGTGAAGTAGTCACTTTGTACATAGGGGGTTCACCTTTTTTATCAATGTCTTATTGCGTTCATCATAAAGGGTTTTTTTTATTGTCAAAAATAAAGTCAATATATTGTATGTATTGGGGGAGATGGGATTAGGTTATGGGAGGTTATATATATTGGGGTGTATAAAAAAGGTGTCTAATAAAAATAGGGAATCAATATGTAGTGTAATTAAAAGATATTTTTTAATATCATGAGTGAAGAAACTATGACATAGTTTTACTGAATGAGAAAGAAAGTGACCCACTCATTTCTTGATTATTGGATATCAACTACTCCATCATGGGCACTAATCTATGAGAATTTATAGGACAGCATTGAGTCGCTGGAGATTGAGATGGTATTTTAATGGTATTTTAGAATCTATAATTAAGATCATCAATTCATTCATGGTTTAATTTGGTATGTACATTAAAAATTGAGAGAGTTGTTGCTCCCTTTCCGACTATGTGGAAGCGAAGCACTTGTAATAGATAGGTTTCCATGAACAAAATAGTATGTATGTCTACTAATCGAGTGTGTTGGTGCATTCTTCATCGATAGTATTAAAGTGATTGGTAGTTTTGGGTTTATTAAACTCAACACCTAAATGTTGTTAACACATAGTTATATTTAATCATTCTAAACATGTGAGATGGCCATCAATACCATGCAAACCTTTAATGTTCGATGCCATTAACTCTATGTTAAACTTCGATTTCAAAATTCTTGAGAAGAGCTCTTCACGAACTTTGGATATATTGTTATCATCTTTTATCATTTAATTGAGTTTCATTGTTCCATCCATTTGGCTCAGCTAAGTATGACAATGGACACAATCTTTTCTGGAGTATCACTTATATTTCGTCTTTTGGTTTGTGTATTAAAAATTATATCTATATGCTTGATTCTATAATAATATTTAAAACTAAAATTAAGGAAAAGGTTCATATAGCATACTTAAAATATAGCTTTAAATAATATAATGTATATTTATAAATTAGTATTGACTAATTTTAGCTATTGTGTTTTTTATCAAATCAAATCTTTTAAAGTGTAAATAATTTTTGAAGTGCAAAAAACTTGAGAAAATAGTTACACTTTAAAATTTGATTCCTATCTATTCACAAAATTAAAAAAATAAATACATGATAATTATAATAAATATACACATCTCATAATATCAATAAATGTTTTGATATATTTACAAAGGTTCGGTTTTATATCGCTTACATATAAAGATTTCATCGACTTTACCACTGTGAAACATGATACGAAAGGTATCTTTACGGAGGAAAGGAATGTTACAGTGTGCAAACCAGGCAAGCGACTTTGGGAAAGGGAGAATAACAATAATTTTAATTCACGACGGAACGTATACTGAAAAGGAGGAAGATTTATAGTGGTTTCACTGCCTGTCAATCCATGACATTACTGTAGAACGTAAGGAACAGATTTCAGCGTTTTCTTCAGTATACACTCTGGATCGAACACCTTTTTTTAACCTTTTTCTTTGAATATTACTCAACAGTGGAAATCAGTTCTTTATCACATGGGAGTTCTGCCATGATTCCGTCTATGTACTTATCATATGGACCCATTCAAAAGCTAACAATCTTTTCTTATTTATATGAGATAAAAGATTCTATGAGAATAATCTTTATATCATTCTCCTTCTTTTCCTTATGTTGGATTTGGATAGCGATAAGTTTTAGTCGAGATCTCAGTCGGTTACCTAAACTCAGTTACGCGACAGACTTTTGCATGAAGACGATACCAGAGATTGATTGTAATAGCCCTTTTCAGAGAGGGCTCTGGAAAAACAAAGCATCTTTGCACTTACAGTTCCATGATCTTCCTACAACATCCGTCTACGAATAAAAGCATATATCTTTTTTCTTTATTCACATAACGGAGATGAATATGCTCATTGGGATCAAACTGCTAAATTTGTTAACTTTGTGAACAAAAGTTGAAATGAAATTATTGTATAATTTTGTTAATAAATACAAAAAAAAAGTTCAATTACTGTAATTTAGTTACAATTTGTTTCTATTTCAGTTTCTTCAATATCACAAATTTGTACACTGTATGAGTCTGAACTACTTTTTAATTCGAATCTGTGTAATATTATAAATATATAAGGAATTAATTAAATAGTTTATTCATTTGAGTTTTTTAATTTTCTAAATGGAAATATTATTTAATTTAAATACTAACACATTTACATAGTTTAGGGATTAAATGGTTGTGAAATAGTTTGTGATTGGATCAGGCTATAGGATCAAATGGTTGAGAAATAAAGATGTAATAGAAGACAGATTGGAACTGTTATTTTATAAGTGTGACTAGCCACATTTTATCATCAACATTCTTCTTGTTATACATTTATCAACTATTTTCTATATTTTTTTATCTCACTTTTTTTTAGTTATTTGTCATAAAGAGTTGGTTATCTATTCCCATCCTAGTCAGTAGATGAAAAATCATAGGCCATAGTCCATCCCAAATCTCAAATAAAAAAGTTTATAAATAAAATTGGTAATTACTTGAGTGTAACAAATCTACAACCACTTTACTTGTTGTTGTGCTAGTTAAGTCAATACAAGTTTATATCTTACAATTTTGGGGTGGAATACCATATATTCTTTCGTAAATTGCAAGGGATAGACAAAAGTACTTTGGAGGTGATTCTATGGTTGTTATTCCAAATTCATAATAAACAATTATAAAAAAAAATGAAAATAGCTCATGTAATCAGTGCAATTTGTGGTAGCTCATGTGATAACTACACTAGTAAAATGCTCAATTACAAACACTTTTTGATTAAAACTCCAAACATGATAAAAATATTAGATTGAGTTTTACTTGAACTCCAATTGGGATTATATTACAAAAACTAAAATTAAAATGTGGTAATTGCACCAAGAGTAGCTAGATGCTCTACAAATGAGCATAAGGGAGATGCTTAACTTTATGTAACATAACGAACTAATGTTATGTACTGTACCAAGAGTAGCTAGGTGCATAAAACTTATTATGGGGGAGTTATGGGGGAGATGTGTAACATTACATGTAAGGAACTCCGGTTATGTATATAATTAAAAAAATCTATATTCCTTCATAAAATAAAAATGTAAATCCAAATAAAATGTCATTAAAAAATAACAGCTCACTATGAAATTAACTTTTACTTTACCTCAATGACCTTGAATCACGCTTATGTTACAAAATCTAAAACCAGCACAACCGCTTAATTTGTGGTTGCTGAAAGTGGATACACGAGAAGTGAAAGTGGATACACGAGAAGTTAAGTACCACAAAATTATAAGTTATCCATGCATCAACTATCAATCCACCCCAAATTAAAACTTACCCATGCATTCAGGCATGGGCTACTAGTTATTCATTTATCGATCATGAGTTATTTTTATATTCTCCTTTTTTTATCTCTCATGTTATTCTAGTTATCTATGAGTTATCCATGCATCAACTACCAATAATTTTTTATGTATATTTTTTATAATTGTTTATTTTGAATTTAGAAGGACTATCATAAAATCAATATATGGTATTCCACCCTAAAATTCTAGGATATAAAGGTGTTTTGACGTAATTAAAACATGGTAATTAAAACTCAAATCATGATAACAATGTTATATTACAAGACCTAACTCCAATCATGATAAAAATATTAGATTAACTTTTTCTTCAATTCCAATCACAATTATATTAAAAACATGTCTTTCCTCTTAGGAGGTGACAAGTTCAAATCTAGAGGGGGGTAGTGTATGTACACCTCTGTAGACTTTAGCAGTTAAATCACTGCGTAGAGGGGGGTCCCTTGTCCCACAAACAAGGGAGTCTCATACACCAAATTGATGTCTCGCTTTGCGTTGACTTTAAAAATAGATTATTATTATTATTATTATTATTATTATTGTTAAAATTTGGTAATAAAAAACTATTAGATCAATACCTGAAATCCAATGAATCCTCCATCTCTCTGTGTGCAAAGAATTGAAATGAACTTTATTGTAGTGAAACCATGCAGTGCCCAATATTCCATGAATATGAATACAAAGGGGTGAGGGTTTTCATTCTTCCAAGAGTTTCTATTTTGATTAAGATTCGATTACCGAGAGAGTCCAAGAATTCCATTCATCTGTGTATTAGTAATTACATTGATAGGAATTTAGGTTTTAGAATTTGGAGTGGGCTAACATTTATGTTTTTCCTAGAGTGTACGAGGATGAGACAAATGTACTATCAAGATTGATTTTATTGAAGTGGTTCAAATTTCCAAATAAACAAGTGGTCGTGCTTCTGTATTTATATGAATAGTTGTTTATAGTTTAGAAAATGTGGAATATCAAGTATGTTTGTCCTAAATTTCAAGAGGAGGAGACAAATGTACGCTCTAGATTGATTTTATGGAAGACGTTCTAGATTCAAAATAATCATTTATAAAAAATAAAATAAAAAATAACTCGTAGCAGTTAGCGGAATCGTAAGCATGCTTTTCCTATATTACAAGAGGATGAGACAAGTGGACATATTGATTTTATGAGATTCCTTCCAAATTTGAAACAAAGAATTAAAAAAAAGATATATAAATAAATAACTCATAGCAATTCATGGCAGAAACCCATATAACTAGAAGAAGAGTGGTGATAATAAGGTAGTTGAGACATACACAACTTCTAATTACAACTAATTAGTACACATGAATAACAAGTAACGTATAACTTGTTCATAGCAATAGTTGTGCTAATGATATATTTGTTTACATCTTATTAGTAATTATCGTGATTATATGAACATCACAATAAAATTTTATATCAATACTTAATTTTTCATTATTTGTTGTGTACTCGTTAACCTTTAAAATATTCAATTTCATATTAAATGTCTATTGTGCATGTTTTGTGACTTGAATAGTTTTTTTTAATGATGGGAAATGCTATACTCTACCAAAAGGAACTTGTGACTAACATATCTTAATACCCACATCTTTTTTTAGGAATGAAAAAAAAATAAAAATTTATAATAAAAGTTGTATCAAAATATACAGGAATTACAGATTTCTAGAATGTCACTGCAAAATCACATCAGTTACTGGACTGATCCATATAGCTTCAAAAGAAAAAAAATTATCTATCAACCTTTGACAGACCTATCATCGAGGGGTCTATACATACTAAAAGATCATAAAACAAAAGGCGAACAGAAACTGGTCCTTGACTTAAAAAAAGGAATCGAACTTATCTGTAGAAAATCAAAGCATCTTTGTGGTCACAAGAACCAACAGAGAAGATGGAATAAAGGATTCTCCCATCCATATCACCCAGAACAAGTTTGGAGAGAACATCGGCTTCAAAATTCCGTTCACGATAAATATGATGGAAAGTTAAACTATTGAACTCTTTCATCATCCTTCTAGTATCAACCAACCAACAATTTAATTCAAGTGACTTTACTTTGGCCATCCCCAAATCCCAATTTATGATCACTTAGAAGTCTCATAAAACATGAAGATCTTTCAGTCCCCATGACTTTGCGAAGAAAAGAACACTCCAAAGACCAATCACTTACACACGAGTGTTTGTGTGACATCTCTCCTTTAACCATCCTTTTATCACATTATCTTTATCTAGTTTTATTACAAAAAGTGATCCACAAACTCCATTCGAGGCTGCTCCATCAAAGAAGACCACTGGATGTTCCTGCACAAAATAAGGGAAAGAGTAACATATTTTCCTTCTAAAAGATTTCTCTTTGTACCATTTAGAAACTGAAGAAAGAATCTTCACATAGATCACCTCAGTTTTTTGGAAATAATTTGAAAATAAGGAGGCATTTCTAGCCTTCCAAAGCTCCCATAACACAAAAATCAAGAGGTAACCATAACAGTCCTTTCTATTCTGCTAAGCCTATAAATTTTCCACCACAGAAACATTCTTCCATCGATGCTCAATCTTTAACTGATTCATAAGAAATAACCACATATCTATTAAATAAGCACAATCACCAAACAAATGTGTAACCAAATCAATATTCGTGAAACACAGAGGGAATATTCCCATCCCTGTGAATCCTCTACCTTGCAGTACCTCCCAAGTAAAAAAAAAATTCAAACACAACCACGTAAAAAGATTAACTTTAAGAGGCACAGATACTTCTGCAGCCACTGCGACCACCATTCAGACTCCTCTAAACAATGCATAGTGATAATATATTGGTAAGCAAGCTTTGTTGTCACCTGGCCTTCAGTTGGGTTGAAATCCCAAACCAACTTGTCAGCAGAATCATAAAGTGTAATATTTCCTTGCTTCGGGGAAGAGATGTATCGATCGCATTCTTTAGTAGGCCTACCTGTCAGCCCCAAAACCATTGAAGCTTCCCAATAATTTATGCTCGAAGCTTGATGAATGTCCTTCAATACAAATTTTTTTTTTTACGGTGCAACTCAACCATCATATCATGTGAGATTAATGAGTTGTTCCCCATACCACAAATCATATTAATTCCCAACTAAACTTGCATGCTCCTACTTACCTATCAACTAAGATCATTAGAGATCATAGGGAAAATTTTTACCAAGCTATTCCAGATGGTCGAAGAACAAGTCTTTGCTCTAGATCATTCTCTAATCCAATAAATAGGTTCCAACCCTTCGAAGTATTTAGATTTAATCATATTTCCCCATAGTCCTTTTCTGAATAAACATCTCCACAACGATTTAGCACACAGAGCAAAATTGAAGTAACCTAGATGTTTTAACCCCCAACCTCCCAGATTACGAGGGAAAGGTAATGTTTCCCATGATACCAGGTGAAATTTCCCAATATCCAAAGTGCCTGACCAAAGGAAATGGAAGAGTTTGGCTCTAATTCTTGATCAGATCGAGAATGGGAGAGAGAATAATGACATCCAATACACTGGACTCCCTTGTAAAACATACTCAATCAGGACCATTCTGCCACCCAAAGATAGACAGTGAAAGGCCCAACTGCTAATTTTTCTGGATAAACATTTCAACAACCATTCCCAGTCTTTTGGCCCATAACCATTTGGATTAACGAAAAATCTCATGTATTTAAAACCCTCCTCAATAATGCCAGAATTGTAGGGGAATAAATTTAACATAGAATCCTTTAAATCCAAGTCCATACAAGAGTATAAGAGAAAGGAATTTTTTAAGCTTACCTCTAGTCCAAAAGTACTGCAGAAACACAATAATAAAGACTGAATATGTTTTCATTCTTCCAACGAACCGCCACCGATAATGAGCAGATCGTTGACAAATATTATATGGGAAAGATTTAACCCTGAGAAAATATTTTGAGTTTTTGTTCGGCTAATAAGAAGGTTGAGCCCTTCAATGTCCAAAATAAATAGATAGGGTGATAGCAGGGAACCTTGCCTTAAACCTCTGTTACCATTAAAGGTTTCATATGGCACTCCATTGATAAGCACAACAACTTGGGAGGATGAAACAGCACTCATAATCCATTCAACAAAATTTGGGAACGGACTGATTTGAACCATAATCAATCTGAGATAGGACCAATCCACACGGTCATAGGCCTTTATTAGATACTCTTTTATAAAGAAAGTTGTACTTTTGAACTTTGGCAGAATGTAAAAATTCCTGGACCACCCCAACTGCATCAATGATTTTTCTATCCGGTAGGAAAGAAAATTGTTCAACAGAAATAAAATTTCCCAAAAATGGATTCAACCTTTCAGTGATCATCTTAGAAATTATTTTGTAAAGAAAATTACATAATGATATTGTCTGAAAGTCATTGAAAGAATCTGAGAGCTCCTTCTTTGGAATGAGAGTGAGATACGTAGAGTTCAGTGTCTCATTGATTTTCCTGAGAGACCTAGTCTCTTCCACCGCCTCGGTGATCTCCTTCCCAAAAAGATAAAACAAATGTCTGCAAAACACGATAGTCTAGGCATCGGGGCTTGGAATCTTGTCCTTCCCAAACAAATTGAAAGTATGTCTAACCTCGGCACTGCTATGAACAACAATGCAAACTTCCTCATCAAAAATGCGAGGGAAATTTTGTAATGTAGACAACTTTTCTAATAAGTTTAAACCTCGATCCTGGGAGAACAGTGACTTGAAATGGTCGGCAACAACCTTTCTTATAGAATATTGTTCAATGCATAGTTCGCCCTCATCAGAATAAATTTCCCAAATAGTGTTTGTCAACCTTCTATGATTAGAAAACCTGTAAAAAACTTCGAGTCATTTTCCCCATACTTAAGCCATGTTGCTCTTCTTTTCTGGCACAAGGTCTCTTCTTTTTGCTTAAGTAAAAAACCACGTTTTGTTTCCAAATCGCTAGGTATATTTTTCATGTAAAAAGAGAGGAAGAGTTCATCCACCACACCGGTAAGGGATTGGATTTCATCATCAATTTCCTCCAATTTCTCACAATCTTCAACCTCTTTTATTCTTTTCCAACTTTGAACTTACAGCTTCAGTTTGTTCAACTTATCATTCAAGTCAAACATAATTGAAGAATAGTGAAGACCTGACAAAGATAACCATTTTTCTCTAACAAGGTCACAAATGTTTTTTTCCTCCAACCAGATAGGGTTAAATTTAAAGGGATATTTAACCCTGCTCTTATCAAAATCAATTTTCATCAATACCACCTTATGATCAGAGAAACCTAGGGAGTGAGACCAAGCTTGGTATTTTCCAAATGCATCACAAAGATCCTCGACCATGAGTAATCTTCCCAATCTCTTAGCAAGCCCCGCGTCGCCACACCTCCCGTTTGACCAAGTAGGACAGACCAGATTCGACACAATGTCGACTAGATGCACCTCTTCCAATTTATCATTGAAATACTCAAAAATAGGACCAGTGATTTTTCCAGCTCCCCAGACTTCATCCTGTGATAACGTGAGATTGAAATCCCCAACCACAACAAGGTATCTCTCATCCAAGATACATGACTAGAAGATACTTTCCAAATACTCTAGTGTTCTGCTATATGGAGCATATATATTAAGAATCCTGATAACCTTTGAAAAACCAAGTAGGTGACCTTCCACCAAAATACCAGCATCAAAAATAAAATCTTTGAAATATTCCACCTAGGCGTTCCACGCCACCAACGTACCTCCCGACATTCCAGTTGAATCCCAAGCTGTAACACACCAAGACGGTTTCAATTTCAGGAAGAAATCACAAGCAGAGACCCCATCTGTGATTGTCTCTTGCAATAGTAAAACACATGGCTTGGTCCTTTCTAAAAAACAATTCAGAGCAGCTCTTTTGGGTCCGCTTCCTAACCCTCCAAAATTCAAGGAAATAACGATCATTGAGGCACAGGGGATGGGGGATATTGACTCTATAAGAGCTCAGTTAGAAACATTGGATGAAGAAACCACAACCCTAGGTAGGCCTTTGTCAAAGAGAGAGGAAAGACTAGGGATTAGACAAATAGAAGCATCGCCCACTACCTACACATAAGAGACAAACTTTTGGAAAATCCTTTCCCCTCTTCTTTGGTTTACGCACAGAAACGTTAGGTCTCCTAATTGAAGAAATGGAAATAGTGTTGGGATCATCGAAATAGCTCGCAAACGTTTGCAGAGGTTTCAAGCCAGATAAAACCTTTTGAAAGGGGAGGGAGTCATCCTGTACAAGAGAGGTAGAAATTTGGAACAATGGGGTTTCCAGGGAAACACTGGTCAAGGGAGGAATATCCTCACTATCGAACAAAGAATCCACCAATGAAGGACCAACACAGGGGGAAGATGGGTCAACCGATCCTTTAAAAACATCAACCTCACCACAACCCACTTCGTTATATAAGTCTTGAGAAGGGGCAACCTCAAAATTCTTTAGATCCTTCACCACTTCATCCCCACTAGGTAAACACTCTATCGAAAGAAAACCAAAAATTTCATCAACACACAATTTTTTTATCAAAAGAGGAATAGAACTTACAAACTTATCGACGAAAGTTGCAACCAACCAATGGTCCAAAGGCATGGTAAATTTGAGACCTTTAGTCGACTCCAAACTAGACTCCTCAATCTTAGGACTACTGACATACTCAAGGGGCAAAGAGTGACAAGAATCATTTGAGTGATAGATACCCCAACATTGGAAACAATGAAAAGGAACACACCAATAATCCAGTTTCTGCCAGAACGAGACTCCTTCAGAAACCACCTTATGTTCCTCCGGGACCCCAAGTTCCATTTCCATCTTGACCAGGACATGGGGGGCTATGCATTCTAAACCCAAGATATGGGAATATTCGATACGTATGAACTTTCCAATGGAGTTTGCTAGTGCAAGAAAAAAATTTAAGTTCCAAGAGAATAATGGGAACCCCAACATAACCACCCATAAGTGGCGTTTTGCAAGAACAACAGTCTTGGGGTCGAAGTTTACCGTCCAGCATGACAAGACCAGAGAACCTTTACCTATTATTCAGAAACAATCCTCCAAAACCTTTCTATCTTCCTCAGAAAGGAAATGCAATACATTCCAGACATTTACCAAAGCTAAAACCGTAGGGATATCTTTGATGTTGGGCTTCCATTGATCCTATATCCACTCCAGAAGTTCTGCCCTAGAAATCTTCAAAACATCCATCTTTCCTACCAACAAATGCATGGAAAGCGCTGGCACTAAGTCCATGGTGACATCCCTGCCAAGGACACATAAAGGCTTTCCCTTCTGGTATTTTTCAAACTTTGGTTGTCTCAAGCTCTTCCCAAACATAACCTTTATGTCGCAGTTCTGAACAATGCGAGGGAGAAAGTTGTAGTGTTTTCATGATCGTTGCCACCTTTCAAAACCTCATCTCCAAGAGAGACATATCCCACAAGCTTGTAAGGAGAGGACGAAACGACATTACCCAAATGCAAAGATGATGTGACGGGAAAAGTGTCAGAACCATTTCCGGTCGACTGGCAACGAGGACTCCGGTCCATGCCCATTGGGAAAAACCAACAAGAAAAACATGGTAAAAAAACCAAGCTATGGGCTTTAAAAAAAAATACTTCCCACTTCGATTTCCTCATTGGTACTAGACTCACGTGAACTCAGTTTAACTCCAGGACCATAGCAAGGTCGATCAATATTGTCAGAACACTGGAAGTTTGCCATGATGATGAGAAAACAAAAACCCTCCCCAAGAAAACCAGCCTAGTCGTCCCTCCTTTTTCTCAACACAAATCTTAGTACCAAACTCAAAATACATATTCATTCATGAACTTAATCTTGCAACTATCGAACATTTTTTTCCCACATCTTCTAAATCTTTCCTCTAAGGAATACAAGAGTCCTAATAACTAATATAGATATACAATGTTACCACGCTTTAAATATATTTCACTTTGGGTTGGTGTTATTTTAACTGGGAATTAACCTAAAGCATCTATTATTGAATAAAAGAGTGAGTACGACCTCAAACCAAGTCATCTGCATTCATTCTGGTGGAGTCGTTGAGACTCCAATGAGGGGATGATTTTGACTTTGAGGCTAATTTTCAATAGAAATTTATTGAATTTAATCCATAAAATTTGTGAATTTTGTTGTTTGTTTGGTTATTTTAGACTTAAAAATGAAATTGCTTGACATAAAATTATGAGCTCCCACACTCTGTAAAATCTAGCAATATTTATAACTTTTTAAAAAAATTCAATAAAAATTAGGATAAAAAATAGATAAAAAAAAGAAGAAGAAATAGTCCCCTGTTTAGACAACAACTTTGCCGAATGAAAATTGTTGCGTCTCGTTTCTCCGAACACAGGTATGAAAAAAAATCTTGGTTCTAATATCACGCCACTTGCACAAGTTCTATGCTCTCGCATATATGAAATTTCTATAAATTTACAGTAGTTGGGTTCGTGGAAACCAATAATCTCCACAATTATCTAGTTTGCACCCATATTATCAATCTTTTTTATTTCATTCACCGAGGCTGGCT
This sequence comes from Pseudotsuga menziesii, assembly GCA_001517045.1. Lineage (NCBI taxonomy): Eukaryota > Viridiplantae > Streptophyta > Pinopsida > Pinales > Pinaceae > Pseudotsuga > Pseudotsuga menziesii. The sequence goes on along the minus strand of LPNX011177950.1, from coordinate 313,060 downwards.
ATATAAAAAACAACTAAGAATCTGGGTGAGTTTAAGATTTTTCAGATCCATCAACACATTTTAGATGTTGAAAAACATATGATGCAAATTCTCAATAAAATATACAAAGCATAGTAGCATAATTCAGTCGTGTTAGCTTTTTGTGTACTAAAATTTTGAACAAATTTAAATTTATCATATATTTTGAAAATTAATTTTAGAAGGTCACATTTTAATTATTAAAACACTATAAAATAAATACCTTTCAATTTCATACTTTGTAATTCAATTTAATAAGAATAAAAATAGGCTAAAAAAAGTAAATATGCAAATTTATTGGTTACTAAAACCGTGTCCAAAACCACTTACATGTGTGCTCATTTGGGAGTCAAAGTTAACCCTAACACAATTTAAACATTAATTAATTAATTTCGATGTAAATAGTGGTAAATATTATTTATTTTCTTTTTAAAATAATTAATAACTATTAACAAGTAAGAGTTTTCTCTCTTATACTATGAGCATTATCTTTTTGTTTTTTAAAGAGTAATTCTGGTTATAAAAAATCTGTTTAAAAAAATGATTTTTTTAAGTTTAAAATTTAATGGTTGATATTTAATATTTCATTAAAAATATTGTATATGTTTAACTATATAAAAATGTTATATATATGGTTGTATATTTAATTAAAAATACTATATATAAGAAGTCTACTTCCGTATTTTATTCGTATTGGTTTTTTAAGTTACGTATTTTTTCCATATTAAATCGTATTCGAATCCATATTCGTACTCAAATTATGGTATTATGATACAAAGTTAAAAAAAATATAATTATATAAAAAAACATAATACTCTTTTTTTAGTGAATAGAGAAGACAATAAAAATTCCATGGAACGGATATTTAAAATTTCATCTACATCCCCATACAGTATTAAAAGCAATACACGAATATCACAACTTTGATTGTGAGAAGGATTTGATACACCTTTCAAATCTTGGATATGCTTTCTGATTTATTGTCTATTATTACCCTAAGACTAGGTACCCTTCTCTAGGGTATGGCACAAGTTTAAAAAGAAAACAGGAAAAACACAAGATCAGTAATTACTTCTGAAAGGGCCAACAAATAAATGTCCACTAATTATCATTTGTTTAGTAGATGTCGGTCCAACCATTTTTCTAAATCTTATGTTCCGCCAAGTTTAACATCCATCCTTCCTTTATTATGAATTAAAAAAATATGCTTTTTGGAATTTTTTTCTTTACTAGTTTATAGTATTATGGTAATATATGAATTTTTATATACCATCATTTTTGTATTATTATTATTTTTGTATTATTAAAATAAATAATAATAAAATAGTCTTTCATATTAATATAATGGTTGATTAGTTTTGAAGTAACTATACTAACTTGTTAAAATACTTCTTCAAATAATTTCCTCTAAACCCAATAAACATTAAACATTTATATTGATTATAAAAACTTAATCATTCCTTGTTAAATAAACTTAAATTAAATATATTTCTATATTATAATCACATTTTATCTATCTTTATAGATTAAAGAAAAGGATGCTATACTAAATTAAAACTAAGGTGAAATGTATGTATAAGATCATAAAAATATATCAATTCCTTCATCACTCAAACTATGGTCCTTGCAAATTGTTTGCATCGAGAAATTTGGTAGTGAGTCTTCCATCACTCAAACTATGTTCCATTGCTTGCACCAATAAATTATGTGGGTTCGCCTTCTTTCACCATGTTGGATTTAGCTTAAGGGTCCAGTGTTAAACAAAAAAATATCTTTATACTTTCCACTCTACAATGAACTTGGACATATTGGATTTAGCTCAAGGGTCGAGTGTTAAACAAAAAAATATCTTTATACTTTCCACTCTACAATGAACTTCGAAGTTTGCTTAAATTCCAATGGTATTAAAGTTTTGTTTGTTAAATAATTAACTTCAATCATTGGTCTTGGTCTTTTAGCACATGTTTAGCACCAACCCATACCAAAAGATCTTACTTTGGGGTTGTCCAATCCTAAGTACTAATTCAAAAGGGTTTAAAAGAATAATAAAAGAACTAGACAATATTCTTCAATATGCATGCGACGCAACATAAAGGAAAATCTCTAAAGAATGAAACAACGCATGGTATAAAAAAACATTGGACTCAAATAACAAAAGAATAGAGATGGTGATACACACCTTGGTGTTGGATGTAGTTGACGTGAAACTATATAGCCAGCCCAATGGAAGCTTTCTTTTCTCCTTCGATGCTCTACTCCCATTTAGGTGATGTATGTGATGCAAAAGGTTATCTTTGTCTCTTTGTAGTTAATCCAGTATCATAACATTCCACTTGTGAATTTGTATGGTATAATGGAATGACCTTTAGGGATTTATTTATAGGAAATATTATGGACACTTCTTAGATATAGTTATAATGTGAAAAACACATTTTCATTGATGACTTGGTGGGGTAATGACATGTATTAGAAACCAAATTAAAATGTATGTTTAGAAATAATGGTTTGGGAATGTCCACAAATAATTGCTACATCTTTTTGGAAGCTGTATAGCAACTATGAACAACCAAATTTCATTTTTGGTACCATGCAACAATTTTTTTAACTTTTAGTGCCACAATCCTATGTGAACTTTTAGGGAAATTCCACAGAATGACCATTTATGGTTTACTCTTAACATTAGATTGAATTTTGGTCATATTGCTAAGGTCATATGGTGATCAAGGTGATGCAAATGGTGCTAATATTTCCGAAAATTATGTATCACGGTGATGCCATTAATGATAAAGTAGAAAAGAATAATTAGGTTGTAAATAGTTGTCCCTTAAAGTGTGAGGCCAAGAGATCAACCTATGATGTATAGAATACATCATAGGTATTTTCCCCTTTGATTCACACACGAAAAATAATACTTGGGAAATGAGTGAAATAAAGAAAAGAGAAATAATCTTACCCTCTGAAGTGAGCACAAAATCCATGCCTATAGAAAACCAAGAAATGAGGTAAGGTGTATATAATATCAAATACAAAAGAGAAGGGCATCATCACAATCATAATAGTATATCAATACAATATAGGATCATGACCTAAGGGATTAAATCAAAGTACATTATTAACATCATGGATGATAATGAGGGGAAAAAAGGGACCCAATGGAAGTACATAGGTGTGTTGCAAAATACATGAGAAGAAACAATGTCTTCCTAGCAAGATAACAAATCATAGGAACTTAGACCATACTGAAAACTAGAGGGGCCAAAGATTTGGTAGGATTGATAGTGTTTTGGGAAAAATGTCACATGGGTGGGAAATTTACATTCTCCTTGTAGCTTGCAACCAAGGAAAAAATGTAAGTAATGATTAGTATAACAAGCACTAACAAGCTAAATACAAACTCAACAAATAAGACTGAAATTAAATATTATAAAGTGCTAAAATTCCATAAACAAAAAGAATGAGTTATCCTAAACAATATAGTGTTGTTGAATGGAAAATCCTGTAACAAATGGTGTCACTTAGAAGAAGGTAGCTCCAATGGTAGCCAACACTCTTCTTTAGGATGGGCCTTGTTGAACTCTCTCAAATTGCTTGCTAAATAACTTGGAATGTTAAGGAGAAACACTCTCTTCTTGAGGAAGAAGTTAAGGGAGGTTTGTGATTACAAATGACAATAACAACTGTGAAATATGATCTCTCAAACTATTTCTTATAGAATAACTGATATGGATTATTTGGAGAATGAAATGAAGGAAGAAATACAAAATGGAAACACAGACACACATTTTTTTTACAAAAAGAACAATAGTATAGGAAAACACAAATTCAATTAATGAGTAAAATGAAAAAATAATCTAAATTCAAAAGAAACACAAACTAACTCAAATGGTGGTAGCTTACCTATGAATACAGTTGTGTCAACTACACTCATTTGTGATCCAGATGGAAACTGGTGGCCACCCATCTGTTCCACTGGCTCAAAACAATTGTCCATTGTGGCAGTTTCGTAGTTATTTTTCTATGGTTTTTTGGGTCCCAAACTTATGGAGTCGTTTTGAGGCCCCAAACGACGTTGTTTGGAATCAAACCACCAGTGAATATGAGTCCATTCCCAACTTGATATAGTTTGTTATTATATGTAAATCTCAGATAGATATTTCCAACGAGCTATAGAACGCCCAAAATCGGAGATCGTATACAAAAGTTATGACCTCGGGAAGTTGACTGTTCAACCTACCACCTCGACGCCCCAAACTTTATGAGGGTTCATCTTCTAGGGTTATGTTTTGGACTTTTTGGCTTCTCTCCCTCATTCTTATTATAAATAAACCCCTTTGGCCTCATTTTGTAATCATCTTTGCATGGATGAGCGTAGCAGTCACATCTCTTCTCAGAGATAGCCACCACCATTATAGCTATTGTATTACAGTCTGTTCTATTTCTACCATTTAATAGAATATGTGTTTATTGTATCTCTGTTATCTTTGTAAAATGTATTTGATTATGATTCTGTATATGTTCTTTCATTTTGTTTACACATAAATCCATATCAGTGGTATCAAAGCAATCTTCTCTTTGATTGTTTCTCGGCGCATGTCCCTGATGAGGTCCAAGTATAGAGAGTTTGGTCTTGAACTAGTTTCACTTGATCACTCTCACCGTCCCAAATGACCTCCCATGGAAGAAGAAAAGAGAGACGAAAGAGCAAGAGATCCTATCAAATCGTTGCTCAAGAAATCCCTCGCGCGACAGAGGATTGAGATGATGGATAGTTTTTCCCGAATCCTTCTACGAATTCTGGTAGTGGCAAGTGCATCTTCAACAAGCAACTAGTTTGGGGATGCAACTCCCTTCAAGTTACAAGTTAACTTTGATATCCCTTTATTTGACGGCTAGATTGATGCATATGCCATAGAGAATTCGTTGAGTGTTCTAGAAGGGTATTTATCTATGCACAATTTCTTCGACAGGGAAAAGATATCCTTTTCTCTCCTTAAGGCAGTCTCCCATGTCCAAAATTGATGGGGTACTTATTGGTAGAAAAACTAATCAGACGAGTCTGGAATGTTTGAGACAAATCCCACTTGGGGTTCTCTCATAGATGCCATCAAAGAACAATATTTCCATGTGGGAAGCAATGATGACCTATACACCAAATGGACTATTTTGCGTTAAGAGAGGGACCATATGGTATCAGAGTACACCAACAACTTTCATACCTTATGCCCAAAGCTGGGTATCAAGGAATCCGAGCGGCACCTGATTATGAAATATCACAGTGGTCTACATCGGTGCATCCAAAATGAGATGGAATTCCTCGATATATCTTCACTTGGATCTTCCTATCAGTATGTTGTCAAAAGCAAGGATAAAGTTCGACAAAAGAACAAGCAAGACTCTATACCTACAGAAGCAAGGCAAGGGAAACCCTAGCCCGCAGAACACACGAAAAGGAAAGGAAAACCAATCCCTACCACAAGCAAAGAAGGGGGATGGAAAAACAAAGAAGGATGACATGAAGTGGTGTGAATTTCATAAAATACTTTGGCACAACACTCATGAATGTCTCTCAAAGAAGTCATTTGTGGCCGAGATCAAATATTCAAAATCAGATCTCGATTCTGATTCCAAACTCAATGCCACAACCGCAGACAATGGGAAGCAGATCATTGATGCAGACCATATTTCCACAATTTCTACCGGATAGATTGAACTAGAAGATCTTGAATATTCAGAGGAAGAGAAGTGCCTATTCCACTCACAGATGTGGGTGAAGGGAATCCCACTACATTTTGTTGTTGAAAATGGAAACCAAAAGAACATGATCTCAGCAGAATTCATCAAGATATTGGAGCTTTCGACAACACAACACCCACAACCATACAACATTCAAGTGGCTAAGAAAAGGACGAGGTATCTGCATTACTCAATAATTCCTCCTGCCATATGGAATCAAGCCTTTCTAGGATGAGGTACCGTGTGATGTGGCCCCACTTGAAGTCTATGACGTTCTTTTAGTACAACCATATATGTGGAAACATCATGTTGTATATGAGTCTCGACCTCGCAGCATCATTGTTGATTTGGGAGGAAAAATCTATCGAATACCAGAGATAGTTGCACCTAACACAGTCTCGTAATGTAGGAAGATAAATTCCCACATTAGAAAATTATTCCTCTTCACAATTGTGTATGAAGGAGAACATTAGATTACCTCCACACCCTCAGCACAGGGTATCTATGATCATCAAACACAAGAAGAAAACTGATTCATTGTTTCCTCATCCATCAGAGTACCTGTACAATGAAAGGACACGCATTCAAGGTGCTCCTCCAAAAACAAATCATCCACACAACAATTACATCCCTCTGGGGATGCCAAAGAAAAGGATCCTCTTCACTTCAACAAATGTTGCACCAGGAGATCAACTCAACACACAATTCGATATATGATACAAGATTTGATGCAATGGAAACCATTTCTTCATAAGGAGGGAGGATTGATCCATATGGAAACTGATGGCCACCCACCTATTCCGCTAGCTCAAAAAAATTGTCCATTGTGGCATTTTCCTAGTTATTTTTCTATGGTTTTGGGGTCCCAAGCTTCTGGAATTGTTCTGGGGCCCCAAACGACGTTTGTTTTGCATCAAAAATCCAGCGAAGATGAATCTATTTCAGACTTGATATTCAGATTTATTACATGTAAATATCAGATAGATATTTCCAATGAGATATCGAGCACCCAAATCAGAGATCGTATGCAAAAATTATGACCCCGAGAAGTTGACTGTTCAACTTACCACCTTGGGGCTGCAAAATTTATGACGGTTCATCTTCTAGTGTTATGTTTTTGAATTTTTGGGTTCTCTCCCTCATTCTTACCATAAATAAGCCCATTGGACTCATTTTGTATTCATCTTTGCACAGATGAGTGTAGTCATCACATCTCTTCTCAGAGATAGCCACCGTCTAGCTATTGTATTACAGTCTGTTATATTTTCGCCATTTAATAGAATATATGTTTACTGTTATATTTTTTCCTTATTCACATAACTGAGATGAATATGCTCATTGGGATCAAACTGCTAAATTTGTTAAATTTGTGAACAAAAGTTGAAATGAAATTATTGTAACGTATTCAAATTTATAATTTTGTTAAGAAATACAATAAAAGTTCAATTACTGTAATTTAGTAACAATTTGTTTCTATTTCATTTTCTTCAATATAACAAATTTGTACACTATATGAGTTTTTGTTTTATATCTAAACTATTTTTTAATTCGAATCTGTGTAATATTATAAATATATAAGGAATTAATTAAATATTTTATTCATTTGAGTTTTTTAATTTTCTAAATGGAAATATTATTTAATTTAAATACTAACACATTTACATAATTTAGGGATTAAATGGTTGTGAAATAGTTTTGTGGTTGGATCAGGCTATAGGATCAAATGGTTTAGAAATAAAGATGTAATAGAAGACAGGTTGGAATTTTTATTTTATAAGTGTGACTAGCCACATTTTATCATCAACATTCTTCTTGTTATACATTTATCAACTATTTTCTATATTTTTTTTTTATCTCACTTTTTTTTAGTTATTTGTCATGAAGAGTTGGTTATCTATTCCCATCCTAGTCCGACGATGAAAAATCACAGGCCATAGTCCATCCCAAATCTCAAATAAAAACGCTTATAAATAAAACTGGTAATTACTTGAGTGTAACAAATATACAACCACTTTACTTGTTGTTGTGCTAGTTAAGTCAATACAAGTTTATATCTTACAATTTTGGGGTGGAATACCATATATTCTTTCCTAAATTGCAAGGGATAGACAAAAGTACTTTCGAGGTGATTCTATGGTTGTTATTCTAAATTCATAATAAACAATTCTAAAAAAAAATGAAAATGGCCCATGTAATCACTGCAATTTGTGGTAGCTCATGTGATAACTACACTAGTAAAATGCTCAATTATAAAAACTATTAGATTAAAACTCCAAACATGATAAAAATATTAGATTGACTTTTACTTGAACTCCAATTGGGATTATATTACAAAAACTAAAATTAAAATGTGGTAATTGCACCAAGAGTAGCTAGGTGCTTTACAAACGAGCATGGGGGAGATGCTTAACTTTGTGTAACATAACGAACTAATGTTATGAACTGTACAAAGAGTAGCTAGGTGCATACACCTTATTATGGGGGAGATGTGTAACATTACATGTAAGGAACTCTGGTTATGTATATAATTAAAAAAATCTATATTCCTTCATAAAATAAAAATGTAAATCCAAATAAAATGTCATTAAAAAATAACAGCTCACTATGAAATTAAATTTTACTTTACCTCAATGACCTTGAATCACTCTTATGTTACAAAATCTAAAACCAGCACAACCACTTAATTTGTGGTTGTTGAAAGTGGATACACGAGAAGTGAAAGTGGATACACGAGAAGTTAAGTACCACAAAATTATAAGTTATCCATGCATCAACTATCAATCCACCCCAAATTAGAACTTACCCATGCATTCAGGCATGGGATACTAGTTATTCATTTATCAATCATGAGTTATTTTTATATTCTCCTTTTTTATATCTCTCATGTTATTCTAGTTATCTATGAGTTATCCATGCATCAACTACCAATTATTTTTTATGTATATTATTATAATTGTTTATTTTGAATTTGGAAGGACTATCATAAAATAAATATATGGTATTCCACCCTAAAATTCTAGGATATAAAGGTGTTTTGACGTAATTAAAACATGGTAATTAAAACTCAAATCATGATAACAATGTTATATTACAAAACCTAACTCCAATCATGATAAAACTATTAGATTAAGTTTTACTTCAACTTCAATCTCAATTATATTAAAAGCATGTATTTCCTCTTAGGAGGTGACATGTTCAAATCTAGAGGGGGGTAGTGTATGTACACCTCTGTAGACTTTAGCAGTTAAATCACTGCATAGAGGGGGGTCCCTTGTCCCACGAACAAGGCAGTCTCGTACACCAAATTGATGTCTCACTTTGCATTGACTTTAAAAATATATTATTATTATTATTATTATTGTTAAAATATGGTAATAAAAAACTATTAGATCAATACCTAAACTCCAATGACTCCTCCATCTCTCTGTGTGCAAAGAATTGAAATAAAATTTATTGTAGTGAAACCATGCAGTGCCCAATATTCCATGAATATGAATACGAAGGGGTGAGGGTTTTCATTCTTCCAAGAGTTTCTATTTTGATCAAGATTCGATTACTGAGTGAGTCCAAGAATTCCATTCATTTGTGTATTAGTAATTACATTGATAGGAATTTAGATTTTAGAATTTGGAGTGGGCTAACATTTATGTTTTTCCTAGAGTGTATGAGGACGAGACAAATTTACTATCAAGATTGATTTTATTGAAGTGGTTCAAATTTCCAAATAAACAAGTGGTCGTGCTTGCATATTTATATGAATAGTTGTTTATAGTTTAGAAAATGTGGAATATCAAGTATGTTTGTCCTAAATTGCAAGAGGATGAGACAAATGTACGCTCTAGATTGATTTTATGGAAGACGTTCCAGATTCAAAATAAGCATTTATAAAAAATAAAATAAAAATAACTCGTAGCAGTTAGTGGAATCGTAAGCATGCTTTTCCTATATTGCAAGAGGATGAGACAAGTGGACATATTGATTTTATGATATTCCTTCCAAATTCAAAACAAAGAATTAAAAAAAATATATATAAAAAATTAAATCATAGCAACTCATGGCAGAAACCCATATAACTAAAAGAAGAGTGGTGATAATAAGGTAGTTGAGACATAGACAACTTCTAATTACAACTAGCTAGTACATATGAATAACGAGTAATGTATAACTTGTTCATAGCAATAGTTGTGCTAATTATATATTTGTTTACATCTTATTAGTAATTATCGTGATTATATGAACATCACAATATAATTTTATATCAATACTTAATTTTTCATTATTTGTTGTGTACTTGTTAACCTTTAAAATATTCAATTTCATATTAAATGTCTATTGTGCAAGTTTTGTGACTTGAATAGTTTTTTTTAATGATGGAAAACGCTATACTCTACCAAAAGGAACTTGTGACTAACATATCTTAATACCCACATCTTTTTTCACGAATGAAAACACAACTTTTTTTATAATAAAAGTTGTATCAAAATATACAGGAATTACAGATTTCCAGAATGTCACTGCAAAATCACATCAGTTACTGGACTGATCCATATAGCTTCAAAAGGAAAAAAATTACCTATCAACCTTTGACAGACCTATCATCAAGGGGTCTATACATACTAAAATATCATAAAACAAAAGGTGAACAGAACTAGTCCTTGACTTTAAAAAAGGAATTGGACTTATCTGTAGAAAATCAAAGCATCTTTGTGGTCACAATAACCAATAGAGAAGATGGAATAAAGGATTCTCCCATCCATATCACCCAGAAGAAGTTTGGAGAGAACATCGGCTTCAACATTTCGTTCACGATAAATATGATGGAAAGTTAAACTATTGAACTCTTTCGTCATCCTTCTAGTATCAACCAACCAACAATTTAATTCAAGCGACTTTACTTTGTCCATCCCCAAATCCCAATTTATGATCACTTCGGAGTCTCATAAAACATGAAGATCTTTCAGTCCCCACGACTTTGCGAAGAAAAGAACACTCCAAAGACCAATCACTTACGCACGAGTGTTTGTGCGACATCCCACCTTTAACCATCCTTTTATCACATTATATTTATCTATTTTTATTACAAACACAACTCCGCAAACTCCATTCAAGGCTGCTCCATCAAAGAAGACCACTGGATGTTCCTGCACAAAATAAGGGAAAGAGTAACATATTTTCCTTCTAAAATATTTCTCTTTGTACCATTTAGAAACTGAAGAAAGAATCTTCACATAGATTACCTCAGTTTTTTGGAAATAATTTGAAAATAAGTTGGCATTTCTAGCCTTCCAAACCTCCCATAACACACAAATCAGGAGGTAACAATAACAGTCCTTTCTATTCTGCCAAGCCTGTAAATTTTCCACCACAAAAACATTCTTCCATCTATGCTCAATCTTTATTTGATTCATAAGAAATAACCACATATCTATAAAATAAGCACAATCACCAAACATTGAATGTGTAACCGAATCAATATTTGTGAAACACAAAGGGAATATTCTCGGCCCTGTGAATATTTTACCTTGCAGTACCTCCCAAGTCAAAAAAATAATTTAAACACAACCATGTAAAAATATTAACTTTTAGAGGCACAGATACTTCGACAACCACTGTGACCACCATTCAGACTCGTCTAAACAGTGCATAGTGATAATATATTGGTAAGCAAGTTTTGTTGTCACCTGGCCTTCAATTGGGTTGAAATCAGAAAGTGTAATATTTCCTTGCTTCAGGGAAGAGATGTATTGATCGCATTCTTTAGTAGTCCTACCTGTCAGCCCCAAAACCATTGAAGCTTCCCAATAATTTATGCCCAAAGCTTGACGAATGTCCTTCAATAAAAATTTTTTTTTACGGTGCAACTCAGCCATCATATCATGTGAGATTAATGAGTTGTCCCCCATACCAAAAATCATATTAATTCCCAACTAAACTTGCATGCTCCTACTTACCTATTAGTTAAGATCATTAGAGATCATAGGGAAATTTTTTACCAAGCTATTCTAGATGGTCGAGGAACAAGTCTTTGCTCCAGATCATTCTCTGATCCAGTAAATAGGTTCCAACCCTTCAAAGTATTTATCTTTAATCATGTTTCCCCATAGTACTTTTCTAAACAAACATCTCCACAACGATTTAGCACACAGAGCAAAATTGAAGTAACCTAGATGTTTTAACCCCCAACCTCCCAGATTACGAGGGAAAGGTAACGTTTCCCATGATACCAGGTGAAATTTACCAATATCCAAAGTGCCTGAACAAAGGAAATGGAAGAGTTTGGCTCTAATTCTTGATCAGATTGAGAATGGGAGAGATAATAATGACATCCAATACACTGGACTCCCTTGTAAAACATACTCAATCAGGACCATTCTGCCACCCAAAGATAGATAGTGAAAGGCCCAACTGATAATTTTTCTGGATAAACATTTCAACAACCATTCCCAGTCTTTTGGCCCATAACCATTTGGATTAATGAAAAAACCCATGTATTTAAATCCCTCCTCAATAATGCCAGAATTGTAGGGGAATAAATTTAACATAGAATCCTTTAAATATTAAATGTCTTGAACTAAATGTTAAAAGACTTGAACTGAATGTTAGGTTTAATTGAATTCAATATTAACTAACATGAACTGAATGTTAACATACTTGAACCGAATGATAACTTACTTAAATTGAATGTTAACTTTACTTGAACTGAATGTTAATTGACTTGAACTGAATGTTAACTTATTTGAACGAAATGATAACTTACTTGAACTAAATGTTAATCGACTTGAAGTGATTGTTAACTAAATTGAATTGAATCTTTAACTGATTGTTGTCCACTTTGTTAACAGGCTAACTGAAGTTTCTTCAGTGCTTCACTCTTAGTGTCGTCCATGCACAATTTATATTATTAACTTTGCATGAATCATTTTAGTTAACTGATGCATGTTGATTGATGAACATTAAACTCTTATTTACTTAACTAATTACATTCATTAATAGTTCAACTAATGATTTGATTGAGGAATTTATTGAGGCATTTATATTTTACTAAAGCTTTACAACTTGAGTTCATTGAGACATTTGCATGGGAAATTCGAATTCTCTTTCTCTATGCTTTATCTCATAGTCATTAAATAATTAATCCATGGTCCATATGTGTATTATTTATCCATATTTATCATATCATACTCAGAACAATTATTCCATACATATTGATGATCATATATATTAACCCAGACCATATAGTCATGTGATAATGTAATTCAATCTAGGGGTAGCTAATCCCTAAAGGAGACTTATAGCACTCAGTAACCATGAATAGCAATATATCACTTAGTATAACCACGTCAACAAATGGAGGTCCATAATCATGATACACAACAATATTATATCCACGATTGGAGATCCATTCTCACAGGGTATTGTCTATGAAAATCATTGACTTGATTCAACACAAGTCTAGAATTGATACAACACAAGTCCACAATCTTGATTCACCACAAGACCAATATTAATAAAACACAATACTCCAATATTGATACAACACAAGATCAGAGTACAAGAATCCCACCTCAATACATGTGGACATAGATATGACTTAATACAACACAATTTACTGACTTGATTCCACACAAGTGTTAGGGTACACAGGGTACTCCCAAAGGACCAAACACCAAGAGCAACCACTTTACACAAATGAATCACAGATCAATACACCAATGTTTGTCACGTGGTTAAAACCCTCAAGAGAGAAACAGTCCACGACCCTAGCCAAATAGCTACTTGGAGCAATTTATTATGCAGAAGAAAGAAAGTTACAAGAGCTTCTCATAATCTATCAACTAGCCAAGGACTCTCTATGCTCTTTAAATAGAGATCATAGACCAATCGGGTGTTAAGCCACAGATCAATGGTAGGTATGATCTAAGAGAAGTTGAACCGTCAGATCACTCTATGACTAGAACATATCGTGACCGTCAGATTAGAATATTTACAAATGCATACTAATGCATACTAAAGAAACACATGTTTACCTAATGGATATATTACACAAGTTGATCTTAACTAACTCCTAAGTGTCTAAATATCCTAACATCCCCCCTTAAGAACAAATTGGGATAGGATTGAAGGATTTACAAAAGTGACACTATTAGGAGAAAGAAGGAGGCATTAGAGCCTATCCCCCCTTAAGGACACATTCCTGAACTCCTAACATAAACCGAAGTTTAGAAAACTTTGCTTTTGTAAGAGACTTGGTGAAGATGTGTGCCAATTGATCATCTGTAGGGCAATAGAGCACTTCAATAACACGATCATGAACAAGATTTCTGATGAAGTGCATGTGTAGCTCAATGTGTTTGTTGCGCTGATGTAGAATTGGATCTTTGGAAATATTGATGGCACTTTGATTGTCACACCAAAGTGGAGTAGGTTGCTGCTGCTCGAATCCAAACTTTGAAAGGATTTGTCGAAGACATAAATCTTCCCGACTGACATTAACTGTGGCTCGATATTTTGCTTCTGCTGAAGAAAGAGCAAGAGCTTGTTGTTTCTTACAAGCCCAAGTGACAGGTCCAGATCCCAGAATGAAAACATCACGTGCAGTAGACTTTCAATGTAATAGAAGACAGATTGGAATTTTTATTTTATAAGTGTGACTAGCCACATTTTATCATCAACATTCTTCTTGTTATACATTTATCAACTATTTTCTATATTTTTTTATCTCCCTTTTTTTTAGTTATTTGTCATAAAGAGTTGGTTATCTATTCTAATCCTAGTCAGTAGATGAAAAATCATAGGCCATAGTCCATCCCAAATCTCAAATAAAAAAGTTTATAAATAAAATTGGTAATTACTTAAGTGTAACAAATATACAACCGCTTTACTTCTTGTTGTGCTAGTTAAGTCAATACAAGTTTATATCTTACAATTTTGGGGTGGAATACCATATATTCTTTCCTAAATTGCAAGCGATAGAAAAAAGTAATTTGGAGGTGATTCTATGGTTGTTATTCCAAATTCATAATAAACAATTATAAAAAAAATGAAAATAGCTCATGTAATCACTACAATTTGTGGTAGCTAGTATGATAACTACACTAGTAAAATGCTCAATTACAAAAACTATTAGATTAAAACTCCAAACATGATAAAAATATTAGATTGAGTTTTACTTGAACTCCAATTGGGATTATATTGCAAAAACTAAAATTAAAATGTGGTAATTGCACCAAGAGTAGCTAGATGCTCTACAAATGAGCATAAGGGAGATGCTTAACTTTATGTAACATAACGAACTAATGTTATGTATTGTACCAAGAGTAGCTAGGTGCATACAACTTATTATGGGGGAGTTATGGGGGTGTTGTGCCCCTACCCAACAGCCTTTTAAAAACATTATTTCATCAAATAAAATTGTATTTTATTTTTGATGAAATGTTTGAATTTCATATGGCAAAACTAGAGAATTAATAGCTATTGAAATGGTAACATTCCAGAAGCTATTGAAACATGAAATTCAATGTTTTTAAAGAAACATTTGCGAACTATGGATTGGTTGACAAAATCACTATTTTGAAATTATTATTTTGAGTGGATAAGTGTTAATAATTGGTCATAACCTAGTAGTGATTTCTTATCCAATCATTTATCATTCGATTATGTGGTTTTGTTTTGAAATTGGAAGGTTGATTATGGGATCGATGACACCTTATAAATGGGTAATTTTGATTCAATTATTCAACTTGGCAATTCTGATTCATTTCACGATGGATATTGAAAGATAAAACCATGCATTCAATTTAAGAGTTTGAAAAATATTTTACTAAGCCTATTTTATTATTTTTGCTATATTATTAAAAGTGTTGAATAAGTAAAGATCAAATAAGTATATTTATAATTAATAGACTTTATTTATTTTTTATTATTTATACAAGATAAATAAATCTTTTAATTATTTTGTATAAATATAATAAATAAAGTTCTTTGATTTTTTAAATGTTTACCTAGAAAATTAGGTATAATTAACACTTTATTTTAATTTTATCATATTTGCAAAAACACGAAGAATTAATGTAAATTTTATAAAGGCTTAGAAATGAGTATACTTTTCTTTTTATTGAAGATTATTGTCTAGCTTATCCACCGGTTATTTGAATAACGGCATGTGGTTATCAATGAAGATTGAAGGAGCTATTAATTCAATGGAAAGGTTTATGAATTTTGTTTTATCCACAAAGGGATCCTCACATTAAACCAGCTATCTGTTCTTCGATATTGTAGAGATTTGAGAGATGCCAGCCGAATCTATGGATTATTATATTGCTACTAATCATAAAACAAATATCCTGTAGATGCTGAAATGTTTTAATTGCACATATTGAAACAAATTGCAGATTTTGAAAACGCCAAAAGAGCTGGAAAGATCGTTGGTTAATCTATTTATTTTCTCATGATTGAATTATGTTTACACTTCTTTCTTTTATTAGGTTTTTTGTTTTTCATGTGCAGATGCGAAGGAGATTGTTTTGATTCTGGAAATTGCCAGGAGACGAACTTTATTCTCTGTCAGTTATTAAAAACGCGTTTTCAAATAACAGACGTTTTTCCAAGCCATGTTGTGAACAAATGGAGACAGACCTGAAAAATCCGCGACATGGGTTTTTCTCAGAACAGACCCATTTAGTTGTACTCACGTGGATTTTGCCAAAAAGTGATGGATTCTGGAATATTTCGGGGGTTTTCTGGACGCGATTTTTGCAGTTGTGGCCGGCAAAATTTCGCGTGTGTAAAACCTAATTTGGATTCCGTTTTTGGTTATTTAAGCAGACTGGAATTTGCTGGAAAAGGAGGTGAACGTGGGGTCTGCCAAAGCTGAAGAGATTTCTCTCTTGTAATCTCATCAAACACTGTTGGCTGAGGTCGATAGTTGATGGAGAGGAGACAACAAGACCGTGGTTTGATTTATCTGCAATTTTAGACAGCTATCTGTCTTCAGCTACGATATATTGAAATGGTGATATTTTTAATATATGTTTACAGTTTGTATACTTGGCATATAGTTTTGATATCTATCAGTCTTGTCATTTCTTTTCTATTTTATCTATATTTGTTATAATTCTCTAAAGAATTTTGCAAATATACATGTCTTGTATGATTATCGATTTTTAATGTTTTTTATCTTGCTGATATGTCATGTTGTTTAATTAATGATCGATATCATTGTTTATATAATATGTAATGATTACTGTATGATTTTGTTAATGTTTAAATTTCTTTAAATATTATCAAGTGTATTCATGAAGTATTTTTATCAGCATAGTTCGATTCCATGTTTAATATTCTTTTCACTCTTGATAAGGATAAGATCGAAAATAGATAAATATGTTGTTTTTCTTTTAAATTATTTTATGGAAAACAGCCATTGAATTACATTCAGGTTCTTTCCTGATTTTTTTTGTAATTAATGTATATTTGTTAATAATGCAAATTTTATAATTCATTTAACATGTTTGATTAATTTTTGATTATTTATAAGTTCAGTTAATTAAATAGATTTGTTTCATAGATTAATTTAATTATATTCTTAATTCATTAGTAATAAGATAAACTAGTTTAATTCGTTAACTAGTTTAATTTGTATATTCGTGGGTATTTGGTAGATTTAATTAACTAGAACAATAGCTTTGTTTTATTTTTAGACCTTCAGGCTAACAGAGCCTTTAAACCTGTCGGAAACAACCATCCCAAACAGCTTGGAGCCTGTTTTAAGGATCCCGGTCTGGGTTGTCTTCCCCGTTACGTGCATAGTCACATATGCGCGTCAACATTGGCGCTAGAAGGAAGGCCAGTAGATGACAAGTTAGTCTACTGGAGCTATATCATTGATTAATGGCTTCTGTTTTGATTTGGAGATGTTTTTCTCGTTCGAGATGTTTTTCTCGAAAAATTATGGTTGATACTCCAATAAGTATAGTTGATCTCTTGACAGAAAACAAATTTAATGGTGAGAAAGTAACATCTGCATATGAACATGTTTTACAATTTATTGATCAATGTATCTTTCACGAGATTATTGATAAAGATGTTTTGTGCATATGCTTGACTCTTACTTTTGAAGGACGAATCAAGAAATGGTGTGAAACTTTGCCAGTAGCCTCCATCCATTCTTTTGAACATCTAATTAGTGCATTCTTAGTTTCTTTGGGGAATTATGATTTCATTAGTTTGTGCACTGAATTAAAAAATTTAAGGAAAGACAAAGATGAATCAGTAGAAGACTTCATTGATAGATTTCTTAATCTTTGTTATAGGTTTCCTTTGAAAGATATTCCTTGTTTAGGTGAATGGCTTCATCTTTTGATCCTTTTAAATGAACAAGATTTAGAAGCTAATCAATCTGAATTTTTATTAAATGATCATTCACAGTTTGATTTAGTTTTTCATGAAAATTCTGAAAACTTAGAAGTGGAAGAAAACCAATCTTGTTTGACAGCGTTTTTCACTTTGACGGATGTGGATTTTGAAGAACATGATAGTTCAAATTATGATATGTCCATATCTTCGTTGAATGAGAAAGAAGTTTATGAAGAAAATTGTCATGTTCCTACTTCTATTTCAGAAACAAAAGAAATTGAATCTAAAACTTCTAGTTTGACCAAAGAGATTCGAGATTCATCTTGTGGAGATCTTATCATTGATCATTTTATCACATCTCCATTAGTTCTCGATTCTTCTTATTCTAAAGAATCCAATGATTTTCTACCACATCTATATTCTTATGATGAACATAGTAAAACCTCAGATAACTTATTATGTTCAGATTTTTCTGTAGATCGTGTCACGGATATTAATCAGTTTATCCTAGAAGAAGAAACCAAACCACCTATAGACTCATCTTTTGAAGAGGAATTATTTAATGAAGAGTTTTCCTATAATGATCTTTCTTATCCACGAAAAGAATTTCATTCTCTTAATGCTTCAACATATTTTTCTTTGTACCCTGATATTTTTAATCAAGAGGCAATGCATAGTTCATATTCTTATGATTTTGATTTCACATTGTCACAATCTTATGCGGTACAATACATTCATGATTCACATTTAGAAATTGAAGAGATTAATATTTTTTCCCATGAAACATTTCCTCAATTACATACATGGGAATTAGGAAATATTCAAACAAACAGATTTGAAAAAGTCTCTTATGATTCATCGAAATTTTTAGATCAACAATCTTATCAGTCGCTTGAGTTTGAAAATCAATATGGAACAGGTAAAGTCAATGTTGATCATCATCATATTAATAATTTACATCTTACAACAATTAATGATGATTTTCCACCTACCTTGTTGGATTCCATTAGTTCATCTCAAGTTAGTGATTATGAGGAATTTAATCCCTATCAAATTGATCAAGACATTAACCATAATACGGAGAACACTCTTGAACTTGAATTTAAGAAAATTGAATATGAATTTGATGATATCTTTGAACAACGTGTTTGTCTGCAAGATGATGTTCATAGGGAGGAAAACCTATAGGAAGGATTGTTGAACTTTGATCTTCTTTCACATGTTTCTATACACAAAACTTTAGCACATGACTATCACGATATCTCTCTCTCATTACCATATTCTTTTGAACAATCATATGTTATTAATCACACATATTATGATAGGATTGCAGATTGGCTCGAGAGATCTTTTCTTACGAAGTTTTCGGAGAATGGTAAGTTGGCATTTACTTTGTTTTTTGAAAGTCAAAATGGTAAATCAGATTTATTTATTTTTGGTTTCAAAATACTTCAATTCTTATTGATGATTTTCATTTTATCTGATTTTGCAGTATTGGAGTTATTACGATGGCTTCATTGGAAATTTTCGTTTACTTAGTTTGTATATATTTTATTTTATTAGTTTAGGTTAGGTTTATAATTTAAGATGATTTATGTTTGTTTACATTTTAATAAATGCAGATAGATGGAGTTGCGACGACATCATTTTTAGAATGAGATGACGACATCATTATTAGGGAAGTAGTTCTTTACTTTTTCTCGTTTTCTTTAATCGTCTCATTAAAAGAAAGAACCTTTCATCTTTTTATAGCTGCATATTCATTAGAATTTTTTTGTTACTTTGATTTCTAAATAAAACACATTAGATTAATGTCTCATCACTTATTAAAAAACAACTTCGACTAAATTGTAAGATTTAAAAGCAAAATAGGGATAAAATTTTTAAAGCTTGTTAATCCATTTTAATCTCTTATTTTCTTTTGCTGATAATTAGTCATATGTTGTTTTGACCTATTTTCTCTTTGATGAGATCTTGGTTTAACTCATGTGTTGTGTGTGTATGATTTATTTTAAAATTTCATTTTTTCTCGTAGACTTTGAAATCATTTGTTTTTGCAATTTGTCCAAATAAAACTCATGTATCTATTATTTTGCTTTTTCTTTTGATTTTTGTTGTTCTTTTGCTTTTTCAAAAAACCAGGAGACATGATTCGGATCTCGGAGTGTTTTTATGTCATAAAATTGGAATCTGATTATATAAGACATGAAGAAAGCTAGATTTTTAGAAATCTGTTCTTATCTCAGAAATAAAAGAAAAAGAAATTGAACTGTTGCAAATAAAATTACTAGACGAAAACTTTCACTTTATTTCGTTTCTTTTATCATTATCCTCAAATTATTGGATTTAATGAATATCGAATTCATTATTACTAGGAATTCTGTTACTTATTTAGAAATCAGTTCTGGGAAAGCAGTTGCAATTTAATAATAAAATCAGTTATCTATAGATCATTTACGCTATCTTACTCGTAAAGAGTTTCCTATTACGTTCCCCCATTATAAACATGCAAATATCTTGTAGATGAGCACTTAAACGCTGAGTATGAAGCCTTCTTTAAACTTATTAGCTTGGTATATAAGCCGTTGGGTAGAATGGGTTAAAAGACGTACCCTTTCGAGGCTATGGATGCCTACCGGCAGGAGGGCTCCGTCTATGGAATACTTGGATTCTGAATCTTAAATTGTTATACATACAAAAATCTATAAGAATCTGAGGTCATCCCACACTCGTGAAGAGGTTCCAATGCAGCTTACCCATTAATAAATTGAAAAGTTCTAAATATTCATGTTTTATCTTATCTTGGGACTAGAACAGTAGGATGCATGGTTAAAAGTCAACCCTTTCGAAGCTATGGACGCCTGCGGGTAGGAGGGTCATGACTATAGTATTGGTATCATGTCTTTAAAAAAATGGTCAAATATCAAAATTGCATTGTATTTCCTAGGATTAATTTCTTTTGAAGTCTTATGTTTTCTGAAAAAACTTAAAATTCGTATCATTTTTGAAGATAATATCTGGATAATGATACAAGAATCGAATCTGGTATTAGTTTGAAATCTAGTCTTATCATAAGGCACAGTTCTTTTATCTTCAGGAAAATGCTAATCTAAGTTAAACAAAAATTTTCTTATCTTGCTACAGACACAAGTCAGATTTCATGTTTTTGCAGAGATAACTGTTTCACCCAGTCAGTCGCCATCTGTTGTGCCCCTACCCAACAGCCTTTAAAAAACATTATTTCATCAAATAAAATTGTATTTTATTTTTGTTGAAATGTTTGAATTTCATATGGCAAAACTAGAGAATTAACAGCTATTGAAATGGTAACATTCCAGAAGTTATTGAAACATGAAATTCAATGTTTTTAAAGAAACCGTTGCGGACTATGGATTAGTTGACAAAATCACTATTTTGAAATTATTATTTTGAGTGGATAAGTGTTAATAATTGGTCATAACCTAGTAGTGATTTCTTATCCAATCATTTATCATTCGATTATGTGGTTTTGTTTTGAAATTGGAAGACTGATTATGGGATCGATGACACCTTATAAATGGGTAATTTTGATTTAATTATTCAACTTGGCAATTCTGATTCATTTGACGATGGATATTGAAAGATAAAACCATGCATTCAATTTAAGAGTTTGAAAAATATTTTACTAAGCCTATTTTATTATTTTTTCTATATTATTAAAAGTGTTGAATAAGTAAAGATCAAATAAGTATATTTATAATTAATAGACTTTATTTATTTTTTATTATTTATACAAGATAAATAAATCTTTTAATTATTTTGTATAAATATAATAAATAAAGTTCTTTGATCTTTTAAATGTTTACCTAGAAAATTAGGTATAATTAACACTTTATTTTAATTTTATCATATTTGCAAAAACACGAAGAATTAATGTGAATTTTATAAAGGCTTAGAAATGAGCATACTTTTCTTTTTATTGAAGATTATTGTCTAGCTTATCCACCGGTTATTTGAATAACGGCATGTGGTTATCAATGAAGATTGAAGGAGCTATTAATTCAATGGAAAGGTTTGTGAATTTTGTTTTATCCACAACGGGATCCTTACATTAAACCAGCTATCTGTTCTCCGATATTGTAGAGATTTGAGAGATGTCAGCCGAATCTATGGATTATTATATTGCTAATAATCATAAAACAAATATCCTATAGATGCTGAAATGTTTTAATTGCACATATTGAAACAAATCGCAGATTTTGAAAACGCCAAAAGAGCTGGAAAGATCATTGGTTAATCTATTTATTTTCTCATGATTGAATTATGTTTACACTTCTTTCTTTTATTAGGTTTTTTGTTTTTCATGTGCAGATGCTAAGGAGATTGTTTTGATTCTGGAAATTGCCAGGAGACGAATTTTATTCTCTGTCAGTTATTAAAAACACGTTTTCAAATAACAGGCGTTTTTCCAGGCCATGTTGTGAACAAATGGAGATAGACCTGAAAACTCCGCGACATGGGTTTTTCTCAGAACGGACCCATTTAGTTGTATTCACGTGGATTTTGCCAAAAAGTGATGGATTATGGGATATTTCGGGGGTTTTCTGGACGCGATTTTTGCAGTTGCGACCGGCAAAATTTCGCCTGTGTAAAACCTAATTTGGATTCCGTTTTTGGTTATTTAAGCAGAATGGAATTTGCTGGAAAAGGAGGTGAACATGGGGGCTACCAAAGCTGAAGAGATTTCTCTCTTGTAAGCTCATCAAACACTGCTGCCTGAGGTCGATAGTTGATGGAGAGGAGACAACAAGACTGTGGTTTGATTTATCTGCAATTTTAGACAGCTATCTATTTTCAGCTACGATATATTGAACTGGTGATATTTTTAATATATGTTTACAGTTTGTATACTTGGCATATAGTTTTGATATCTGTCAGTCTTGTCATTTCTTTTCTATTTTATCTATGTTTGTTATAATTCTCTAAAGAATTTTGCAAATATACATGTCTTGTACGATTATCGATTTTTAATGTTTTTTATCTTGCTGATATGTCATGTTGTTTAATTAATGATCGATATCATTGTTTATATAATATGTAATGATTACTGTATGGTTTTGTTAATGTTTAAATTTCTTTAAATATTATCAAGTGTATTCATGCAGTATTTTTATCAGCATAGTTCGATTCCAGGTTTAATATTCTTTTCACTATTGATAAGGATAAGATCGAAAATAGATTAATATGCTGTTTCTTTTAAATTATTTTATGGAAAACAGCCATTGAATTACATTCAGGTTCTTTCCTGATTTTTTTTGTAATTAATGTATATTTGTTAATAATGCAAATTTTATAATTCATTTAACATGTTTGATTAATTTTTGATTATTTATAAGTTCAGTTAATTAAATAGATTTGTTTCATAGATTAATTTAATTATATTCTTAATTCATTAGTAATAAGATAAACTAGTTTAATTCGTTAATTAGTTTAATTTGTATATTCGTGGGTATTTGGTAGATTTAATTAACTAGAACAATAGCTTTGTTTTATTTTTAGACCTTCAGGCTAACAAAGCCTTTAAACCTGTAGGAAACAACCATCCCAAACAGCTTGGAGCCTGTTTTAAGGATCCCGGTCTCGGTTGTCTTCCCCGTTACGTGCATAGTCACATATGCGCGTCAACAGGGGGAGATGTGTAACATTACATGTAAGGAACTCCGGTTATGTATATAATTAAAAAAATCTATATTCCTTCATAAAATAAAAATGTAAATCCAAATAAAATGTCATTAAAAAATAACAGCTCACTATGAAATTAACTTTTACTTTACCTCAATGACCTTGAATCACGCTTATGTTACAAAATCGAAAACCAGCACAACCACTTAATTTGTGGTTGCTGAAAGTGGATACACGAGAAGTTAAGTACCAAAAAATTATAAGTTATCCATGCATCAACTATCAATCCACCCCAACTTAGAACTTACCCATGCATTCAGGCATGGGCTACTAGTTATTCATTTATCAATCATGAGTTATTTTTATATTCTCCTTTTTTTTATCTCTCATGTTATTCTAGTTATCTATGATTTATCCATGCATCAACTACCAATTATTTTGTATGTATATTTTTTATAATTGTTTATTTTGAATTTGGAAGGACTATCATAAAATCAATATATGGTATTCCACCCTAAAATTCTAGGATATAAAGGTGTTTTAACGTAATTAAAACATGTTAATTAAAACTCAAATCATGATAACAATGTTATATTACAAAACCTAACTCCAATCATGATAAAACTATTAGATTAACTTTTACTTTAATTCCAATAACAATTATATTAAAAACATGTATTTTCTCTTAGGAGGTGACAAGTTCAAATCTAGAGGGGGGTAGTGTATGTACACCTCTGTATACTTTAGCAGTTAAATCACTATGTAGAGGGGGGTCCCTTGTCCCACAAACAAGGGAGTCTCATACACCAAATTGATGTCTCGCTTTGCGTTGACTATAAAAATAGATTATTATTATTATTATTGTTGTTGTTGTTGTTGTTCAAATTTGGTAATAAAAAACTATTAGATCAATAGTTGAAATCCAATGACTCCTCCATCTCTCTGTGTGCAAAGAATTGAAATGAACTTTATTGTAGTGAAACCATGCAGTGCCCAATATTCCATGAATATTAATATGAATGGGTGAGGGTTTTCATTCTTCCAAGAGTTTCTATTTTGATCATGATTCGATTACCGAGAGAGTCCAAGAATTCCATTCATCTGTGTATTAGTAATTACAATGATAGGAATTTAGGTTTTAGAATCTGCAGTGGGCTAACATTTATGTTTTTCCTAGAGTGTACGAGGATGAGACAAATGTACTGACAAGATTGATTTTATTGAAGTGGTTCAAATTTCCAAATAAACAAGTGGTCGTGCTTGTCTATTTATATGAATAGTTGTTTATAGTTTAGAAAATGTGGAATATCAAGTATGTTTGTCCTAAATTTCAAGAGGATGAGACAAATGTACGCTCTAGATTGATTTTATGGAAGACGTTCCAGATTCAAAATAAGCATTTATCAAAAATAAAATAAAAAATAACTCATAGAAGTTAGCAAAATCATAAGCATGCTTTTCCTATATTACAAGAGGATGAGACATGTGGACATATTGATTTTATGAGATTCCTTCCAAATTCGAAACAATGAATTAAAAAAAAGATATATATAAAAAATAACTCATAGCAATTCATGGTAGAAACCCATATAACTAGAAGAAGAGTGGTGATAATAAGGTAGTTGAGACATAGACAACTTCTAATTACAACTAGTTAGTACACATGAATAACAAGTAACATATAACTTGTTCATAGCAATAGTTGTGCTAATTATATATTTGTTTACATCTTATTAGTAATTATCGTGATTATATGAACATCACAATAAAATTTTATATCAATACTTAATTTTTCATTATTTGTTGTGTACTCGTTAACCTTTAAAATATTCAATTTCATATTAAATGTCTATTGTGCATGTTTTGTGACTTGTATAGTTTTTTTTAATGATGGGAAACGCTATACTCTACCAAAAGGAACTTGTGACTAGCATATCTTAATACCCACATCTTTTTTTAGGAATGAAAAAACAACTTTTTTTATAATAAAAGTTGTATCAAAATATACAGGAATTATAGATTTCCAGAATGTCACTGCAAAATCACATCAGTTACTGGACTGATCCATATAGCTTCAAAAGGAAAAAAATTACCTATCAACCTTTGACAGACCTATCATCGAGGGGTCTATACATACTAAAAGATCATAAAACAAAAGGTGAACAGAACTGGTCCTTGACTTAAAAAAAGGAATCAGACTTATCTATAGAAAATCAAAGCATCTTTCTGGTCACAAGAACCAATAGAGAAGATGGAATAAAGGATTCTCCCATCCATATCACCCAGAACAAGTTTGGAGAGAAAATCGGCTTCAACATTCCGTTCACGATAAATATGATGGAAAGTTAAACTATTGAACTCTTTCATCATCCTTCTAGTATCAACCAACCAACAATTTAATTCAAGCGACTTTACATTGGCCATCCCCAAATCCCAATTTATGATCACTTGGGAGTCTCATAAAACATGAAGATCTTTCAGTCCCCATGACTTTGCGAAGAAAAGAACACTCCAAAGACCAATCACTTACGCATGAGTGTTTGTGCGACATCTCACCTTTAACCATCATTTTATCACATTATCTTTATCTAGTTTTATTACGAAAACTGCTACACAAACTCCATTCGAGGTTGCTCCATCAAAGAAGACCACTGGATGTTCCTGCACAAAATAAGGGAAAGAGTAACATATTTTCCTTCTAAAATATTTCTCTTTGTACCATTTAGAAACTGAAGAAAGAATCTTCACATAGATTAACTCAGTTTTTTGGAAATAATTTGAAAATAAGGAGGCATTTCTAGCCTTCCAAACCTCCCATAACACAAAAATCAGGAGGTAACCATAACATTCCTTTCTATTCTACCAAGCCTGTAAATTTTCAACCACAGAAACATTCTTCCATCTATGCTCAATCTTTAGCTGATTCATAAGAAATAACCACATATATATAAAATAAGCACAATCACCAAACAAATGTGTAACAGAATCAATATTTGTGAAACACAGAGGGAATATTCTCGTCCCTGTGAATCCTCTACCTTGCAGTACCTCCCAAGTCAAAAAAAAA
Organism: Pseudotsuga menziesii; assembly: GCA_001517045.1. Lineage (NCBI taxonomy): Eukaryota > Viridiplantae > Streptophyta > Pinopsida > Pinales > Pinaceae > Pseudotsuga > Pseudotsuga menziesii. The sequence continues at coordinate 286,230 of LPNX011177950.1, read as the reverse complement.
ATCAAACACAACCATGTAAAAAGCTTAAATTTTAGAGGTACAGATACTTTCGCAGCCACTGCGACCAGCATTCAGACTCGTCTAAACCATGCATAGTGATAATATATTGGTAAGCAAGCTTTGCTGTCACTTGGCCTTCAGTTGGGTTGAAATCCCAAACCAACTTGTCAGCAGAATAAAAAAGTGTAATATTTCCTTGCTTCAGGGAAGAGATGTATAGATCGCATTCTTTAGTAGGCCTACCTGTCAGCCCCAAAACGATTGAAGCTTCCCAATAATTTATGCTCGAAGCTTGATGAATGTCCTTCAATACAATTTTTTTTTTTTACAATGAAACTTAGCCATCATATCATGTGAGATTAATGAGTTGTCCCCCATACCAAAATTCATATTAATTCCCAACTAAACTTGCATGCTCCTACTTACCTGTCAGCTAAGATCCTTAGAGATCATAGGGAAAATTTTTACCAAGCTATTCCAGATGGTTGAGGAACAAGTCTTTTCTCTAGATCATTCTCTAATCCAATAAATAGGTTCCAACCCTTCGAAGTATTTAGCTTTAATCATATTTCCCCATAGTCCTTTTCTGAATAAACATCTCCACAACGATTTAGCACACAGAGCAAAATTGAACTAACCTAGATGTTTCAACCCCCAACCTCCCAGATTACGAGGGAAAAGTAACGTTTCCCATGATACCAAGTGAAATTTCCCAATATCCAAAGTTCCTGAACAAAGGAAATGGAAGAGTTTGGCTCTAATTCTTGATCAGATCGAGAATGGGAGAGAGAATAATGACATCCAATACACTGGACTCCCTTGTAAAACATACTCAATCAGGACCATTCTGCCACCCAAATATAGATAGTGAAAGGCTCAACTGCTAATTTTTCTGGATAAACATTTCAACAACCATTCCTAGTCTTTTGGCCCATAACCATTTGGATTAATGAAAAATCTCATGTATTTAAAACCCTCCTCAATAATGCCAGAATTGTAGGGGAATAAATTTAACATAGAATCCTTTAAATCCAAATCCATACAAGAGTATAAGAGAAAGGACTTTTTTAAGCTTACCTCTAGTCCAGAAGTACTGCAGAAACACAATAATAAATACTAAATCTGTTTTCATTCCTCCAACGAACCGCCACTGATAATGAGCACATCGTTGACAAATATAATATGGGAAAGATTTAACCCTGAGAAAATATTTTGAGTTTTTGTTCGGCTAATAAGAAGGTTGAGCCCTTCAATGTCCAAAATAAACAGATAGGGTGATAGCGGGGAACCTTGCCTTAAACCTCTGTTACCCTTAAAGGTTTCATATGGCACTCCATTGACAAGCACAACAACTTGGGAAGATGAAACAACACTCATAATCCATTCAACCAAATTTGGGAATGGACTGATTTGAACCATAATCAATGTGAGATAGGACCAATCCACACGGTCATAGGCTTTCATTAGATCCACTTTTAGAAAGAAAGTTGTATTTTTCGAACTTTGGAAGAATGTAAAAATTACTGGACCACCCCAACTGCATCAATGATTTTTCTATCCGGTAGGAAAGAAAATTGTTCAACAGAAATAAACTTTCCCAAAAATGGATTCAACCTTTCAGTGATCATCTTAGAAATTATTTTGTAAAGAAAATTACATAATGATATTGTCTGAAAGTCATTGAAAGAATCTGAGAGCTCCTTCTTTGGAATGAGAGTGAGATATGTAGAGTTTAGTGTCTCATTGATTTTCCTGATAGACCTAGTCTCTTCCACCGCCTCGGTGATCTCCTTCCCAAAAAGATAAAATAAATGTCTGTAAAACACGATAGTCTAGCCATTGGGGCTTGGAATCTTGCCCTTCCCAAACAAATTGAAAGTATGTCTAACCTCGGCACTACTATGAACAACAACGCAAACTTCCTCATAAAAAATGTGAGGGAAATTTTGTAATGTAGACAACTTTTCTAATAAGTTTAAACCTCGATCCTAGGAGAACAGTGACTTGAAATGGTCGGCAACAACCTTTGCTATAGAATATTGTTCAATGCATAGTTAGCCCTCATTAAAATAAATTTCCCAAATAGTGTTTGTCAACCTTCTATGATTAGAAAAGCTGTAAAAAACTTCGAGTTATTTTCCCCATACTTAATCCATGTAGCTCTTCTTTTCTGTCACATAGTCTCTTCTTTTTGCTTAAGTAAAAAACCACGTTTTGTTTCCAAATCACTAGGTCTCTTTTTAGTGTAAAAAGAGAGGAAGAGTTCATCCACCACACAGGTAAGGGATTGGATTTCATCATCAATTTCCTCCAATTTCTTACAATCTTCAACCTTTTTTATTCATTTCCAACTTTGAACTTACAGCTTCAGTTTGTTCAACTTATCATTCAAGTCGAACATAATTGAAGAATAGTGAAGACATGACAAAGATAACCATTTTTCTCTAACAAGGTCACACATGTTTTTGTCCTCCAGCCAGATAGGGTTAAATTTAAAGGGATATTTAACCATGCTCTTATCAAAATCAATTTTCATCAATACCACCTTATGATCAGAGAAACCTAGGGAGTGAGACCAAGCTTTGTATTTTCCAAATGCATCACAAAGATCCTCGACCATGAGTAATCGTCCCAATCTCTTAGCAAACCTCGCATCGCCACACCTCCCATTTGACCAAGTAGGACAGACCAGATTCGACACAATGTCGACTAGATGCACCTCTTCCAATTTATCCTTGAAATACTAAAAAATAGGACCAATGATTTTTCCAGCTCCCCAGACTTCATCCTGTGATAACGTGAGATTGAAATCCCCAACCACAACAAGGTATCTCTCATCCAAGATACCTGACTAGAAAATACTTTCCAAATACTCTAGTCTTCTGCTATATGGAGCATATATATTAAGAATCCTGATAACCTTCGAAAAACCAAGTAGGTGACCTTCCACCAAAATACCAGCATCAAAAATAAAATCTTTAAAATATTCCACCTAGGCGTTCCATGCCACCAACTTACCTCCCGACATTCCATTTGAATCCCAAGCTGTAACACACCAAGACGGTTTCAATTTCAGGAAGAAATCACAAGCAGAGACCCCATCTGTGATTGTCTCTTGCAATAGTAAAACACATGGCTTGGTCCTTTCTAAAAAACAATTCAGAGCAGCTCTTTTGGGTCCGCTTCCTAACCCTCGAAATTCAAGGAAATAATGATCATTGAGGCATTGGGGGTGGGGGCTATTGACTCCATAAGAGCTCGGTTAGAAACATTGGATGAAGAAACCACAACCCTAGGTAGGCCTTTGTCAAAGAGAGAGGAAAGACTAGGGATTAGACAAATAGAAGCATCGCCCACTACCTACACATAAGAGACAAACTTTTGGAAAATCCTTTCCCCTCTTCTTTGGTTTACGCATAGAAACGTTAGGTCTCCTAATTGAAAAAATGGAAATAGTGTTGGGATCATCGAAATAGCTCGCAAACGTTTGCAGAGGTTTCAATCCAGATAAAACCTTTTGAAAAGGGAGGGAGTCGTCCTATACAAGAGAGGTAGAAATTTGGAACAATGGGGTTTCTGGGGAAATGCTGGTCAAGGGAGGAAAATCCTCACTATTGAACAAATAATACACCAACGAAGGACCAACACAGGGGGAAGATGGGTCAACCAATCCTTTAAAAACATCAACCTCACCACAACCCCCTTCTTTATATAAGTCTTGAGAAGGGGCAACCTCAGAATTCTTTACATCTTTCACCACTTCAACCCCACCAGGTAAACACTCTATCAAAAGAAAGAAAAAAATTTCGTCAACACACAATTTTTTTTATCAAAAGAGGGATAGAACTTGCAAACGTACCGACAAAAGTTGCAACCAACCAATGGTCCAAATGCATGGTAAATTTGAGACCTTTAGTCGACTCCAAACTAGACTCCTCAAGCTTAGGATTACTGACATCCTCAAGGGGCAAAGAGTGACAAGAATCATTTGAGTGACAGATACCCCAACACTGGAAACAACGAAAAGTAACACACCAATAATCCAATTTCTGCCAGAACGAGACTCCTTCACAAACCACCTTATGTTCCTCCGTGACCCCAAGTTCCATTTCCATCTTGACCAGGACATGGGGGGCTATGCATTCTGAACCCAAGATATGGGAATATTCGATATGTATGAACTTTCCAATGGAGTTTTCTAGTGCAAGAAAAAAATTTAAGTTCCAAGAGAATAATGGGAATCCCGACATAACCACCCATAAGTGGCGTTTTGCAAGAACAACAGTCTTGGGATTAAAGTTTACCATCCAGCGTGACAAGACCAGAGAACCTTTACCTATTACCCAGAAACGATCCTCCAAAACCTTTCTATCTTCCTCAGAAAGGAAATGCAATGCATTCCAGACATTTACCAAAGCTAAAACCCTAGGGATATTTTTGATGTTGGGCTTCCATTGATCCTATATCCACTCCAAAAGTTCTGCCCTATAAATATTTAAAACATCCATCTTTCCTACCAACAAATGCATGGAAAGAGCTGGCACTAAGTCCATGGTGACATCCCTGCCAAGGACACAAAGGATTTCCCTTCTGGTATTTTTCAAACTTTGGTTGTCTCAAGCTCTTCCCAAACATAACCTTTACGTCGCAATTCTGAACAATGTGAGGGATAAAGTTGTAGTGTTTTCATGATCATTGCCACCTTTCAAAACCTCATCTCCAAGAGAGACATATCCCACAAGCTTGTAAGGAGAGGACAAAACAACATTACCCAAATGCAAAGATGATGTGACGGGCAAATATGTCAGAACCATTTCCGGTTGACTGGCAACGAGGACTCCGGTCCATGCCCATCGGGAAAAACCAACAAGAAAAACATGGTAAAAACCCAAGCTATGGGATTTAAAATAAAAAATACTTCCCACTTCGATTTCCTCATTGGTACTAGACTCACGTGAACTCAATTTAACTCCAGGACCATAGCAACGTCAATCAATACTGCCAGAACACTGGAAATTTGCCATGATGATGAGAAACCAAAAACCCTCCCCAAGAAAACCAGCCTAATTGTCCCTCCTTTTTCTCAACACAAAGCTCAGTACCAAACTCAAAATACATATTCATTCATGAACTTAATCTTGCAACTATCGAACAATTTTTGCTGACATCTTCTAAATCTTTCCTCTAAGGAATACAAGAGTCCTAATAACTAATATATATATACAATGTTACCAATCTTTCAATATATTTCACTTTGGGTTGGTGTCATTTCAACTGGGAATTAACCTAAGGCATCTATTATTGAATAAAAGAGTGAGTACAACTTCAAACCAAGTCGTCCGCATTCATTCTGGTGGAGTCGTTGAGACTCCAATGAGGGGATGATTTTGACTTTGAGGCTAATTTTCAATAGAAATTTATTGAATTTAATCCATAAATTTTGTGAATTTTGTTGTTTGTTTGGTTATTTTAGACTTAAAAATGAAATTGCTTGACATCAAATTATGAGCTCCCACACTCTGTAAAATCTAGCAATATTTTTAACTTTTTAAAAAAATTCAATAAAAATTAGGATAAAAAATAGATAAAAAAAAAGAGAAAGAAATAGTCCCGTGTTTAGACAACGACTTTGCCGAATGAAAATTGTTGGGCGTCGTTTCTCCCAACACAGGTATGAAAAAAAATCTTGGTTCTAATATCACGCCACTTGCACAAGTTCTATGCTCTCGCATATATGAAATTTCTGTAAATTTATAGTATTCGAGTTCGTGGAAACTAATAATCCCCACAATTATCTAGTTTGCACCCATATTATCAATCTTTTTTATTTCATTTGCCAAGGATGGCCATATAAAAAACAACTAAGACTCTGGGTGAGTTTAAGATTTTTCAGATCCATCAACACATTTTAGATGTTGAAAAAATATGACGCAAATTCTCAATAAAATATACAAAGCATAGTAGCATAATTCAGTTGTGTTAGCTTTTTGTGTACTAAAATTTCGAACAAATTTAAATTTATCATATATTTTGAAAATTAATTTTAAAAGGCCACATTTTAATTATTAAAACACTATAAAATAAATACCTTTCAATTTCATACTTTGTAATTCAATTTAATAAGAATAAAAATAGGCTAAAAAAAAAAAATATGCAAATTTATTGGTTACCAAAACCGTGTCCAAAACCACTTACATGCGTGCTCATTTGGGAGTCAAAGTTAACCCTGACACAATTTAAACATTAATTAATCAATGTCAATGTAAATAGTGGTAAATATTATTTACTTTCTTTTTAAAATAATTAATAACTATTAACAACTAAGAGTTTTCTCTCTTATACTATGAGCATTATCTTTTTGTTTTTTTAAAGAGTAATTCTGGTTATAAAAAATATGTTTAAAAAAATGATTTTTTTAAGTTTAAAATTTAATGGTTGATATTTAATATTTCATTAAAAATATTGTATATGTTTAACTATATATAAATGTTATATATATGGTTGTATATTTAATTAAAAATACTATATATAAGAAGTCTACTTCCGTATTTTATTCGTATTGGTTTTTTTAGTTACGTATTTTTTCCATATTAAATCGTATTCGAATCCATATTCATACTCAAATGATGGTATTATGATACAAAGTTAAAAAAAATGATAATTATATAAAAAAACATAATACTCTTTTTTAGTGAATAGAGAAGACAATAAAAATTCCATGGAACTGATATTTCAAAACTTCATCTACATCCCCATACAGTATTAAAAGCAATACACGTATATCACAACTTTGATTGTGAGAAGGATTTGATACACCTTTCAAATCTTGGATATGCTTTCTGATTTATTGTCTATTATTACCCGAAGACTAGGGTACCCTTCTCTAGGGTATGGCACAAGTTTAAAAAGAAAACAGGAAAAATACAAGATCAGTAATTACTTCTGAAAGGGCCAACAAATAAATGTCCACTAATTATCATTTATTTAGTAGATGTCGGTCCAACCATTTTTCTAAATCTTATGTTCCGCCAAATTTAACATCCATCCTTCCTTTATTATGAATAAAAAAAATATGCTTTTTGGAATTTTTTTTTACTAGTTTATAGTATTATGTTAATATATGAGTTTTTATATACCATCATTTTTGTATTATTATTATTTTTGTATTATTAGAATAAATAATAATAAAATAGTCTTTCATATTAATATAATGGTTGATTAGTTTTGAAGTAACTATACTAACTTGTTAAAATACTTCTTCAGATAATTTCCTCTAAACCCAATAAACATTAAACATTTATATTGATTATAAAAACTTAATCATTCCTTGTTAAATAAACTTAAATTAAATATATTTCTATATTATAATCACATTTTATCTATCTTTATAGATTAAAGAAAAGGATGCTATAATAAATTAAAACTAAGGTAAGGTGAAATGTATGTATAAGATCATAAAAATATATCAATTCCTTCATCACTCAAACTATGGTCTTGCAAATTGTTTGCATCGAGAAATTTGGTAGTGAGTCTTCCATCACTCAAACTATGTTCCATTGCTTGCACCAATAAATTTTGTGGGTTCGCCTTCTTTCACCATGTTGGATTTAGCTTAAGGGTCGAGTGTTAAACAAAAAAATATCTTTATACTTTCCACTCTACAATGAACTTGGACATGTTGGATTTAGCTCAAGGGTCGAGTGTTAAACAAAAAAATATCTTTATACTTTCCACTCTACAATGAACTTGGAAGTTTGCTTAAATTCCAATGGTATTAAAGTTTTGTTTGTTAAATAATTAACTTCAGTCATTGGTCTTGGTCTTTTAGCACATGTTTAGCACCAACCCATACCAAAAGAACTTACTTTGGGGTTGTCCAATCCGAAGTACTAATTCAAAAGGGTTTAAAAGAATAATAAAAGAACTAGACAATATTCTTTAATATGCATGCGACGTAACATAAAGGAAAATCTCTAAAGAATGAAACAAAGCATGGTATAAAAAGAACATTGGACTCAAATAACAAAAGAATAGAGATGATGATACACACCTTGGTGTTGGATGTAGTTGATGTGAAACTATATAGCCAACCCAATGGAAGCTTTCTTTTCTCCTTCAATTCTCTACTCCCATTTAGGTGATGTATGTGATGCAAAAGGTTATCTTTGTCTCTTTGTAGTTAATCCAGTATCATAACATTCCACTTGTGAATTTGTATGGTATAATGGAATGACCTTTAGGGATTTATTTATAGGAAATATTATGGACACTTCTTAGATATAGTTATAATGTGAAAAACACATTTTCATTGATGACTTGGTGGGGTAATGACATGTATTAGAAACCAAAGTAAATTGTATGTTTAGAAATAATGATTTGGGAATGTTCACAATTAATTGCTACATCTTTTTGGAAGCTGTATAGCAACTATGAACAACCAAATTTCATTTTTGGTACCATAGAACAATTTTTTCATGTTTTAGTGCCACAATCCTATGTGAACCTTTAGGGAAATTCCATAGAATGACCATTTATGGTTTACTCTTAACATTAGATTGAATTTTGGTCATATTGCTAAGGTCATATGGTGATCAAGGTGATGCAAATGGTGCTAATATTTCTCAAAATTATGTATCATGGTGATGCCGTTAATGATAAAGTAGAAAAGAATAATTAGGTTGTAAATAGTTGTCCCTTAAAGTGTGAGGCCAAGAGATCAACCTATGATGTATAGAATACATCATAGGTATTTTCCCCTTTGATTCACACAAGAAAAATAATACTTGGGAAATGAGTGAAATAAAGAAAAGAGAAATAATCTTACCCTCTGAAGTGAGCACAAAATCCATCCCTATAGAAAACCAAGAAATGAGGTAAGGTGTATATAATATCAAATACAAAAGAGAAGGGCATCATCACAATCATAATAGTATATCAATACAATATAGGATCATGACCTAAGGGATTAAATCAAAGTACATTATTAACATCATGGATGATAATGAGGGGGAAAAAGGGACCCAATGGAAGTACATAGGTGTGTTGCAAAATACATGAGAAGAAACAATGTCTTCCTAGCAAGATAACAAATCATAGGAACTTAGACCATACTGAAAACTACAGGGGCCAAAGATTTGGTAGGATTGATAATGTTTTGGGAAAAATGTCACATGGGTGGGAAATTTACATTCTCCTTGTAGCTTGCAACCAAGGAAAACATGTAAGTAATGATTAGTATAACAAACACTAACAAGCTAAATACAAACTCAACAAATAAGACTGAAATTAAATATGATAAAGTGCTAAAATTCCATAAACAAAAAGAATGAGTTAGCCTAAACAATATAGTGTTGTCGAATGGAAAATCCTGTAACAAATGGTGTCACTTAGAAGAAGGTAGCTCCAATGGTAGCCAACACTCTTCTTTGGGATGGGCCTTGTTGAACTCTCTCAAATTGCTTGCTAAATAACTTGGAATGTTAAGGAGAAACACTCTCTTCTTAAGGAAGAAGTTAAGGGAGGTTTGTGATTACAAATGACGATAGCAACTATGAAATATGATCTCTAAAACTATTTCTTATAGCATAACTGATATGGATTATTTGGATAATGAAATGAAGGAAGCAATACAAAATGGAAACACAGACACATTCTTTTTACAAAAAGAACAATAGTATAGGAAAACAAAAATTCTATTAATGAGTAGAATGAAAAAATAATCTAAACTCAAAAGAAACACAAACTAACTCAAATGGTGGTAGCTTAACTATGAATACAGTTGTGTCAACTACACTCATTTGTGATCCAGATGTAAACTGGTGGCCACCCATCTATTCCACTGACTCAAAACAATTGTCCATTGTGGCAGTTTCATAGTTATTTTTCTATGGTTTTTCGGGTCCCAAACTTATGGAGTCATTTTGAGGTCCCAAACGACTTTGTTTGGAATCAAACCGCGAGTGAATATGAGTCCATTCCCAACTTGATATAGTTTGTTATTATATGTAAATCTCAGATAGATATTTCTAATGAGCTATAGAACGCCCAAAAATCGAAGATTGTATACAAAAGTTATGACCCCAGGAAGTTGACTGTTCAACTTACCACCTTGGGGCCCCAAACTTTATGAGGGTTCATCTTCTAGGGTTATGTTTTGGACTTTTTGGATTCTCTCCCTCATTCTTATTATAAATAAGCCCCTTTGGCCTCATTTTGTAATCATCTTTCCATGGATGAGCGTAGCAGTCACATCTCTTCTCAGAGATAGCCACCACCATTATAGCTATTGTATTACAGTCTGTTCTATTTCTACCATTTAATAGACTATGTGTTTATTGTATCTCTGTTATCTTTGTAAAATGTATTTGATTATGATTATGTATATGTTCTTTCATTTTGTTCACACATAAATCCATATTAGTGGTATCAGAGCAATCTTCTCTTTGATTGTTTCTCGGCGCATGTCCCTGACGAGGTCCAAGTATATATAGTTTGGTCTTGAACTAGTTTCACTTGATCACTCTCACTGTCCCAAATGACCTCCCATGGAAAAATAAAAGAGAGACGACGGAGCAAGAGATCCTATCAAATCGTTGCTCAAGAAATCCATCATGCGAAAGAGGATTGAGAGGATGGATAGTTTTGCCCAAATCCTTCTACGAATGCCGGTAGTGGCAAGTGCATCTTCAATGAGAAACTAGTTTAGGGATGCAACTCCATTCAAGTTACAAGTTAAATTTGATATTCCTTTATTTGAGGTCTAGATTGATGCATATGCCATAGAGAATTCGTTGAGTGTTCTAGAAGGGTATTTCTCTATGCACAATTTATTCGACAGGGAAAATATCTCCTTTTCTCTCCTTAAGGTAGTATTCCATGTCCAAAATTGGTGGGGTGCTTATTGGTAGAAAAACTCATCAGACGAGTCTGGAATGTTTGAGACAAATCCCACTTGGGGTTCTCTCGTAGATTCCATCAAGGAATAGTATTTCCATGTGAGAAAATATGATGACCAGTACACCAAATGGACTATTTTGCATCAAGAGAGGGACCATATGGTATCAGAGTACACCAACAACTTTCACACATTGCGCACAAAGCTGGGTATCAAGGACTCCGAGCGGCACCTGATTCTAAAATATCACAGTGGTCTACATCGGTGCATCCAAAATGAGATGTAATTCCTTGATATATCTTCACTTGGATCTTCCTATTAGTATGTTGTCAAAATCAAGGAGAAAGTTCGAAAAAAGAACAAGCAAGACTCTATACCTACAGAAGTAAGGCAAGGGAAACCCTAGCCCGCATAACACACGAAAAGGAAAGGAAAACAAATCCCTACCACAAGCAAAGAAGGGGGATGGAAAGACAAAGAAGGATGATAGGAAGTGGTGCGAATTTCATAAAATCCCTTGGCACAACACTGATGAATTTCGCTCAAAGCAGTCATTTGTGGCCGATATCAAATATTCAAAATCAGATCTCGATTCTGATTCCGAACTCAATGCCACAACCGCAGACAATGGGAAGTAGATCATTGATGCAGACCATATTTCCACAATTTCTACCGAATGGATTGAACTAGAAGATATTGAAGAGTCAGAGGCAGAGGAGTGCCTCTTCCACTCACAGATGTGGGTGAAGGGAATCCCACTACATTTTGTTGTTGAAAATGGAAACCAAAAGAACATGATCTCAGCAGAATTCATCAAGATATTGGAGCTTCCGACAACACAAAAACCACAACCATATAAAATTCAATTGGCTAAGACAAGGACAAGGTATCTGCATTACTCAATAATTACTCCTGCCATATGGAATCAAGCCTTTCAAGGATGAGGTACCATGCGATGTGGCCCCACTTGAAGTCTATGATGTTCTTTTAGGACAACCATATATGTGGAAACGTCATGTTGTATATGAGTCTCGACCTCGCAGCGTCATTGTTGATTTGGGAGGAAAATATATATCAAATACCAGATATAGTTGCACCTAACATAGTCTCGCAACGTAGGAAGATAAAATCCCACATCAGAAAATTATTCCTCTTCACAATTGTGTCTGAAGGAGAACATCAGATTACCTCCACACCCTCAGCACAGGGTATCTATGATCATCAGACACAAGAAGAAAACAGATTCATTGTTTCCTCATCCATCACAGTGCATGTACGATGAAAGGCCACACATTCAAGGTGCTCCTCCAAAAAAAAATCATCCACACAGCAATTGCATCCCTCTGGGGATGCTAAAGAAAAGGATCCTCTTCACTTCAACAAATGTTGCACCAGGAGATCAACTCAACACACAATTCGATATATGATACAAGATTCGATGCAATGGAAACCATTTCTTCCTAAGGAGGGAGGATTGATCCATATGGAAACTAGTGGCCACCGACCTATTCCGCTGGCTCAAAAAAATTGTCCATTGTGGCATTTTCCTAGTTATTTTTCTATGGTTTTGGGGTCCCAAACTTCTGGAATTGTTTTGAGGCCCCATACAACGTTTGTTTTGCATCAAAAAGCCAGCGAAGATGAATCTATTTCAGACTTGATATTCACATTTATTATATGTAAATATCAGATAGATATTTCCAATGAGTTATCGAGCACCCAAATCAGAGATCGTATGCAAAAATTATGACCCCTGGGAAGTTGACTGTTCAACTTACCACCTTGGGGCTGCAAAATTTATGAAATTTCATCTTCTAGCGTTATGTTTTTGAATTTTTGGGTTCTCTCCCTCATTCTTACTATAAATAGGCCCCTTGGACTCATTTTGTATTCAGCTTTGCACAGATGAGTGTAGTCATCACATCTCTTCTCAGAGATAGCCACCGTCTAGCTATTGTATTACAGTCTGTTATATTCTCACCATTTAATAGAATATATGTTTACTGTTATATTTTTTCCTTATTCACATAACTGAGATGGATATTCTCATTGGGACCAAACTACTAAATTTGTTAAATTTGTGAACAAAAGTTGAAATGAAATTATTGTAACGTATTCAAATTTATAATTTTGTTAAGAAATACAGTAAAAGTTCAATTACTGTAATTTAGTAACAATCTGTTTCTATTTCATTTTCTTCAATATAACAAATTTGTACACTATATAAGTTTTTATTTTATATCTGAACTATTTTTTAATTCGAATCTGTGTAATATTATAAAGATATAAGGAATTAATTAAATATTTTATTCATTTGAGTTTTTTAATTTTCTAAATGGAAATATTATTTAATTTAAATACTAACACATTTACATAGTTTAGGGATTAAATGGTTGTGAAATAGTTTGTGGTTGGATCAGGCTATAGGATCAAATGGTTTAGAAATAAAGATGTAATAGAAGACAGGTTGGAATTTTTATTTTATAAGTGTGACTAGCCACATTTTTATCATCAACATTCTTCTTGTTATACATTTATCAACTATTTTCTATATTTTTTTAATCTCACTTTTTTTTAGTTATTTGTCATGAAGAGTTGGTTATCTATTCCCATCCTAGTCAGTAGATGAAAAATCATAGGCCATAGTCCATCCCAAATCTCAAATAAAAACACTTATAAATTAAAGTGGTAATTACTTGAGTGTAACAAATATACAACCACTTTACTTGTTGTTGTGCTAGTTAAGTCAATACAAGTTTATATCTTACAATTTTTGGGTGGAATACCATATATTCTTTCCTAAATTGCAAGGGATAGACAACAGTACTTTCGAGGTGATTCTATGGTTGTTATTCCAAATTCATATAAACAATTATACATTTTTTTTTAAATAGCCCATGTAATCACTGCAATTTGTGGTAGCTCATGTGATAACTACACTAGTAAAATGCTCAATTATAAAAACTATTAGATTAAAACTCCAAACATGATAAAAATATTAGATTGACTTTTACTTGAACTCCAATTGGGATTATATTACAAAAACTAAAATTAAAATGTGGTAATTGCACCAAGAGTAGCTAGGTGCTCTACAAACGAGCATGGGGGAGATGCTTAACTTTGTGTAACATAACGAACTAATGTTATGTACTGTACCAAGAGTAGCTAGGTGCATACACCTTATTATGGGGGAGTTATGGGGGAGATGTGTAACATTACATGTAAGGAACTCTGCTTATGTATATAATTAAAAAATCTATATTCCTTCATAAAATAAAAATGTAAATCCAAATAAAATGTCATTAAAAAATAACAGCTCACTATGAAATTAACTTTTACTTTACCTCAATGACCTTGAATCACTCTTATGTTAAAAAATCTAAAGCCAGCACAACCACTTAATTTGTGGTTGCTGAAAGTGGATACACGAGAAGTGAAAGTGGATACACGAGAAGTTAAGTACCACAAAATTATAAGTTATCCATGCATCAACTATCAATCCACCCCAAATTAGAACTTACCCATGCATTCATGCATGGGCTACTAGTTATTCATTTATCAATCATGAGTTATTTTTATATTCTCCTTTTTTTATCTCTCATGTTATTCTAGTTATCTATGAGTTATCCATGCATCAACTACCAATTATTTTTTATGTATATTTTTTATAATTGTTTATTTTGAATTTGGAAGGACTATCATAAAATCAATATATGGTATTCCACCCTAAAATTCTAGGATATAAAGGTGTTTTGACGTAACTAAAACATGGTAATTAAAACTCAAATCATGATAACAATGTTATATTACAAAAACTAACTCCAATCATGATAAAACTATTAGATTAACTTTTACCTCAACTCCAATCACAATTATATTAAAAGCATGTCTTTCCTCTTAGGAGGTGACATGTTCAAATCTAGAGGGGGGTAGTGTACGTACACCTCTGTAGACTTTAGCAGTTAAATCACTACGTAGAGGGGGGTCCCTTGTCCCACAAACAAGGCAGTCTCATACACCAAATTGATGTCTCGCTTTGCGTTGACTTTAAAAATAGATTATTATTATTATGATTGTTATTGTTAAAATATGGTAATAAAAAACTATTAGATCAATACCTGAACTCCAATGACTCCTCCATCTCTCTGTGTGCAAAGAATTGAAATGAAATTTATTGTAGTGAAACCATGCAGCGCCCAATATTCCATGAATATGAATACGGAGGGGTGAGGGTTTTCATTCTTCTAAGAGTTTCTATTTTGATCAAGATTCGATTATTGAGTGAGTCCAAGAATTCCATTCATCTGTGTATTAGTAATTACATTGATAGGAATTTAGGTTTTAGAATTTGGAGTGGGCTAACATTTTTGTTTTTCCTAGAGTGTACGAGGATGAGACAAATTTACTATCAACATTGGTTTTATTGAAGTGGTTCAAATTTCCAAATAAACAAGTGGTCGTGCTTGTATATTTATATGAATATTTGTTTATAGTTTAGAAAATGTGGAATATCAAGTATGTTTGTCCTAAATTGCAAGAGGATGAGACAAATGTACGCTCTAGATTGATTTTATGGAAGACGTTCCAGATTCAAAATAAGCATTTATAAGACATATTGATTTTGTGAGATTCCTTCCTAATTCGAAACAAAGAATTAAAAAAAAGATATATAAAAAAATAAATCATAGCAACTCATGGCAGAAACCCATATAACTAGAAGAAGAGTGGTGATAATAAGGTAGTTGAGACATAGACAACTTCTAATTACAACTAGTTAGTACACATGAATAACAAGTAATGTATAACTTGTTCATAGCAATAATTGTGCTAATTATATATTTGTTTACATCTTATTAGTAATTATCATGATTATATGAACATCACAATAAAATTTTATATCAATACTTAATTTTTCATTATTTGTTGTGTACTCGTTAACCTTTAAAATATTCAATTTCATATTAAATGTCTATTGTGCAAGTTTTGTGACTTGAATAGTTTTTTTTTAATGATGGGAAACACTATACTCTACCAAAAGTAACTTGTGACTAACATATCTTAATACCCACATCTTTTTTCAGGAATGAAAAAACAACTTTTTTTATAATAAAAGTTGTATCAAAATATACAGGAATTATAGATTTCCAGAATGTCACTACAAAATCACATCAGTTACTGGACTGATCCATATACCTTCAAAAGGAAAAAAATTACCTATCAAACTTTGACAGACCTATCATCAAGGGGTCTATACATACTAAAAGATCATAAAACAAAAGGCGAACAGAACTAGTCCTTGACTTAAAAAAAGGAATCGGACTTATCTATAGAAAATCAAAGCATCTTTGTGGTCACAAGAACCAACATAGAAGATGGAATAAAGGATTCTCCCATCCATATTACCCAGAACAAGTTTGGAGAGAACATTGGCTTCAACATTTCGTTCACGATAAATATGATGGAAAGTTAAACTATTGAACTCTTTCATCATCCTTCTAGTATCAACCAACCAACAATTTAATTGAAGTGACTTTACTTTGGCCATCCCCAAATCCCAATTTATGATCACTTGGGAGTGTCATAAAACATGAATATCTTTCAGTCCCCACGACTGTGCGAAGAAAAGAACTCTCCAAAGACCAATCACTTATGCACAAGTGTTTGTGTGACATCCTACCTTTAACCATCCTTTTATCTCATTATCTTTATCTATTTTTATTACAAAAACTACTCCACAAACTCCATTCGAGGCTGATCCATCAAAGAAGACCACTGGATGTTCCTGCACAAAATAAGGGAAAGAGTAACATATTTTCCTTCTAAAAGATTTCTCTTTGTACCATTTAGAAACTGAAGAAAGAATCTTCACATAGATTACCTCAGTTTTTTGGAAATAATTTGAAAATAAGTTGGCATTTCTAGCCTTCCAAACCTCCCATTACACAAAAATTAGGAGGTAACCATAACAGTCCTTTCTATTCTTCCAAGCCTGTAAATTTTCCACCACAGAAACATTCTTCCATATATGCTCAATCTTTAGTTGATTCATAAGAAATAACCACATATCTATAAATAAGCACAATCACCAAACAAATGTGTAGTCGAATCAATATTTGTGAAACACAGAGGGAATATTCTGGGCCCTCTGAATATTCTACCTTGCAGTACCTCCTTAGTCAAAAAAATAATTCAAACACAACCATGTAAAAAGATTAACTTTTAGAGGCACAGATACTTCCACAGTCACTGGGACCACCATTCAGACTCGTCTAAACAATGCATAGTGATAATATATTGGTAAGAAAGCTTTACTGTCACCTGGCCTTCAGTTGGGTTGAAATCCCAAACCAACTTGTCAGCAAAATCAGAAAGTGTAATATTTCCTTGCTTCAGGGAAGAGATGTATTGATCGCATTCTTTAGTAGGCCTACCTATCAGCCCCAAAACCATTGAATCTTCCCAATAATTTATGCCCGAAACTTGATGAATGTCCTTCAATAAATTTTTTTTTTACGGTGCAATTCAGCCATCATATCATGTGAGATTAATGAGTTGTCCCCCATACCACAAATCATATTAATTCCCAACTAAACTTGCATGGTCCTACTTACCTATCAGCTAAGATCGTTAGAGATCATAGGGAAACTTTTTACCAAGCTATTCCAGATGGTCGAGGAACAAGTCTTTGCTCCAGATCATTCTCTGATCTAGTAAATAGGTTCCAACCCTTTGAAGTATTTAGATTTAATCATATTTCCCCATAGTCCTTTTCTAAATAAACATATCCACAATAATTTAGCACACAGAGCAAAATTGAAGTAACCTAGATGTTTTAACCCCCAACCTGCCAGATTACGAGGGAAAGGTAACGTTTCCCATGATAGCAGGTGAAATTTCCCAATATCCAAAGTGCCTGACCAAAGGAAATGGAAGAGTTTGGCTCTAATTCTTGATCAGATTGAGAATGGGAGAGAGAATAATGACATCCAATACACTGGACTCCCTTGTAAAACATACTCAATCAGGACCATTCTGCCACCCAAAGATAGATAGTGAAAGGCCCGACTGCTAATTTTTCTGGATAAACATTTCAACAACCATTCCAAGTCTTTTGGCCCATAACCATTTGGATTAATAAAAAATCCCATGTATTTAAAGCCCTTCTCAATAATGCCAAAATTGTAGGGGAATAAATTTAATATAGAATCCTTTAAATCCAAGTCCATACAAGAGTATAAGAGAAAGGACCTTTTTAAACTTACCTCTAGTCCAGAAATACTGCAGAAACACAATAATAAAGACTGAATATGTTTTCATTCCTCCAACAAACCGCCACCGATAATGAGCACATCATTGACAAATATAATATGGGAAAGATTTAACCCAGAGAAAATATTTTGAGTTTTTGTTCGGCTGATAAGAAGGTTGAGCCCTTCAATGTCTAAAATAAACAGATAGGGTGATAACGGGGAACCTTTCCTTAAACCTCTGTTACCCTTAAAGGTTTCATATGGCACTCCATTGACAAGCACAACAACTTGGGAAGATGAAACAACACTCATAATCCATTCAACCAAGTTTGGGGACGGACCGATTTGAACCATAATCAATCTGAGATAGGACCAATCCACATGGTCATAGGCCTTCATTAGATCGAATTTTAGAAAGAAAGTTGTATTTTTTGAACTTTGGCAGAATGCAAAAATTCATGGACCACCCCAACTGCATCAATGATTTTTCTATCCGATAGGAAAGAAAATTGTTCAACAGAAATAAACTTTCCCAAAAATGGATTCAACCTTTCAGCGATCATCTTAGAAATTATTTTGTAAAGAAAATTACATAATGATATTGTCTGAAAGTCATTGAAAGAATATGAGAGCTCCTTCTTTGGAATGAGAGTGAGATACGTAGAGTTAAGTGTCTCATTGATTTTCTTGAGAGACCTAGTCTCTTCCATCGCCTCGGTGATCTCCTTCCCAAAAAGATAAAATAAATGTCTGCAAAACATGATAGTCTAGCCATTGGGGCCTGGAATCTTGTCCCTCCCAAACAAATTGAAAGTATGTCTAACCTCGGCATTGCTATGAACAACAATGCAAACTTCCTCATAAAAAATGCGAGGGAAATTTTGTAATGTAGAAAACTTTTCTAATAAGTTTAAACCTCGATCCTGGGAGAATAGTGACTTGAAATGGTCGATCGACAACAACATTTCTTATAGAATATTGTTCAATGCATATTTCACCCTCATGAGAATAAATTTCCCAAATAGTGTTTGTCAACCTTCTATGATTAGAAAACCTGTAAAAAACTTCTAGTTATTTTCCCCATACTTAAGCCATGTAGCTCTTCTTTTCTGGCACAAAGTCTCTTCTTTTTGCTTAAGTAAAAGAGCATGTTTTGTTTCCAACTCACTAGGTCTCTTTTTCGTGTAAAAAGAGAGGAAGATTTCATCCACCACACCGGTAAGGGATTGGATTTCATCATCGATTTCCTCCAATTTCTTACAATCTTCAACCTTTTTTATTCTTTTCCAACTTTGAACTTACAACTTCAGTTGGTTCAACTTATCATTCAAGATGAACATAATTGAAGAATAGTGAAGACCTAACAAAGATAACCATTTTTCTCTAACAAGGTCACAAATTTTTTTGTCCTCCAGCCAGATAGGGTTAAATTTAAAGGGATATTTAACCCTGCTCTTATCAAAATCAATTTTCATCAATACCACCTTATGATCAGAGAAACCTAGGGAGTGAGACCAAGCTTTGTATTTTCCAAATGCATCACAAAGATCCTCAACCATGGGTAATCTTCCCAATCTCTTAGCAAGCCCCGCGTCGCCACACCTATCGTTTGACCAAGTAGGACAGACCAGATTCGACACAATGTTGACTAGATGCACCTCTTCCAATTTATCCTTGAAATACTCAGAAATAGGACCAATGATTTTTCCAGCTCCCCAAACTTCATCTTGTGATAATGTGAGATTGAAATCCCCAACCACAACAAGCTATCTCTCATCCAAGATACCTGACTAGAAGATATTTTCCAAATACTCTAGTCTTCTACTATATGGAGCATATAAATTAAGAATCCTGATAACCTTCGAAAAACCAAGTAGGTGACCTTCCACCAAAATACCAGCATCAAAAATAAAATATTTAAAATATTCCACCTAGGCATTCCACACCACCAATGTACCTCCCGGCATTCCATTTGAATCCCAAGCTGTAACACACCAAGACGGTTTCAATTTCAGGAAGAAATCACAAGAAGAGACCCCATCTGTGATTATCTCTTGCAACAGTAAAACACATGGCTTGGTCCTTTCTAAAAAACAATTTAGAGCAACTCTTTTGGGTCTGCTTCCTCACCCTCAAAAATTCAAGGAAACAATGATCATTGAGGCACAAGGGGCGGGGGCTATTGAATCTATAAGAGCTCGGTTAGAAACATTGGATGAAGAAACCACAACCCTAGGTAGGCCTTTGTCAAAGAGAGAGGAAAGACTAGGGATTAGACAAATAGAAGCATCGCCCACTACCTACACATAAGAGACAAACTTTTGGAAAATCCTTTCCCCTCTTCTTTGGTTTATGCACATAAACGTTAGGCCTCCTAATTGAAGAAATGGAAATAGTGTTAGGATCATCGAAATAGCTCGCAAATGTTTGCAGAGGTTTCAAGCCAGACAAAACCTTTTGAAAAGTGAGTGAGTCATCATGTACAAGAGAGGTAGAAATTTGGAACAATGGGGTTTCCGGGGAAACGTTGGTCAAGGGAGGAAAATCCTCACTATTGAACAAAGAATCCACCAATGAAGGACCAACACAGGGGGAAGACGGGTCAACCAATCCTTTAAAAACATCAACCTCACCACAACCCCCTTCATTATATAAGTCTTGAGAAGGGGAAACCTTAGAATTCTTTAGATCCTTCACAACTTTATCCCCACCAGGTAAACACTCTATTGAAAGAAAGGAAAAAATTTCGTCAACACACAATTTTTTTATCAAAAGAGGGATAGAACTTGCAAACTTACCGACGAAAGTTGAAACCAACTAATGGTCCAAAGGCAAGGTAAATTTGAGACCTTCAGTTGACTCCAAATTGGACTCATCAAGCTTAGGACTACTGACATCCTCAAGGGGTAAAGAGTGATAAGAATCATTTGAGTGACAGATACCCCGACACTGGAAACAATGAAAAGGAACACACCAATAATCCAGTTTTTTCCAGAACGAGACTCCTTCACAAACCACCTCAAGTTCCTCCAGTACCCCAATTTCCATTTCCATCTTGACCAGGACATGAGGGGCTATGCATTCTGAACCCAAGATATGGGAATATTTGATATGTATGAACTTTCCAATGGAGTTTGCTAGTGCAAGAAAAAAATTTAAGTTCCAAGAGAATAATGGGAACCCTGACATAACCACCCATAAGTGGTGTTTTACAAGAACAATAGTCTTGGGGTCGAAGTTTACCATCCAGCGCGACAAGACTAGAGAACATTTACCCATTACCCAAAAACGCTCCTCCAAAACCTATTTATCTTCCTCAGAAAGAAAATGCAATACATACCAAACATTTACCAAAGCTAAAACCTTAGGGATATTTTTGATGTTGGGCTTCCATTGATCCTATATACACTCTAGAATTTCTACCCTGGAAATCTTAAAAACATCCAACTTTCCTACCAACAAATGCATGGGAAGAGCCAGCACTAAGTCCATGGTGACATCCCTGCTAAGGATGCATAAAGGCTTTCCCTTCTGATATTTTTCAAACTTTGGTTGTCTCAAGCTCTTCCCAAACATAACCTTTACGTCACAGTTATGAACAATGTGAGGGAGAAAGTTGTAGTGTTTTCATGATCGTCGCCACCTTTCAAAGCCTCATCTCCAAGAGAGAAATGCCCCACAAGCTTGTAAGGAGAGGACGAAAAGACATTACCCAAATGCAAAGATGATGTGACGAGCAAAGTGTCGAAACCATTTCTGGTCGACTGGCAACGAGGACTCCGGTCCATGCCCATCAGAAAAAACCAACAAGAAAAACATGGTAAAAAACCCAAGCTATGGGATTTAAAAAAAAAAANCATTTCTGGTCGACTGGCAACGAGGACTCCGGTCCATGCCCATCAGAAAAAACCAACAAGAAAAACATGGTAAAAAACCCAAGCTATGGGATTTAAAAAAAAAAAAAACTTCCCACTTCGATTTCCTCATTGGTACTAGACTCACGTGAACTCAGTTTAACTCTAGGACCATAGCAAGGTCGATCAATACTGCCAGAACACTGGAAATTTGCCATCATGATGAGAAACCAAAAACCCTCCCCAAGAAAACCAACCTAGTCGTCCCTCCTTTTTCTCAACACAAAGCTCGGTACCAAACTCAAAATACATATTCATTCATGAACTTAATCTTGCAACTATTGAACAATTTTTTCCCACGTCTTCTAAATATTTCCTCTATGGAATACAGGAGTCCTAATAACTAATATAGATATACAATGTTACCACACTTTAAATATATTTCACTTTGGGTTGGTATCATTTCAACTAGGAATGAACCTAAAGCATCTATTATTGAATAAAAGAGTGAGTACGACCTCAAACCAAGTTGTCCGCATTCATTCTGGTGGAGTCATTGAGACTCCAATGAGGGGATGATTTTGACTTTGAGGCTAATTTTCAATAGAAATTTATTGAATTTAATCCATAAAGTTTGTGAATTTTGTTGTTTGTTTGGCTATTTTAAACTTAAAAATTAAATTGGTTGACATAAAATTATGAGCTCCCACACTCTGTAAAATCTAGCAATATTTTAACTTTTTTAAAAATTCAATAAAAATTAGGATAAAAAAAAGAAAAAGAAAAATAAATAGTCCCCTGTTTAGACAACGACTTTGCCGAATGAAAATTCCTGCACGTCGTTTCTCCCAACACAGGTATGAAAAAAAATCTTGGTTCTAATATCATGCCACTTGCACAAGTTCTATGCTCTCGCATAAATGATATTTCCGTAAATTTACAGTGGTCGGGTTTGTGGAAACCAATAATCTCCACAATTATCTAGTTTGCACCCATATTATCAATCTTTTTTATTTCATTCGCCGAAGCTAGCTATATAAAAAACAACTAAGAATCCGGGTGAGTTTAAGATTTTTCAGATCCATCAACACATTGTAGATGTTGAAAAAAATATGATGCAAATTCTCAATAAAATATGCAAAGCATAGTAGCATAATTCGGTTGTGTTAGCTTTTTGTGTACTAAAATTTTGAACAAATTTAAATTTGTCATATATTTTGAAAATTAATTTTAAAAGGCTACATTTTAATTATTAAAACACTATAAAATAAATACCTTTCAATTTCATACTTTGTAATTCAATTTAATAGGAATAAAAATAGGCTAAAGAAAATAAATATGCAAATTTATTGGTTACCAAAATGGTGTCCAAAACCACATACATGCATGCTCATTTGGGAGTCAATGTTAACCTTAACACAATTTAAACATTAATTAATTAATTTCAATGTAAATAGTGGTAAATATTATTTACTTTCTTTTTAAAATAATTAATAACTATTAATAACTAAGAGTTTTGTCTCTTATACTATGAGCATTATCTTTTTGTTTTTTTAAATTAGTAATTCTGGTTATAAAAAATATGTTTAAAAAATTGATTTTTTTAAAGTTTAAAATTTAATGGTTTATATTTAATACTTCATTAAAAATATTGTATATGTTTAACTATATATAAATGTTATATATATGGTTGTATATTTAATTAAAATATTATATATGAGAAGTCTACTTTTGTATTTTATTTGTATTGGTTTTTTTAGTTACGTATTTTTTCCATATTGAATCGTATTCGTATCCGTATTCGTACTCAAATTATACTACTATAATACAAAGTTAAAAATATAAATATATATAAATATATATATATATATTTATATATATATATAAACATATTATTTAAAACTTCATCTACATCCCCATACAGTATTCAAAATAATACATGAATATCACAACTTTGATTGTGAGAAGGATTTGATACACCTTTCAAATCTTGGATATGCTTTCTGATTTATTGGCTATTATTACCCTAGACTAGGGCACCCTTCTCTAGGGTATGGCACAAGTTTAAATAGAAGATAGGAAAAACACAAGATCAGTAATTCCTTCTGAAAGGGCCAACAAATAAATGTCCGCTAATTAACATTTGTTTAGTAGATGTAGGTCCAACCATTTTTCTAAATCTTATGTTCTGCCCAGTGTAACATCCATCCTTCCTTTATTATGAATAAAAAAATATGCTTTTTGGAATTGTTTCTTTACTAGTTTATAGTATTATGGTAATATATGAATTTTTATATATCATTATTTTTGTATTATTAAAATAAATAATAATAAAATAGTCTTTCATATTAATATAATGGTTCATTAGTTTTGAAGTAACTATACTAACTTGTTAAAATACTTCATATAATTTCCTCTAAACCGAATAAACATTAAACATTTATATTGATTATAAAAACTTAATAATTCCTTGTTAAATAAACTTAAATTAAATATATTTCTATATTATAATCACATTTTATCTATCTTTATAGATTAAAGAAAAGGATGCTATAATAAATTAAAACAAAAGGATGCTATAATAAATTAAAACTAAGGTGAAATGTATGTATAAGATCATAAAAATATATCAATTCCTTCATCACTCAAACTATGATCCTTGCAAATTGTTTGCATCGAGAAATTTGGTAGTGAGTCTTCCATAACTCAAACTATGTTCCATTGCTTGCACCAATAAATTTTGTGGGCTTGCCTTCTTTTAACATGTTAGATTTAGCTCAAGGGTCGAGTGTTAAACAAAAAAAAATATCTTTATACTTTCCACTCTACAATGAACTTGGAAGTTTGCTTAAATTCCAATGGTATTAAAGTTTTGTTTGTTAAATAATTAACTTCAATAATTGGTCTTGGTCTTTTAGCACATGTTTAGGACCAACCCATACCAAAAGAACTTAATTTGGGGTTGTCCAATCCTATGTACTAGTTCAAAATGGTTTAAAAGAACAATAAAAGAACTAGACAATATTCTTCAATATGCATGTGACGTATTATAAAGGAAAATCTCTAAAGAATGAAACAAAGCATGGTATAAAAAAACATTGGACTGAAATAACAAAAGAATAGAGATGATGATACAAAGCTTGGTGTTGGATGTAGTTGACGTGAAACTATATAGCCAACCCAATGGAAGCTTTATTTTCTCCTTCGATGCTCTACTCCCATTTAGGTGATCTATGTGGTGCAAAAGGTTATCTTTGTCTCTTTATAGTTAATCTAGTATCATAACATTCCATTTGTGAATTTGTATGGTATAATGGGATGAACTTCAGGGATTTATTTATAGGAAGTATTATGGACACTTCTTAGATATAGTTACAATGTGAAAAACACATTTTCGTTGATGACTTGGTAGGGTAATGACATGTATTAGAAACCAAATTAAATTGTATGATTAGAGATAATGGTTTGGGAATGTCCACAAATAATTGCTACATCTTTTTGGAAGGTGTATAGCAACTATGAACAACCAAATTTCATTTTTGGTACCATGCAACAATTTTTTAGGCTTTTAGTGCCACAATCCTATGTGAACTTTTAGGGAAATTCCACACAATGACCACAAAATCCACTCCTATAGAAAACCAAGAAATGAGGTAAGGCGTATATAATATCAAATACAAAAGAGAAGGGCATCACCACAATCATAATACTATATCAATACAATATAGGATCATGACCTAACGGATTAAATCAAGGTACATTATTAACATAATGGATGATAATGAGGAGAAAAAAGGGACCCAATGGAAGTAAATAGGTGTGTTGCAAAATACAAGAGAAGAAACAATGTCTTCCTAGCAAGATAACAAATCATAGGAACTTAGACCATACTGAAAACTAGAGGGGCCAAAGATTTGGTAGGATTGATAGTGTTTTGGGAAAAATGTCACATGGGTGGGAAATTTACATTCTCCTTGTAGCTTGCAACCAAGGAAAAAATGGAAGTATTGATTAGTATAACAAACACTAACAAGCTAAATATAAACTCAACAAATAAGACTAAAACTAAATATTATAAAGTGCTAAAATTCCATAAACAAAAAGAATGAGTTGGCCTAAACAATATAGTGTTGTCGAATGGAAAATCCTATAACAAATGGTGTCACTTAGAAGAAGGTAGCTCCAATGGTAGCCAACACTCTTCTTTGGGATGGGCCCTGTTGAACTCTCTCAAATTGCTTTCTAAATAACTTGGAATGTTAAGGAGAAACACTCTCTTCTTGAGGAAGAAGTTAAGGGAGGTTTGTGATTACAAATGACGATAACAACTGTGAAATATGATCTCTCAAACTATTTCTTATAGCATAACTGACATGGATTATTTGGAGAATGAAATGAAGGAAGAAATACAAAATGGAAACACACACACACATTTTTTTTACAGAAAGAACAATAGTATAGGAAAACACAAATTCTTTTAATCAAAAGAATGAAAAAATAATCTAAACTCAAAAGAAACACAAACTAACTCAAATGGTGGTAGCTTACCTATGAATACAGTTGTGTCAACTACACTCATTTGTGATCCATATGGAAACCGGTGGCCATCCAGCTATTCCACTGACTCAAAACAATTGTCCATTGTGGCAGTTTCATAGTTAGTTTTCTATGGTTTTTTGGGTCCCAAACTTATGGAGTCTTTTTGAGGCCCCAAACAACGTTGTTTGGAATCAAACCGCCAGTGAATATGAGTCCATTCCCAACTTGATATAGTTTGTTATTATATGTAAATTTTTAGATAGATATTTCCAATGAGCTATAGAATGCCCAAATCGGAGATCGTATACAAAAGTTATGACCCCGGGAAGTTGACTGTTCAACTTACCACCTTGGGGCCGCAAACTTTATGAGGGTTCATCTTCTAGGGTTATGTTTTGGAATTTTTGGCTTCTCTCCCTCATTCTTATTATAAATAAGCCCCTTTGGCCTCATTTTGTATTCATCTTTTCATGGATGAGCGTAGCAGTCACATCTCTTCTTAGAGATAGCCACCATCATTATAGCTATTGTATTACAGTATGTTCTATTTCTACCATTTAATAGAATATGTGTTTATTGTATCTTTGTTATCTTTATAAAATGTATTTGATTATGATTTTGTATATGTTCTTTCATTTTGTTCACACATAAATCCATATCAGTGGTATCAGATCAATCTTCTCTTTGATTGTTTCTCGGCGCATGTCCCCGACGAGGTCCAAGTATAGAGAGTTTGGTCTTGAACTAGTTTCACTTTATCACTCTCACCGTCCCAAATGATCTCCCATGGAAGAAGAAAAGAGAGACGACAGAGCAAGAGATCCTATCAAATCGTTGCTCAAGAAATCCCTCGTGTGACAGAGGATTGAGATGATGGATAGTTTTTCCCAAATCCTTCTACGAATGCCGGCAATGGCAAGTGCATCTTCAACGAGCAACTAGTTTGGGGATGCAACTCCCTTCAAGTTACAAGTTAACTTTGATATTCCTTTATTTGACGGCTAGATTGATGCATATGCCATAGAGAATTAGTTGACTGTTCTAGAAGGGTATTTCTCTATGCACAAGTTCTTCGACAGGGAAAAGATCTCCTTTTCTCTCCTTAAGGTAGTCTCCCATGTCCAAAATTGGTGGGGTACTTATTGGTAGAAAAACTAATCAGACAAGTTTGGAATGTTTGAGACAAATCCCAGTTGGGGTTCTCTCATAGATTCCATCAAGGAACAGTATTTCCATGTGGGAAACTATGATGACTAGTACACCAAATGGGCTATTTTGTGTTAAGAGAGGGACCATATGGTATCAGAGTACACCAACAACTTTCAGACCTTGCGCACAAAGATTGGTATCAAGGACTCCGAGCGGCACCTAATTCTGAAATATCACAATGGTCTACATCGGTGCATCCAAAATGAGATGGAATTCCTTGATATATCTTCACTTGGATCTTCCTATCAGTATGTTGTCAAAATCAAGGATAAATTTCGACAAAAGAACAAGCGAGACTCTATACATGTAGAAGCAAGGCAAGGGAAACCCTAGCCCATAGAACACACGAAAAGGAAAGAAAAAGCAATCCCTGCCACAAGAAAATAAGGGGGATGGAAAGACAAACAAGGATGACAGGAAGTGGTGCGAATTTCATAAAATCCATTGGCACAACACTCATGAATGTCGCTCAAATCAATCATTTGTGGCCGAGATCAAATATTCAAAATCAGATCCTGATTCCGATTCCGAACTCAATGCCACAACCGCAGACAATGGGAAGTAGATCATTGATGCAGACCATATTTCCATAATTTCTATCAGATAGATTCAACTAGAGGATCTTGAAGAGTCAAAGGTAGAGGAGTGCCTCTTCCACTCACAAATGTGGGTGAAGGGAATCCCACTACATTTTGTTGTTGACAATGGAAACCGAAAGAACCTAATCTCAACATAATTCATCAAGATATTGGAGCTTTTGACAACACAACACCCACAACCATACAACATTTGATTGCCTAAGACAAGGACGAGGTATTTGCATTACTCAATAATTCCTCCTACCATATGGAATCAAGCCTTTCAAGGAAGAGGTATCGTGTGATGTGGCCCAACTTGAATTCTATGATGTTCTTTTAGAACAACCATATATGTGGAAATGTCATGTTGTATATGAGTCTCAACCTTGCAGCGTCATTGTTGATTTGGGAGGAAAAATCTATTGAATACTAGAGATAGTTGCACCTAACACAGTCTTGCAACGTAGGAAGATAAGATCCCAAATCAGAAAATTATTCCTCTTCACAATTGTGTCTGAAGGAGAACATCAGATTACCTCCACACCCTCAGCACAGGGTATCTATGATCATCAGACACAAGTAGAAAACAAAGTCATTGTTTCCTCATCCATCAAAGTACCTGTACGATGAAAGGCCATGCATTCAAGGTGATCGTCCAAAAACAAATCATCCACACAACAATTGCATCCCTCTAGGGATGCCAAAGAAAAGGATCCTCTTCACTTCAACAAATGTTGCACCAGTAGATCAACTCAACACACAATTCAATATATGATACAAGATTCAATGCAATGGAGACCATTTCTTACTAAGGAGGGAGGATTGATCCATATGGAAACCGGTGGCCACCCACTTATTCCGCTGGCTCAAAAAAATTGTCCATTGTGTCATTTTCCTAGTTATTTTTCTATGGTTTTGGGGTCCCAAACTTCTGGAATTGTTTTGAGGCCCCAAACAACATTTGTTTTGCATCAAAATGCCAGCGAAGATGAATCTATTTCAGATTTGATATTCACATTTATTAGATGTAAATATTAGATAGATATTTCCAATGAGTTATCGAGTGCCCAAATTAGAGATCGTCTGCAAAAATTATGACCCCGGGAAGTTGACTGTTCAACTTACCACCTTGGGGCTACAAAATTTACGACGGTTCATATTCTAGGGTTATCTTTTTGAATTTTTTGGTTCTGTCCCTCATTCTTACTATAAATATTCCCCTTGGACTCATTTTGTATTCATCTTTGCACATATGAGTGTAGTCAGCACATCTCTTCTCAGAGATAGCCACCGCCATTCTAGCTATTGTATTACAGTCTGTTATATTTTCGCCATTTAATAGAATATATGTTTATTGTATATATGTTATCTTTACAAAATGTATGTTTTTGGCCACTTTTCCTAACTTTCACGACCCAGGTTCTATGCAGCCCATAAACCCAACAAACCCCCGAGATATCGGCCTGACAGAGCAAGCCCCGTTGGTGATGCTCACAAAGTAGGCGCAGTCTCACCCGAGATATCTCTTCGATGGGTAACCACTGGAACCATGTTTCTGCGATTATTTGAGGGATTATAGTCCCTTGACACCCTCCAAGGAGCTCGACCAAGTCGCAAGGATGGAGTCATTTACGCCGAACTGTAGCGCACACCATGCATATATTTTATTAACTACTAACGATGCAACACAGATTCGGCCTTAGTACTTTAATCGTAATAGAATATAAAAGCAAGCTAATAGACAGGCATAACATAACAGACACGCATCAATGATTGCACCATAAACATAAAATAATACTCAGAAGTAGTGCATAATAACCTATTCATGCATTCATACTTATATTGACAGTACGACATTCGTTCAACCATGATAGGACTTGCATCATAAGCATAAACATAAATAGAAACGTAAACAACCATACACATTCAATCATCAACACACAGGAGAGTTCACATGGAAACCCATCTGGGAAAAACCACAAGGCGCTCTTCATCTGGCATGAGAAATATATGGCACCTTCAGCCTGCATTTGACCACAGGCTGTATTAGATATATCTTTCTACTCATACTCTTTCTTTCTCTCATGTTCTCTGTCTTAATTTCTCCTAACTATCGCTACCATCTACTGATCTGCACACTGTATGGATTGACTTCTCTAGCATCTACACCTCTCTAGAAGAGCTTCTCTTCTACTGCACTACCTCCAACTGCATCCTGTAGAATTTTGACTAATCTACTACTCAGATCTCACCTCTTCGCTCTTCTCCCTTAGAGATATTCCCTTTATTAACCCATAAAAAGCAACTAAAGACTAAAACAACTAGCATACAACAACAATGACACCAATTGACGACCAACCCTCTAACTATTGAATCCCTCCTATTTATACTATTTTAAATGACCATGCAGGGTCAAGTGCATACATGCAGTCCATTAAATTTCACCATCAGCCACCCCTCATGCTACAACTGTGGTGATCATTACTTGACACGAGGCACTAACGACCTTACTTACAACATGCGTTCACTCATGTGGCATCTGCCAACTTAAGTCTACTTCAGCACCAACGATCGTCCTATTGCTTTCGGTCATTATTCTACACTTGTGCTACTATTTTACCCTACGACATCTTCCTTTCATGTAGTTTCCATTTTTCATGTAGGTGACATATTTTGTGCATATTCCTTCTTCTACGCAGATTTCTTCTTCCGTGCAGTTTTCTTCTTCCGTGTAGTTTTCTTTGTTAGCACAGATCTCCTTGTCTACGCAACTTCCTTCTATTCTTGTCACATGCTTCCTTTTCCTTGTTTGTGCTTGCGCGGAGGATTGATTCTTGCGCGTTTCTTCGTTTGCGCTTATTTCTTGCATGCTTTCCCTAGGCCCAACATATTTGATTATGGTTATATATATGTTTTTTCATTTCATTCACAAATAAATTTAGATAGGTGGTATCAGAGCAATCTGCTCTTTGATTGTTTCTTGGCATATGTCCTCGACGAGGTCCGGGTATAGAGAGTTTGGTCTCGATCTAGTTTCACTTAATCACTCTTGTCGTCCCAAACAACATCCCATGGCGAAAGAAAAGTGAGATGACGCAGCAGAAGATCCTATCAAACCGTTGCTAGAGGAATCCCTTGCACGATAGAGGATCAATATGATGGATAGTTTCACCCAAATCCTTCTACAGATGCCAACAATGACAAGTGCATCTTCAACAAGCAGCCGATTCAGGCATGCAAATCCCTTCCAAGTACAAGTCAACTTTGATATTCCTTTGTTTGAAGGCTAGATCGATGCAGATGCCATACGTAATTGGTTGAATGTTCTAGAAGGGTATTTCTCTGTGCATAATTTCTACGACAAGGAAAAGATCACCTTTTCTCTCCTTATGAAAATCTCCCATGTCCAAAATTGGTGGGGTACTTATTGGGAGAAAAACTCATCAGATGAGTCTGGAATGTTTGAGAAAAATATTACTTGGGGGTCTTTCGTTGATGTCGTCAAGGAATAGTATTACCCTATGGGAAACTATGATGACCAGCACACCAAATGGACCAGAAAGTGTCAGATTACACCAACAAATTTCATACCTTGAGCACAGAGCTAGGTATCAAGGACTCTGAGTGGTAACTGATTCTAAAATATCAAAGTGGTCTACATCGATGCATCCAAAATGAGGTGTACTTTGTCAACATCTCTTCACTTGGATCTGCCTATCACTATGCTATCAAAATCGAGGAGAAATTTTGAAAAAAGAATAAGAGAGACTCTAGACCTGTAGAAGCAAGGAAAGGGAAACCCTAGCCCATAGAAAACAGGTAAAGGAAAGGAAAACTAGTCCCCGCCACAAGCAAAGAAGGGGGATGGAAAGATAAAGAAGGACACTGAGAAGTGGGGAGAATTTCATAAAATTCCTTGCCACAACACCAATGAATGTCGCTCAAAGTAGTCATTGGTGGCTGAGATCAAACATTTAGAATCAGATCTTGATTTTGATTCTGAACCTAATGCCACAGCCACAAAAAATGGGAAGTAGATCATTCATGAAGACCACACTACCACAGTTGCTACCACATCGATTCAAAAAGAGGATCCTGAAGAGTCATAGGCAGAGGAGCGCCTCTTCCACTCATAGATTTGGGTGAAGGGAAACCCACTACATTTAGTTGTTGACAATGGAAGCCAAAAGAACCTAATCTTAGTAGAAGTAGTCAAGAGATTGGAGCTTCGGACAACACCATACCCGCAAACCTAAAACATCGATTGGATAAGCCAAGGACAAGGTATCCACGTTACTCAACAATGCCTCCTACCATATGGCATTAAGCCTTTCAAAGACGAGGTAATGTGTGATGTGGCCCCACTTGAATTCTATGTTCTTTTAGGACAACCATATATGTGGAAGCATCATGCTGTATATGAGTCATGGCATCATGGCATCATAGTGTCATTGTTCTTCTTCCGAATTATGTCTGAAGGACAACATCATATTACCTCCACACCCTCAGCACAGTGTATCGATGCTCATTAGACATAAGAAGAAAATAGAGTCATTACTTCCTCATCCATCCAAGTACATCTATGATGCAAGGCCATGCATTCAAGGTGCTCCTCCAAAAACAAATTATCCACACAACAATTACATCCCTGTCAGGATGCCAAAGAAAATAAACCTCTTCACTTCAACAAATGTCACACTAGGAGATCAACTCAACAGACAAATTGAGATATGATATGAGATTCGATGAAATGGAGACCATTTCTTCCTAAGGAGGGAGGATTGAACCATATGGAAACCGGTGGCCACCCACCTATTCCAGTGGCCCAAAACAATTTTCCATTGTGGCAGTTTCCTAGTTATTTTTCTATGGTTTTCATTAGAGGAAATTTCAACTCAAAATGGGCCTCCTAAAAAGAATTAATAAAATAATAGTTAAAATAATAAAATAATATTTATTAATTTTGGAGGAAGAAAAGAAAAAAACTACTTTTTTGTTTGTATTTTTGATATATATCCCCATGTTTTTACTCAAATTTCGATCGAGAGAGCTCGTTGGATGTGGAATTAAATTATGCATCCAACGAGTACCCACTCGGCATACTTTTGATGGAAATTGCTACCCCAAAAACAAGAAATACCTGAAAAAAACATGATGATGACATCATCATCATGTTTTTTCAGGTATTTCTTGTTTTTGGGGTAGTGATGTCCATCAAAAGTATGCCAAGTGGGTACTCATTGGATGCATAATTTAATTCCACATCCAACAAGCTCTCCCGATCAAAATTTGAGTAAAAACATAGGGAGATATGTCGAAAATACAAACAAAAAAAGTAGTTTTTTTTATGATACCTATCCCCAAATTTATATTAAAAAAGTGTTTAAGACCTATACGGTATTTCAAATTTAAAGCAATTTCATTGGCTAACACATGATGACATGTAATTGGAATAAAAGTTAAAAGGCCCATTTTGAGTTGAAATTTCCTCTAATGTTGGATCCCAAACTTCTGGAGTTGTTTTGAGGCCACTGCCATTCTAGATATTATATTACAGTCTATTCTATTTTGACCATTTAATACAATATGTGTTTACTATATCTCTGTTATCTTTGAAAAAAAATTGTGATTATGTTTCTGTATATGTTCTTTCATTTCGTTCACACATAAATCCAGATCAGTGGTATTAGAGCAATATGTTGTTTGATTCTTTGTCGACGCATGTCCCTGACAAGGTTCATATATAGAGAGTTTGGTCTCGAACTAGTTTCACTTGATCACTCTGGCCGGCCAAAACAAACTCCCATGGTGGAAGAAAAGAGAGATGACAAAGCAAGATATCCTATCAAATTGTTGCTTGAGGAATCCCTCACTCGACAGAAAATCGAGATGATGGATAGTTTCATGCAAATCCTTCAACGAATGCTGACAACGATAAGTGCATCTTCAATGAGCATTTGGTTTGGGGATGCAACTCCCTTCAAGGTACAAGTTAGCTTTGATATTCCTTTATTTGAAGGCCAGATTGATGCATATGCCATAGATAATTGGTTGAATGTTCTAGAAGGGTGTTTCACTGTTCACAATTTCTCCAATGGGGAAAAGATCACCTTTTCTCTCCCTAAGGTAGTCTCCCATGTCAAAAATTGCTGGGGTACTTATTGGAAAAAAAATCATTAGACAAGTTTGGAATATTTGAGACAAATCCCACTTGGGGCTCTTTCATAGATGTTGTCAAGGAACAATATTAACCTATGGGAAAATATGATAACTAGTACACCGAATGGACCATTTTGTGTCAAGAGAGGGACCATACATTGTCATTTTATACCAAAAAATTTCATACCTTGCACACAAAGATGGCTATCAAGGACTCTGAGCGACGCCTGATTTTTAAATATCATAGTGGTCTACATCAGTGCATCCAAAATGAGATGGATTTCCTCGAAATCTATTCACTTGGATCTTCCTATCGATATGCTATAAAAATAGAGGAGAAATTTTGACAAAAGAACAAGCAAGACTCTAGACCTGCAGAAGTAAGGCAAGGGAATCCCTTGCCCACAAAAAATAGGAAAATGAAAGGACAACCAGTCCCCACCATAAGCAAAGAAGGGGGATGGAAATATAAAGAAGGAAACCGGGGAGTGGTGCAAATTTCAGAAAATACCTTGGCACAAAACTGATGAATGTTTCTCAAAGAACTCATTGGTGGCTGAGATCAAATATATAGAATTAGATCATGATTCTGATTTTGAACCCAATGCCACAACCACAAACAATGGGAAGCAGATCATTGATGCAGACCAAACTTCCACAGTTGCTACCACATAGATTCAACTAGAGGATCCAAAATATTCATAGGCAGAGGAGAATCTCTTCCAGCTGTAGATGTGGGTGAAGGGAATCCCACTACATTTTCTTTTTTACAATGGAAGCCAAAAGAACTTGATCTCAGCAGAAGTTGTCAATAGATTGGAGCTTCCGAAAACACCACACCCGCAACCCTACAACATTGGTTGGCTAATACAAAGATGAGGTATCCAAATTACTCAACAATGCCTCCTAGAATGTGTCATTATGGCATCAATCCTTTTAGATACAAGGTATTGTGTGATGTGGTCCCAATTGAATTCTGTGATGTTCTTTTAGGACATCCATATATGTGGAAGAGTCATGCTGTATATGAGTCACGGCCTCACAGTGTCATTGTTACTTTGGGAGGAAACATCTATTGGATACCAGAGATAGTTGTGCCTAACACAATCTTTCAAGGTAGGAAGATAAGCTCCCACATCATAAAATTATTCCTCTTCATAATTATGTCTGAAGGAGAACATCATATTACCTCCACACCCTCAGCACATGGTATCTTTGCTCATCAGATAGAAGAAGAAAATAGAGTCATTGTTTCCTCATCCATCCGAGTACCTCTACAATGCAATGCCATGCATTCAAAGTTATCCTCAAAAAATAAATCATCCACATAGGAATTACATCCCTCTCGAGATGCCAAAGAAAAGCAGCCTCTTCACTTCAGCAAATGTCGCACCAGGAGATCAACTCAACACAGAATTCAAGATATGATATGAGATTCAATGCAATGGAGACGATTTAATACTAACGAGGGATGATTGATCCAGATGGAAACTGGTGGCCACCTACCTATTCAGGTAGCCCAAAACAATTTCCCATTGTGGCAGTTTCCTAGTTATTTTTCTACAATTTTTTGGGTCCCAAACTTCTGGAGTCATTTTGAGGCCCCAAACAACATTTTTTTGGAATCAAACTACTAGAAAATATGAGCTCATTTTGGACTTGATATTCACTTTTCTTATAGGTAAATCTCGTATATCTCTTTTCAATGAGATATCAAGCACTTAAATCGAAGATCGTATGCAAAAGTTATGACCCCGAGACGTTGAATGTTCAACATACCACCTTGGGTCTAAAAACATTATGATGGTTAATCTTCTAGGGTTATGTTTTGGACTTTTGGGGTTCTCACCCTCATTATCACTATAAATAGGCCCTGTTAAAACTCTATTTTCAACATTCTAATTATGATCCTGACAGAAGTTTGAGGAGGACGTTGGATGTGCTGAAGGCATTAAACGGGATTCATAATCAAAGGATGAGATTGATCGGATGGAAAATTAATGGCGTTGAAACATTTCGCATGGTGCACATGCTCAACCAAAGCCACTTTTCTAGATTGTGAAATAGTTTAAAGGACGGAGGCATCTAATGGTTGAGAATGGGATCCAAGAAGATCTACGGTCTGAGTAGATTTCACAAAACCGACTTGTGCGGGTAAAGCTACGATTTCAAATTGTGAAAGGTGGTACCGGCCCCGAATATCAATGGTCATGATAAAGAAGCGAAGAGATCTATGGTCATAGTATATTTTGCAATGCAAACTAGCAAGGTTGAAGACCAGGATATTGCATTGCGAAAGGTAGTAGGGCCCACTCGGATCAATGGCTACATGAAGAGGTCGATCGCAATCAACGATTGAGAGCAAGCCCTGGTCTAAAACTACTCATTGAATCCAGAGAAGAAAATTGGCGGCAGAGGTAAAGATGACGTGGACGGTGGATGTGAAAAATCCCCCTAAATCGGATGGTCGAGGAGGCCCCCAGGCTATAAGTGTCACATCCAATGCGAAGACGATGTGGGAAGGGACATTCATACGTGTAACCCGCCTCTTGGTGGATGGATTGATACCCCCAAATGCCATCTTTAATAAACATGAGGTGAAGGTCCCGTCCAATGATGCTAACTTCTCCAACTCTGATGGACTATCATGCGGTTCGCATGGGAAAAGACAGGAGGCATAGGTTTTGAAACGGTGAATCAAGCGTCTATACAAATTCAAGAGAAGCCATGAACTGAGTCCCCTCAGCGCCACCATTACAGTGAGTGAAAAGGCAAGAAAGGTCAAATCCATAGTCCTTGAAACCAGCTTGGAAGCCATGCGGGAAGTGCTTAGAATCCTATCCATTATCAGATAATATAATTGAAAATCTAAAGAGAATATCCCCACCCTAGAGTCACACGGGATACTGTCGCGTTGACCGGTGTTCAAGACTATAGCCATATCCAGGCCGTTTCAGCTTGCCCTATATAGCTCTGTATTCTGAAGTTGTCGAGGTATGAAACTATACAAACGGTGTGAGCTAAAGGTTAAACTCCGAAGAGTGTTGAGTCCCTTCACAAATAGCCATGGCTATGTGATTTGAAAAGTTAGTTCAACAAGGGGTATTGATGGTTGGAGAATAGAAGATTGCGTTTGTTCATCTTCTTGTTTATTGACACCAAGAAGTCACTAACCACCGGGGTACATATGTTAAGCACCTAGGGAATTTCGACTATTTCCACACCTCACTACCCTAAGATGCGTCATGCCTAGGATTTTACATCCCAGGGACATATCTTCAACACCTCCAGTAGCTGTCATGACCTCGAAAGTCCAAACATATAATGATGGTGGAGCTTTTCAAGCAAATGCTCATTCTGGGATAGTGGAGGTCCGAAGCCTTCATCACTACCCCTATGATCTCCACTTAACGACCTTGCCTTGGATGAGGAGGGGGTCAAATGCACACCCAACTACGTGGCCTGTGATAAAACCCTCCTCGTAGGAGGAAGAAAGCGATACAAGGATTATAAGCTTCTTAAGTCATTTATCGTCACCAAGTGCATGACCACCTTTTTCCCAGCTTCCTCCTATAACTGTGTTGCCAGACGAAAGAGGGGTCAAGAAAATGATCGGATAGTGGGACTTGAGTCTTCTTATCAGCCTTTGAGCAACATGGTCTGGAAGAAGCAAGATGGTCAAAGAGACAGAAGGTATATCTGGAGTGGCCTGAGTGGACAATTAACCATCGGCATGCAACATGGGGATCACTTTCACGAAGTGGGGAGGAATAAAACTCTATGTTGTCAGTCTGCATTTTCATGCACTATAGCTCCATAATGTTTGTTTATATTTGTGAAACATGGCAATAGTTCCACTCTCTATACTGTTAATGCATGATTGTGACTAGAAATAGTCTTTAGGCTTGTTTCGGAGAATAATATCAGCCCTAGTAATATAAATACACTCCGGATAGAGGGAGATGGAAGAGGTAGGAAGGTTGGGATAGGATTTTTGATTGCTTTCATGTCTGTAACTTATTGTATAATAGTTCAGAATTCATACTTGCTATGCTCCACCTATTGTTTCAGACATTTATCAAGTTTTCTTCTAAAGTTGTGCAGAATTCATCTTGCTAGTGCTCTACGCGATGGGCTGTTCTCTCTTGTCTTCTAACCACTCGCTAAATATATCCCGATTGTGAGATCAATGACTATCTTTCCTCTATCTGCAACCCCACGCCATTATTTTCCTCATGCAAATGTTACCTACTTATATTTTCAACTCTATTACCAATGGTCCCCTTCCCTGATAATCCCACCTACATCTCACGTCACTCTACTTTGTCCCATTTCAGGAGTCTGGTCTCCTGACCACCCTTGAGTGAATATATTACACGAAGTAAAATCTGAAGACAAGCGAGAGATCCCTCTCTGAATGCACAAGGCCGAAGGTGCAGTCTAAAGCGGTTCTACTGTTACGGCGGGAGCGGGCCTTCCCCTCAACCTTGGGGCTCAAAATCCTGGTGCTAACAGGCCCCTTTGGGATCATTTTGTATTCATCTTTGCATGGATGAGCATAGCAATCACATCTCTTCTCAGAGATAGCCACCGCCATTCTAGCTATTGTATTATAGTTTTCTCTATTACTGCCATTTAATAGAATATGTGTTTACTGTATCTCTGTTGTCTTTGCAAAATGTATGTTATTATGATTCTGTGTATGTTCTTTCATTTCGTTCACACATAAATCCAAATCAATTTTCCACATGATTTGATTACAAAGAGACCATGAATGGCCTTTTTATGATAATCCTAAAGAGGGAAACAAAACTACTATCCATAAACGTAACCCTAGGAGATGAAGTGCCAAAAGGATTTATGTGCCTCAAATTGGCTAGTTGATAAATCAACTTTCCTAGGACACAAAATTTGCATATGATCTCGGTAAGGCGCATGAAAAATCATTGTAAATAATTAAACTAGAATCATGACTTTTCACTCGGGGCAAGGAATACAATGTGATCCAGATTTATGTGTGATTCAAATGAAAGAACATATATAGAATCATAATCATAGACATTTTTTCAAATATAATAGAGATACAGTAAACACATATTCTATTAAATGGCGGAAATAGAACAGATTGTATACAATATCTAGAATGGTGGTAGCTATTTCTGAGAAGAGATGTGACTGCTACACTCATCCATTCAAAGTTGAATACAAAATGAGGCCAGAGGGGCCTATTTATAATAAGGATGAGGGCAAGAACCCCAAAATTCCAAAACATAACCCTAGAAGATGAATTGTCATAAAGTTTGTGGCCCCAAGGTGGTTAGTTAATCAGTCAACTTCCTGGGGTCATAACGTTTGTATATGATCTCCGATTTGGATGTTCGATATCACGTTGGGAAGATATATCTAAGATTTACAAATTTCAAATATTGCCAAATGGATGCTAAAGGAGGCCATTATGGACACCTAAATTTCCAAAAAACGTCGTTTAGGGACTCAAAACAACCCCGAAAGTTTGGGACCCAAAAATTGAATAAAAATAACTAGAGAAAACTGCCACAATGGACAATTGTTTTGAGCCAATGGAGTTGGTGGGTGGCCACTGATATCCATCTGGATCAATCCACCCTCCTTAGGAAGAAATGGTCTCCATTGGGTCAAATCCTATATCATATCTTGAAATGTATTTTGGGATGATCTCTTGGTTCAACATTTGCTGAAGTGAAGAGGATTCCTTTCTTTGACATCCTAAGAGGGTTGTAATTGTTGTATGGATGATTTCTTTTTGGAGGAGGACCTTGAATGCATGAACTTGTATCATATAGGTACTCAGATGGATGGGGAAACACTAATTTATTTTTCTTCTTGTGTCCGATGAGTATAGATATCCTATGTAGAGGGTGTGGAGGTGATCTGATGTTCTCCTTCAAATGCAATTGGGAAGGTGATGTGATATGATGTGGGAGCTTATCTTCCTACCTTGCAATACCATGTTAGGTACAACTGTCTCTAGTATCCGATAATTTTTTCCTCCCAAAGTAACAATGACACTGTGAGGCCATGACGCATATACAACATGACGCTTCCACATATATGGTTGTCCTAAAAGAACATCACATACTCCAAGTGGAGCCACATCACATAGTACCTCGTCTTTGAAAGGCTTGAT
Source organism: Pseudotsuga menziesii (assembly GCA_001517045.1). Taxonomy (NCBI): domain Eukaryota; kingdom Viridiplantae; phylum Streptophyta; class Pinopsida; order Pinales; family Pinaceae; genus Pseudotsuga; species Pseudotsuga menziesii. The sequence continues at coordinate 245,581 of LPNX011177950.1, read as the reverse complement.
CCTATATGGTAGGAGTAATTTTTGAGTAATGTGGATACATCGTCCTTGGCTTAGCCAATCGATGTTTTAGGGTTGCAGGTGTGGTGTTGTCAAAAGTTCCAATCTCTTGACGAATTCTGTGGAGATCAGGTTATTTTGGCTTCCATTGTCAAGAAATAAATGTAGTAAGATTCCCTTCACCCACATATGCAAGTGGAAGGGGTTCTCCTCTTCCTCTGAATCTTCAGGATCCTCTAGTTGAATCTATGTGGTAGAAACTATGGCAGTGGGGTCTACATCAAGGATCTGCTTCTCATTGTCCGTGGATGTGGCATTGGGCTTGAAATCAGAATCGAGATATGATTCAAAATATTTGATCTTAGCCACCAATGACTACTTTGAGTGACATTCATTAGTGTTGTGCCAAGGGATTTTTTGAAATTTGCACCACTTCCCAGTGTCCTTCGTTGTCTTTCCATCCCCCTTCTTTTTTTGTGGTGGGGACTGATTTTACTTTCCTTTTCCTTTGTTTTGTGGGATAGGTTTTTTCGTGCCCTGCTTCTACAGTGGATTCACAGGTCCAGAGTTTTGCTTGTTCTTTTGTCAAAATTTCTCTTCGATTTTGACAGCATAGCGATAGGCAAATCCAAGTGAAGAGATGTCAAGGAAGTCCATATCAGTTCAGATGTATTGATGTATACCACTACAATATTTCAAAATCATGTGTCACTTGGAGTCCTTAATACCCAGTTTTGTACACAAGGTATGAAAGTTGTTGGTGTACTCTGACACCGCCTGGTCCCTCTCTTGATGCAGAATGGTCCATTTGGTGTACTGGTCATCATAGTTTCCCACAGGGTAATACTATTCCTTGATGACATCTACGAAAGATCCCCAAGTGCGATTTGTCTCAAATATTCCATAATCATCTGATGATTTTTGCTCCCAATAAGTACCCCACCAATTTCGGACACGGGGGACTGCCTTAAGGAGAGAAAAGGTGATTTTTTCCCTATCAGAGAAATTTTGGACAGAGAAATACCCTTCTAGAACATTCAACCAATTATCTAGGGCATCTACCTCAATATGGCCTTCAAATAAAGGAATATTGAAGTTGACTTTTACCTTGAAGGGAGTTGCATCCCCAAACCGACTGCTCATTGAAGATGAACTTGCCGTTGCCGACATTTGTAGAAGGATTTAGGAGAAAATATCCATCATCTCATTCCTCTGTGACATGAGGTCTTCCTTGAGCAACGATTTGATAGGATCTCCTGCTCCTTTGTCTCTCTTTTTCTTTGTCTCTCTTTTTTCCTCCATGTGAGATCATTCAGGATGGCAAGAGTGATCAAGTGAAACTAGTTCGATACCAAACTCTCTATACCCCGACCTTGTCGGGGACATGCATCAAGAAACAATCAAAGAGTAGATTGCTCTGATACCAATGCTCCAGATTTATGTGTGAATGGAATGAAAGAATATACATAGAATCATAATCATAGACATTTTGCAAATATAACAGAGATATAGTAAACACATATTATATTAAATGGCAAAAATAGAACATGCTATAATACAATATCTAGAATAGTGGTAGCTATCTCTGAGAAGAGATGTGACTTCTACGCTCATCTGTGCAAATTTGAATACAAAATGAGGGAAAAGGGGCCTATTTATAATAAGGATGAGGGAGAGAACCCCAAAATTCGAAAACATAACCCTATAAGATGAATCGTCATAAATTTTGTGTTGACCTAATTGTAACTTTGGAATGTATTCACTTGTATTTCTTATGTATTGTACCCCGATGTTTTTTCTGGGATGTGTCTGTAATCTACTTGAGTCATGTCATGCCTCGATGGTCAGATGTGAGTGTTGAGCATTCCTTTCTGATGAGTCAAGGTCATATGTAAGTGTTGGATGGGCCATTCTGACTTAGGGTTAGATATAAGCATTGAAGAAGACCTACATGGAGGATAGGCCTACAACCAACATGAAAAAGGGCTGGCTCTACAGAACTTCCTCTGATGAGAAGAATCATGAGATAGCACCAGTGAGGATGATCCAGCAATGATGATCCAGATCGAGTGATGATCTAGATCCAGTGATGATGATCCACCAGTGATGATCCAGATCGAGTGATGATCTAGATCCAGTGATGATGATCCACCAGTGATGATCTAGATCGAGCGATGATCCAGATCCAGTGATGTTGATCCAGCATAGCTGATTCAGATCGAGTGATGATCCAGATCTAGTGATGATATAGATCTAGATGAAGATGACTTGAAAATGATGAGGACTCAATGACGATCCAGATGATATAGAGAAGAAGACATGTGCTGATAAATTGTGTGGAGAGAATACCTTCCTATTTAAGAGGGAGTGTTGATGTAATTGTAACTTCAGAATGTATTCACTTGTATTTCTTATGTATTGTACCCCGATGNGTCATGCCCCGATGTTCCTATTGGGAGGTTCTATAATGTAAACAAGTCATGTCAAGTCATTGTGGGTAACCCTCCTATTGGTCAAGGGTTAAAGTCCCCACATTTGTGGGGCCCTAGGGTTATTAGTTTATACTAGAGAATTTGACCGTAGGTGAGTCATTGTAAGTCAGGTAAATAGTCCCCACCATTGTGTTAAGGATAAACCTCCTTGTTGGCCAGAGGAGGCAAAGTCCCCACAAGTTGTGGGGCACTAGGGTTATTAGACACTCCTAGAGATGTCGGCTCTAGTAAGTAATTGTTAAGTGAGGGAGACATGTTGGAGTGGGTTTCAAGTGAAGGAAATAATATAAATGGAGAGTGATTCTCTCTATTTATAACACACACTCACTCACTCATTGGGGCGCATGAGTGAGAGAGGAGCCGTTGGGATCAGAGAGAGAGACTACTGATGTTTAGAGATCATCTTTATGTTTTTAGGTTTTACTTTTGGTACTAATTCTATCTCTAAGGAATTTGTAGAGTTTTCTTCTTTATGGTTTCCCCGTGGAAAAATCGGTGTCCCTTGTCTCTTGTGTTTTATTGTTGTGCATGTTATTCTCTTAGTTAAAAGATCCTAAGATCATAATGCTAGCTTGAATGATAAAAATATAACATGGTATCAGAGCTAACCTGAGAAGAAGAAATTGTGCAGCTATAGAATCTAGGGATTATTACTTTGTGGGTCTCTCTCCACAATCCATCAGCAAAAGTATGCTAGGTTGTATCTCCATTGAAGGGTGCATCTTTCTGTCGAAGCAGAATTTGATTCCGAGCACTTTTAGTTTTTGGTGCAGGAAATTAGGGCTTCTTATGGAAGAGGAATTTTTGAGTGAGCCCAGCATAGGATTAATATCCTCCTCAAAATATAAGTTTAGAGACCTGGTTCAATATTTTTGATTAGGTGAAACTCTAGGAAAGTCAAACCCTAGTTTGACCCCGAGCTGGAAAAAACCCTAAATACTAAAACTGATAAGTTTTTGTATATTCGCTATATCTGGGGATTGGTGAAGGCTCTAGTGTAGAAACTTGCAGAGGTCAAATATAAAATCCTGATGTACACTGCATCCAAAATGCAGCGTTGGATTTTCTATATTCTGGGAGATATGATTGCTCCAAGTTAGGGTTCCAACCTCTTCAAGAATTCATCCCTAAATAGGACACCTGGGGAGAATTGCTACATCTTGGCCTACAAAGTCCCAAATGAAATTTTTGAAGATGTTCCAGAAAGGGAAGGGAATTTAATTTCTATGATCTAAGGTTTAGACCCAGAAGATGAAACAGTGACATGTGGCAGTCCATACAACTTCTCTGTTCTGAACAATATTGTAATAGGTCACCTTGGGAAAATTATCATAAATCCTAATTGGTGAAACCAATTATGATGAAACCTATGGTGTTGCAATGTGGACATGTGAGGCTACCTCAGTGAAAGTTTTCTGACATAGAGGAGCTTTAATTTCAGAGATACCATAGAAACAGTAAAGGCATTTCTACACAAGAAATTGGAAAACTAGGGCTTCCTGTTTCAGGAGCTTCCCTCCATTTGGAAAGCACAACTTGAAGAGATCTATATTTATATCCAATCAGATCTGAAATATTCCAAGTTTTTAAAATTAGGGTTTCTCTGACAAACTCTATATCAGCAAGCTCCTGAACCAAGAAGGACACCTCAAATCGGTAAGATCTAATATTTTTCTTTTTTCATTTGAGGTTCTCATTTCAAAGTGATCTATCACATCACCTTGATGACAAGCTTGGTGAAATTGAAAACTTCCAAGCTTGGAAGTATATGATCTCTTTGAAGAAATTAATTGGACACCTACATAAGTAAAGAGGTTCTAGTTCCATAGGGAGATGAGGTTAAAAGCCTTATACAAGAAGAACTTGGTCAAGGCCAAGAAGATCATTGTTGATTCAGTCACGGATCAACTTATACCACAAGTGTTTTCTCTAAAGACACCGGAGATGTTTGATTCCTTGATCAAGCTATTTGAAGGGAAGAACATAAATCGGAATATGAATTTGAGAAAATAGTTGAAGAATGTGAAGATCCACAATGCAGAGACCATACAGTCATACTTTACAGGGGTCTCTCAAATCAGAGAACAACTTGTAGTAGTAGAAGAAGAAGTGGAGAATGCAGAAGTGGTGATAGCCACCTTGAATGGCCTCCGAGGATCATGGGATTCATTCATTCAAGGAATGTGTTTCAGAAGGAAGTGATTACTTTTAGAAAGATTCTAGGAAGAGCAAACACAATAAGATGCTCAACTCATAGTAAGAGAAAAGAATATGGGAAGATCAAGCTCTCACCATCCAAATAAGACCCCTCAAGCAATGAGGAATATGATGAACTCAACTCTTGAAGAACCTCTTATCCATCTTATCATTTGGATAATAAATGATGCTATTATGAATGAAGAAGTCGATGAAGATGAAGTCTCAAGAAGGAGTCTACCCACGAAAAAAATAAAGATAAGTATTCAATTGTCATTTCATGATATTGTTTTTTTTATGCATTTGTTTATATTCAGTTGATGTATTATGCAAGATAGAATGTTTGCATTAATGACAATTTACTACTAATATGCATGTGATGGGTAAGTAGCTCATGGTGCTATACAACTCTCCATTTCTACTAATCTAGAATGAAACCTCTTTGCTGACATATTGGATTAGTGCACAATATCAATGTTGTCCTGGTAGAGATGGAAGACATCTAGAAAGATTTTGTGAGATATGGATGAATGTTGTATTGGCTAAAGTAGTTACATGATCATATATTTATGCATAAGAATTTTCCAGTATGAATATTCCTTATGAAATGTTTCTAACCATGCAAATGCGTTTGACTTGCAGGAAATATCGCATACATAATCTCCTACAAGCAAAGAAGGATGAGACTTGTTCCGAAGAACAAGTGACGACAGTTCAAAGATAAGAATAATATGACGAATGCAGCGACATCATTGATGCAGAACCTTCCAGCCATGAATAAATAAGCAAGAAGAAAGGGAAGACTAGTTCAAGAAGAATGATGTCTAGGATGTAGTATCAATAGATGAAGGGAAGTTCATAGTTCCATCATGCAGTAGATGGAAACATCGTGGGACACAAGGCAAGATTCATAGCATGAGGCTTCTCACCAAAAGAAGGCATAGACCATGAAGAGACATTTGTAACCAGTGGGAGTTGAAACACATACATGATGAGCTTGATGAAGATATTAACCTTTGCTACAAGGTTGAAGATGACAGTCTATACACTAGATGGATACATAGAATATTAGTAGCATAGGAAGCTACTTGTCACTCCAGTATAGAATGTTTCAGTGCATAAAGTACGGACAACAGAGGGAGTATGATGCTCTGCTTCAGAGGGAGTGACTACATAATGTCTTGAGGTTCGACATGGTATGACAAGATGGGAAAATTACTGATGGCTCTAGGATTTACTAAGAGTAAAGTGGATTCCAACATTTGCTTCAAGATTGAAGGCGAAAGACCAGTGATGCTCTTGGTATGTGTTGATGCACTATTTTCTAGGCATGGAGGTGTGGCAGAATGTGGATGGAATCTTTCTCGGACAAGGGAAGTATGTAGTAGAGATCTTGAAGAGGTTCAGGATGATTGACTGCAAGGCCATGACCACACCTATGGCATCGAACATGAATCTATTGAGTGATTCTTCATCAGAGATGGTTGATGCCATGATTTATCGTTAGTTGATGTATTCCTTGATGTACCTGACGAATACGAGACCCGATATTTACTTTGTTGTGAACACATTGAGACATGTTCACCTGATGGGTACAAAGCATGCGGTGAGGTACCTAAAGGGTACAGTTGATTATGGGCTCAAGTATGAGTCAAATCAGAAGATTAACCTAGAGGGTTATGTGGATTCGTATTGGGGAGGTAGTGCCATTGATAGGAAGAGCACTTCGAGGTGCTACTTCAATATGATATCAAATATCACTATATCAGGGATATGGTGCAGAGAGGAGTAGTGAAGCTCTAGTATGTTTCAATGGAAGAACAGATAGCTGATGTGTTGATGAATCCATTGGCCAGAGTGAAGTTTGAGTACTTCAGGGAGAATCTTGGTATTCTCCAAATCGAGGTTCCCTCCAAAGGGAAGTAATGAGACCTAGAGCCATTCTGACATGGTGAGAGGATTAGGTTCCTTCCATGGTCAGATGTAAGGGTTGAGCCATTCTGTCATGGTGAGATGATTTGGTTCCTTCCATGTCAGATGTGAGTGCTAAGCCATTCTGATGTGACTATAGGATTAGTTCCTATAGGATCAGATATAAGTGCTGAATGCCATTCTTGGAATGGAGGCACCTGGTCAGTTGCCAGGAATACTTAGTCTGGGACTGAGAGCCATTCTGACATGGTGAAAGGATTAGGTTCCTTCCATGGTCAGATGTAAGGGCTGAGCCATTAAGTCATGGTGAGAGGATTGGTTCCTTACATGTCAAATATGAGTGCTAATCCATTATGATATGACTATAGGATTGGTTCCTACATGATTAGATATAAGGGTTGTTTCCATTCTTGGAATGGAGGTGCCTGGTCAGTTACCAGGAATACTCGATCTAGGACCGAGGGCGTTTCTGATACGACTGTAAGATGTAGTATTACATGATCAAATGTGAGTGCATGGCCATTCTGATCTAATTGAGGGATTGGTTCCCACTTGATCAGATATAAGGGCTGATTCCATTCTTTGGGAGAATGGAGGTACCTATTCAGTTACTAGGAAAGCTCAGTCTAGGACTGAGGGCCATTATGATGTGACTGTGGGATGTGTTCTCACATGATCAGATATGAGTGTTGGGACATTCTGATGAGTAGGTCAGATGTAATGGTTTGGTCATTATGACGAGTAGGTCACATGTAAGGGCTGGGCCATTCTGATGAGTAGGTCAGATGTAAGGGATGGTCCATTTTAACGAGTAGGTTAGATGTAAGGGATGGGCCATTCTAACATGGTGAGGGGATTAAGTTCCTCTCATGGTCAGATGTGAGTGTTGGGCATGCCTTTATGACGAGTCAAGGTCAAAAGTAAGTGCTGGATGGGCCATTCTTATTATTCTTGCACATTGATCTAGGAACAAAGCATCAATCTCATCAAAGAATAATCAACAAATAACTCATGAAATGGTGTTAATTGGAACCATAATGGTTTCCTCTCTGTATATTCAATAAAAAATGAATGGTTACAATAACAATGTCAAGTAATAACTTGAATCAATAAGGAATTCGAATACATAAGGAGGTCATTCAAATTCAATGAGTGAGTCTAGCTTAACTAACTATAAGCCATGGTTCACACTCTGTTAACCACTTAACCAAAACCCTAATTGACTCACCAAACCCTAACTAAAGTAGGAGTGCAATAAATGACTGAATCTCAACTGAAAGAGATCAAACACATGTCATAGAAATCCAACTAACAAGTGATAGTGCTTCAATGACTTCAATGAACCCCGATGAGGTTAATTGAAGTTGAACTGATCATCGAAAGTTGGTGGAGGCGCCCCTGTTGACTCTAGATCATTAAATAATAATAAATAATCATTAAATAATATATTTAATGAGAGGAGGTGCCTTAATTGACTGGTTGAACTGATTGTAACCACCAGTTAGCAATTAGGTGCATTAATATCACTTAGATCACCCCCAGAGTTCTCCAGTTAGCCTCCTTGACTATAGGAGAAGGCTAATTTAGCCTCCTTGACCATAGGTAGGCGTGGGTGTGGGTGTGACTGGATGATGTCAATTAATACTCCACTGATGTCAATTAATGTCAATTATACTTAGGATAGTGGTTTAACTAGGCCAATTTGACCAAAAAGAGTGTGTATGGTGGTAAATGTCTCCAACAATTCTGACTTAGGATTAGATATAAGCACTTAAGAAGACCTACATGGAGGATAGGCCTACAACCAACATGAAAAAGGGCTAGCTATGTAGAACTTCCTGTGACAAGAAGAATCATGATATAGCACCAGTGATGATGATCCAGCAGTGGTGATCCAGATCAATTGATGATCGAGATCCAGTGATGATGATCCAGCAGTGATGATCTAGATCGAGTGATGATATAGATCCGGTGATGTTGATCCAGCAGTGATGATCCAGATCCAGTGATGTTGATCCAGCATAGATGATCCAGATCCAGTGATGATCTAGATCCAAATGAATATGACTTGAAGATGAAGATGAATTGAAGATGATGAGGACTCAATGATGATCCAGATGATACAGAGGAGAAGACATGTGCTGATAAATGTGCCTGTAATGTACTTGAGTCATGTCATGCCCTGATGTTCCTATTGGGAGGTTCTATAATGTAAACAAGTCATGTCAAGTCATTTTTGGTAACCCTCCTATTGGTCAAGGGTTAAAGTACCCATAGTTGTGGGGCCCTAGGGTTATTAGACTATCCTAGAGAAGTTGACCCTAGGTGAGTCATTATAAGTCAAGGAAATAGTCCCCACCATTGTGTTAAGGATAAACCTCCTTATTGGTCGGAGGAGGTAAAGTCCCAATTAGTTGTGGGGCACTAGGGTTATTAGACACCCCTAGAGATGTTGGCTCTAGCAAGTAATTGTTAAGTGAGACCGACATGTTGGAGTGGGTTTCAAGTAAATGAAAGAATATAAATAGAGAGTGAGTCTCTCCATTTATAACACACACACACTCACTCATTGGGGTGCATGAGTGAGAGAGGATTTGTTAGGATCAGAGGGAGAGACTACTGCTGTTGGGAGATCATCTTTATGTTTTTGGGTTTTAATTTTGGTACTGATTCTATCTCTGAGGAAGTTGCGGGGTTTTCTCCTTTATGGTTTCCCCAAGGAAAAATATTTGTTTCCCTTATCTCTTGTGTTTTATTTCTTTGCATGTTATTCTCTTAGTTAAAATATCCTACTATCATAATGCTATCTTGAATGATAAAAATCTAACAGTTTGTGGCCCCAAGGTGGTAACTTGAACAATCAACTTCCCATGGTCATAACTTTTGCATACCACGATCTTCAATTTGGGTGCTCAATAGCTCATTGGAAATATCTATTTGATATTTACAACTTTCAACTGTGGGCAAAAGTATGCCGAAGGAAACCATTCGACCACCTAAATTTCCAAAAAACTTCGCTTAGGGCCTCAAAACAGCCCCGAAAGTTTGGGACCCAAAAAACTATAGAAAAATAACTAGAAAACTACCACAATGGACAATTGTTTTGAGACAGTTGACTCTAGGTGGGTGGCCACTGATATCCATCTAGATCATAATGGAAATCGTTAGCCCCCTAATTGGACAAAAAGCATGATTTAGGGCCTAAACAAATCCCCAAAAGTTTGGGACCCAAAAAAATGTCAAATTTTCCAAGATGATGGAAAACTATTGCAACTCGATGAAATAGGTGGGTGGTCACTATTATCCACCTATATCATTTGCTTCCCCCTCCCCCTCCCTTAGAGAGAAATCATCCCCATTGCATCAATTTCCATTACATGATAAAAGTTTTGTTTAATCTCACTCCTAGTGAGCCACTTTATCTAGTGAAAAAGATTCATTTCTTTAACGACATGATATAACTAGATGTTCTAGTTGTGAGTTACCTTAATTTTAGCTCCCATGATTTTATCAATTCAATTCATAATAATGCAGTCATGACTCAATTCTATAGGGGCCAAATTTTCAACAAACTTTGAGGTGTCCAAGAGAGGTGAAAAATATGGTTGAAGTAGCTCCACATTAAATATAAGTTACAAGCCTAGGAAATGTGGAATACTTAGCTCAAAATAATTCCCACCCATAACCTTCATGATGGTGTGAGGCCCATATTGAAGTGGGTGGATATTTCAATGGGGCCCTATGAGGCATTATTTCTGTAAATGTAACTAGACCTTATCGCAAACCTAAAACTTATATGGAATTCAATGTTGTTCATTGGTTATTCAATGAAAATCAAATTGTGAAATTGGTATTATAAAATTTCATGGCCAAAAAATTAACTAATACAATGGACAAAATTATTTTTTTATTAAATCTAAGGGTCAATTATTGAAAAAAATAGATGAAAAATTAAATAGGTTTTTGTCTAAACTATTTTTCAACCAAAACCCTATTAATACTAAAAATTGAAATCCTGTTTAGTTTCTTTAATTTCGAAAGGTAAAACCAATATCTAGTATTGAAAAACAACTTTCTATGAAAATTTCTCCCAAGTTTAGATCAATTGAACTCACAAAATTGCTTGAAAAATATGCATAGGTCCACTCAAATTGGAGACTAGAATTGGTGCATAACATAATATTGCATTTATTAAGTTTACATAATCCAACATTATAAAGTAATAGGCTATCCAAATATATAATTACATCAGAGATTCAAATTCCTAAGCAGGAAAGTTGAATCCTCACAAAAGTAGGCATACTAAAAGTAAAAAATCCCCCCCTAAGTGCAAAAAACACTTTCCAAACCAGTCAAGGAGGTCATGATTTGGATGAATGAGATGTATCAGCTAATAAGTCATGGAAAGTAAATATACTTATGCTTTCAAGAGAGAAGTAGATGGAGGATGCGTGATGCAAAAAACAAGGCAGTTTCCATATGACTAGATTTCACTTTTTTCCTTAAAAGCTGTTAAAAAGAAGTCAAACTCAGGATAAGGTAGGGATGTGCACTTCCTAAACTAGAAAGTCTATATAGTTGTCAGAATCTTATCCATAATATTATGAAGGTGCTTCTGGAGGAATTTTAGGAAAATTTTTACCGAACAATGTAAGTGGATGCAATTTATTCTCAAAGAATCTTTGGTGAAGATGTATGCAACTTGCTCAGATGATGCTTAGTAGTGTAGAGTAATGATCCCATCATGCACAAGTCCTATGATGTAGTGCATATGAATCATTATGTGTTTGGTTGACTTCCTCTTTACTGGGTCTATTGAGATTTGAATAGTACTTTGGTTGTCACAATAAATGACTATGGAAGTGTCATATTCAATCCCAAACTCTCCAAGTATACCTTGCAACAACAAACATTGAGTAGTTTCATTCACAACTCCTATGTATTCTGCCTCTATAAAAGAAAGTGCAATGGAAATTTGTGTTTTAATTAACCATCTAATTGGTCCATCTACAAGAATAAACACATATCTAGAATTTTATTTTCTATGAGTGTTATCAACTTCTCAATCAGATTCAATAAAACCAACTAACTCTAGGTCAAATTTTGCAACATAGTATCTCATGTGTCTTTCTTCGTTACACAAAGTGAAATATTATATTTTATTCCCTCCAGTGGATGACATGTTTTTGATCATTGTTCCTATATTCCACGCTCACTGCATAATAAATATCAGGTTGATTTTTATTCAAATAGAGCATACAACCAACTAGTTGCCTATACAGTGTGTTGTTTACTAAAGGAGTTGAATTTGTTTGTTCAAGATTAATTCCTAAAAGGAAAGGAGTATTGATTGGATTGCAATACTTCATGTTGAACTTGTTTAGAATTTCTAACCATACTTGGAATGATGTACTTTGACTCCCAAATCTTATTGAAAAATTGTGAGCCCCAAAAATTGGCTCAAGAATCCCAAACCAGTCATGGAGAAGGCATGGTTCAATGCATCCTTCAAGGAGGAAAATTATTTCATGGAACTTCATGTGATAAAAAGGTCATCCAAATACAAAACTTGAATAATTATTGAGCCATGAATCAGCTTCAAATAGACATCTGTATCATACTTTCATCTACTGAATTTCAGTGATAGCATAAATCCATTAATCTTGGCATACCAAGCTCTCGGAGCTTGTTTGAACCCATATAGCGATTTCTTCAAAATGCACACAAGAGATGGATTAGTGAACAAGCCTTATATATTCTACATATTCATCTCATATTTTATATATCCATGTATAAATAAACTCTTCACATCTATGTAATGTACCCCCCCATTGCTTGGAAGTTGGAATGGCCAAAACTAGTCTCATAGAATATGTTTTTGCCACTGGTGCAAAGGTATCATTGTAGTGAATTCCTTGGAATTTAAGAATCCATTTGCCACTAAAATTTCCTTATACTTCATAGGAGATCCATTAACAGAATTTTTTTTTCCCAAATACCCATTTTCACTTGACTAGCTTTCTTCCTAGTGGAAGATTGACTTGTTCCCATGTTTCATTCTTTAAAAGAGAATGGTATTCTTCTTTAATGGTTGTTTTACATGTTGAATATTATCATATTCTTCATATGTTTATGGATATTATTCAACAATTATCTTACACTTCTTATAAAATCATGGGTCCTTGACAGAAAGGGCACTCTCGAGTTGAGATCTAGTTCTTATAGGATCACTAGGATTCCCATCTAGTTCTCCAACTACTTGAATTGTATTTGATTACCACTTTGGTAATAATGGAGTGTTAGGATATGAAATTAAATAATAATTATCATACATATCAGAATCAAAAACTTATTAGAGTCTTCACTGACAACCATAGGTGGTTGCTTGCATGGGATCTTCTTCAAACTGAACACTCCTTTCAATGAAGGATTTTTGAGTGATTGTGTTGATCATCTTATAAAGTTTGGAATATTTTGAATACCCAAAAAATATGAAATATTTAATTTTGGGTTCCAAATACTTCCTCCTTTCTATTGAAATTCTAGCCCAAGGTTTATATCCAAAAAGCTTGAAATGAGACACATCAGGCTTCTGTCCACTCCAAGCTTCGAAAGGAGTGATTACATCAATATATTTGTGAGGTACCCTATTATAGATACAAGATGCACAATTTATTGCTTAAGCCCAAAACTTTGGTGGCATAGATTTAGAATCCACCATGCAAGTGGCCATCTCCTTTAAAGATCTATTCTTCCTCTCATCAACACAATTCTGTTGAGGTGTGTAAGGAAGAGACTCTTGCATCTGGATACCTGCATATTCAAAATATTGGAGAAATTCAGATTTTACATAATGACCACCATTAGCATATATGAGGACCTTGCTACTTCTTCTAGACTGGTTCTCAACCAAGGATTTAAAACCTTTGAAGAGGTTAAATGTTTTTGACTTGTACTTGGAAAAGAAGACCCAAAAGTATCTGGAAAAGTCATCAATGAAGGTTAGGACATATTTGGTTTGACTCATTGGCATATGAGGAAAAGGATCAGGTATGTCACTATGAATAAGCTCAAGGTGGGAAGAGGTTCTCTCATTACTGATTCTCTCATACTTGTGCTCTAGGTGTTTTCCCAGAATGAATCCTTGATAGAAACCTTTAGAAAACTTGATTTTGGGAAACCCTATGACCATGTCTTTGTCACAAAAGTTAGATAGGTACTTGTCAGTTATATGGCCAAACATTTCATGCCATATATTGCTAGCTTCCTTAGCATGGTTGAGGAGAGGAAAGGGGTTTGAGAAGGGCATGAAGTGTGAGAACTTGTACACTTTATATATATAACCAACAAAACCTTTGTCTATGACTATACCATTCAAAATTTTAGTGATTGCAACATCATTGGGAGTGAATACAACCTTCTTCGGAGACCTAGTGTGTGTCATTAGATAAACTAAAAAGAGATTAGAAGTAATACTTGGGACATATGAAACATTATTGAAGGAACCATTGTCAAGATCTAATATACCCTTGCCTTTACTTTTAGTTTCATAATCATCTCACAAAACAATTTTTGGACCATTTGAATCATCAAGAGAGGACCAGGCCTCCCTTGTCAAAACCATGTGTCTTGAAGCTCTATAATCAATGATAAAGGAAGAAGATCTTATAGTGCATGAGATCTCTCATTGTCTTAAAAATTTGATGCACTCTCCTTCTTATTTGTGCCTTCAGGAAGAGAGATGTTGTGTTTTTCAAGAAGTTGAGTCAACATATCAATTTGTTTCTTCATGCAAGAGCTCTCTGGATGATAGCCCTTACCATAATAAGTGGAATTTCTCATTTCACCTTTACCTTTCTTCTTCTGGGAATTCTTATTTGATCTTGAAGATTCCTCATGAGACTTGGATTTTTCTTTATTTTGATGACGAGGATTATTTGAATTTGGCTTCTTCTTACCTTTGGAATCCATCTTTGAATTTCCATCAACCAAAGCTTGATATTTGGAATGCTTGATGGTTCCCATCATGAACAAATTATCTTGCTCATGTGTCAAGGATGCCATGAAATCTGCAAGCACTACAACAAAACCCTATCATTAGAGTCTCTTTTAGCTTCCTTTTTAGCATCCACTATCACTTTAAGTGCATTTTTCATAATTTTTTGGTCAAAGTGGATGCTTTTCCATGGGATAGTGATTTTAATGGCGTCATTTGCATCCCTTTTTAAAACCTGGTGCTATTTTGGATGCTAATTAGCATCCCCATTAGTGTCCAATTAGTGTCCCACTTAGCGTCCCAATTAGCCTCCCAATTAGCATCCCAAGTAGCATCCCAATTAACATCCCAATTATCATCCCTTTTTAAAATTTGGCACTAATGTGGATGCTAATTAGCATCCTAATTAACGTCCCAATTAACATCCCAATTATCATCCTAACTAGAATACCAATTAACGACCCAATTAACGTCCAGAAAAACATCCCATATAACGCACAAAATAGCCTCCAAAAAACGTCCTGAATAGCATATCACCATATATTAATCTACGGTTAGCGACAAGAATTGTGTAATGAATCAGTAAGAAAAACATCCAACATACCATGAAGTATAGAGACAAGAGTTGTGCCTAGAAAACATCCAACATAACTCTAGGTATAGAGCCAGGTATAGTGCCTGGAATAATGGTAGAAATTTCGAAAGGAACCGCACTAGGAATTGCACTAGGTTTACAACTAGGAATTGTGTTCGGAAAATGTCTGACATAATGCCAAATATATTAATGTCAATGTCAATGATCATGATTCATGTGATAGTACTTTTGGATCTTGATTAATCCTAATGAGGGGTAAATTATATTAATGTCGCCTAAATTTCTCTAATGGAATTTGAGTGTCCCCAACAACATTTGATAGACCCTAATGGCATATGATTGGCCCTAAAAACATGATGATGATGCATTATGATAATTATGATGGAGTGCATGGATATGATTTGATAAGTATAAGACTATATCATCCATTCGTGTGAGGAATTAGGGATCCTTACTCATTATTATCACAATTATGTTGATGATGACATTGATGATGACTACGATGAATACAATGATGTTGATTTGTTGTATGATGACGATGACGATGTGGATGTCAATGATGATTATGCATGTGGTAGCACTTTTGGATCCTAATTTATTCTAGTGGCACCTAAATTTCTGTAATGACACCTAAATGACCCTATTGTCAACAAAATGACTATAACGACATATAAATGACCTTAAAAATTACATGACATGAATCCTAATAGCGATAGTTTGGAACCCATAATTAAGGAGTTGCATATGGAGTCATGCCAACATCTAGAATACTTCAAGATTCTTCCTACATTAAAAAATTGAAAAAATTGGAAGTGCTATCAATGGTATGGATAGAAGGTGTCACCTATGAGTTTGTTAGTGAACTGCTCCCTTATCTAGGTTATGACTTGAAAGAGATTTCTCTATTTGGTTGTGGGTAAGTGGTTCAATTTATTTACTGTTTTAAATTAAAAAAGTTCAAATAACTTGGATAGTGGAATATCTTTCAGAGAAAATATCATGCTTATATTAGTTTGATACCTATTTTATTGAGGGTGTTTGTTGATTAGTAGATAATTGCAATGTAGAAAGTTGACTGATGGTGCCCTAGAAGCAATAGGTGTTCTATGTTATGAACCGAATGCTCTCATCTTGGACAATCTTTCTCTCTTGACTGACACAACACGTTTCCACCTTGAAAATGGATGTAGATCACTTCAAACCTTATCATTAAAAATATGTTAATTCAGGTTAGTGAATGGTGCATAACTATTTCTAAAGGGTGTGAAGTAAAATTGTTACAAGCAACATTCCTGTTGAATGTTTTTGATAATGATTCTTATGTATTATGATTGTTGTTTTGTGTAGAGTTTAAACTAAGATTTATAAACCATATCCTTTTTATACTTATATAAATCTTTCCATCGCTAGAACAACCCTTATTTGTTAATGACTTTGATGCAAGAAGCATCCAATACCAAGCAAATATACTATACTTTTGCAATTGAAACTCTTCGTTAGATGCATTTTTTTTCCTTTTTTGGGTATTTAGCTTGCAAATGTATAAACCACTTTTGGGATATAACACATCATGTATTTAGTACTACCATTTGATTTCTTTCTGATCAGCTTTGGAATATTTAACAATCTTTGCAATGAAATCCCTTCCTCCATCCTGAACTACTTGGAGCACTGAAACTGCTTTCATTGAGAGCTGCACACCAATGTATTGGAATTCTTCAAGCTTCATTGTCCTTCATTGCTGGTGCTCATTTGCCTTTGTAATCCACTATTACAATTTCTTCAGCTTGACCAGTTTCGTTATCTGCACAACTATGGGAATCACTCTAAGAGATGTCCTCAATGTAGCTAATTATCCCTCTGCCTCCTGCAACTGTGTCTTAAGTTGCTCCAATTTCTCATCTTGGACTACACTTCCCTAAAGCTGTGTATTTGCATCTGTAAATTGTTTTGCCTCTTTCTCCATCTCTTCCATCTACATTTCTGGTGTGCCTCTATTCACCAGCACATGTATATCTTTAATGTCCTGCTTGAGTTATGTAATCATGTTTTCGAGCCGCTTTTCTTTTTCCTCATAATCCATGTCTGTAGTGATTTATGGCACTTCTTGGCATGCAGCAGAAACTTATTTTTCTAGGTGTGCCTTGTCGTCCCATAGTATCCCTTTTTCCATCGTCAATCTATCTTACTCCTTCTTCAGTTCTTAAGTCTCCTTTCTTGTTGCTGCTTATTTATCCTGCGACTGCAATAGGTGGTCACTAATGATCTATTCTTGGTCAACTAACTCCTGATTTGCAACCCTCTATAATTGGACCAATTTCTAAGTTGAAAGTTCATTGATGTCCAATGAGAGGTACTGAAACTGTTGGAGTGAGGTGTTCACATCCTCATTGTTCATCTTGATTGCTGCATGTGATGGAATCTGTACATTCTGGATTCGCTTTCCTGTGCTTATTTTTCCTACATTCTGTAAAAAAAATTCTTCGGTCACTCTCTGCAAAAATTGCATCAATCAAATAATTTAGACGAGTGTTTACCTCTCCAAAGACTTCAACATTTTGCTTATTCAACTTCTCTTCAGTCGTAGTAGTTTTCCTCATGATAGATGCATTCATACAATCTACCTATGAACCTGCCATCGACGTTGTTCCATTGGATTCACCCTATTCCTACCTCTTCTTGGTTCTGGTCTCCTCAAACATATTCTCCACCTATGATTCCATTGGGGTCCTTGAGGATTCTTTGTGTGACTCCTGGTCATTTTCATGCACTAGCGTCGGATCTACAAGCACTTCTGTTGGGGGACCTACCTCATCATCCGATAATTATTCCCCACTTACCAATTCTTTCTAGTCTCTCAACCACTCCATGACTATGACTTCCAATTCCTCCTTGGTCAGCTTGTATTGGGTCGCCAACCTTTGTTTCTGAGTGTCCCTCCACGCTTGTACATAGATAGCATGCGGGCCAATAGAAAATATAAGAACACGTAGATACTTCATCACTACTGGCTTTGTAAGTTGTGGAACCTTTACATATGCCACCTGCAATGCTTCCTAATACAAACAAAACTGTATTTCATAGTCCTTCAACTCACCTTCCTCGCTCAAGTACCAAAGGTTCCACTATCGTGCTCCCTTGCAGACTTCGGCAACTGCAATATCCATCCTTTGGTAGTATTATGGCTCCATCCATGCAACTAGTGCAATCAATATGAACAACCAGCTATATGTGAGCATGTGCTTCCCTACCTGCACTATCATTACAACCTCCATCAACTGGTTTAACATAAATAATTACCAATTCATATGCATTACTGCAACACACCGCTCAACGCAGGTAATTACCCCTGAGGTGCAGTGGTTCGACCGATTCTTTTGCGCTACTTTGCTGGAAAGAATCCTGGATGCTATGCATACAACCCTATCATTGATATTTTCTACCTTGTATGCACACTCGTCACACTCCAAATCATACTTTTTCTTCATCTTTGCTGCTAACCTTTCGGCGTTGTCCTTTCCCCTGAAATATTACAATGGGTCATGCCCCTCCTTGGGTAGCCCCGTGATTTCTGAGATCAATTCAATGGTGACTACCATCAGTCGATCTAGCCACAGGTATCCTCCATGAAGGATTGCCAATAGTTTCTTGGCACATGCATTCGCTTCTTTCAGCCACCCAAAATGTGGCATGCGAATAAGGCCTAACAACCTCGACTTGTCCAGTCACAATGACCACTCATTTGTAGTGTGCACCATGGGATCCTCTTCTAGTCCCATCGTATCCTCAAATGGTTCCCCCGTACAGTCAGTGAAGGTGATCAATTAATCATCCTCATATTTTATCTTGACCAGACAAGGTCCGATGTCAAAGGTGCACTTCATTCCTTTCAGAATCGCAACCATATTGATGGGGTACTTATAATTTTTCTTGGGTTTTTTCTCCTTTGCACCAACTCTGCATGGGGGGACATCCCCAGGGATTTCCGCTATAGTTACACCTGCCCTTCCCATGGAGGCCTTAGCTTCCTCTATGTATTCTCTCGTCAAACTCCTTGTTTGTCTCTTCTTCTACTACGGATACTTGGGACGGTTGGCCCGTCTCTTCTTCCTCGTGACCAAAGATGAACCCATTGGCATACTTTCTACCTCCTCTTCAATTTGGACACCAATGATAGGTGAATCCTTAGTAGTTTCACTCGAAGCACTCTGTGGCACTACCTGCTGCATTAGGCACAAAAATTTTGCAACTTACTCATAACTCCACAATTGACTCATAACTCTGCAACTAAACTCTATGACTCAATCTCTGCAATACGCTCTCACCAACTCAATTATTCACAATGGTGATTTCAACCTGTGAGCATCCAATTCTTATAGTGTGGGGTCAATCATGTGAACTATTTCCTAATCATGATGACCAAACCATTCATTCATTGCCTGAATCCACCACCGATCCTCCTGATCTAATAGTTGAATCTGTCATTAATGTGTGTCTCGTCCAAGAGCGTCCCTGGCTAACTAGTTTAAGTACTACATTTATGACCGATTTGACTCTATTATGTCCCTGTGAACATTCTGACATGGTTTACTAACTGTAACTATGATACTTCTACTTGTGCAACCCCTTGTTCATGGTGCACCATCCTCATACTTACCATTTTATGCAAAAACAACCAAATATTTTTTTTTGTTTTTGTTTTTTTTCAACTTATGCAATGCCTCAAGCATCGTGTAGCACCAGGAATGTCATGTAAGGATTCAACCTGTTACCATTTACCAACTTAGGTAGCATCGCACCATCTAAGAGTTTCAGTTGTACTGCGTCTCCCGATGTAATGGGAATGATAACATACTAACCTAGCCAGTGCATCTGCAACTTACCTGGATGTTTGGTGAACTTACTGTCATACATCAGCACCAGGTCTCTTTGCTGAAATTTTTTATTTATTTATTTATCTGTATGTGTCAATCATGCCAAGATTTATGTCGATCCTTCTCAATGCACTGGTGAAATCCCACAACAAAGTGGTCTTCCTCTAGATGCACCACCTGAGCTAGGCATTCTTATAATGCCCCTTCATCATCCATTCCAGTTGCTTATGCAATGCACAAACTCAAAAAAATGTACTCCATTGGCATGACTACCTCCTATCCATACACCAACTTGAATGGTGTCTGACCTATCAATCTTTTACAAGTGGGTGCGATATGCCCACAAGACGGCTAGAATATTCAAATCCTAGTCATCGCAGTTTGGATTACACACCTTTGTGAGCGCGTGCTCCAACACCTTGTTGTACACCTCAACTATCCCATTTTCTTGTGGATGATAATGGGTACTCGTCTTATGTTGTATCTGAAGCTCCTCTATTAGCACACTACTAGTGTGATTGATGAAGTGACTCCCTTGGTCGCTAATTAATATCTTTGGACAACCAAACAGGGTAACAATGTTGTCAAACAGGAACCTTGCTATCGTCATCACGGTGAAATATACAACTGGTTCAGCCTCCACCCATATTGTCAGATAATTCATTTCTGTAATGATATACCACACACCAGTTCCCTTTCCATGTGGGTTTATTGAACCCACAAAATCCACTTCCCATTTGTCAAACGACTAAAGCATCACATGAGGTACTAACATCATCTATTCCCTCCATGAGGGATTCCCAGTCCTTTGACAAACATCGCAAGTCCATGCATATTCTGCTGCATCCCCATTGAGAGTTGGCCACCAAAGCCCTGCACAGAGCACCTTCCTAGAAGTAGTGCGAACTCTATAGTGTCCACCTGCGACTCCCACATGAAATTAGAGGAAATTTCAACTCAAAATGGGCCTTTTAAATCTAATTCAAATTACATGTCATCATGTGTTAGCCAATGAAATTTATTTAAATTTGAAATATTGTATATGTATTAAACACTTTTTTAATATAAATTTGGGGATAGGTATCATAAAAAAAACTTTTTTTTGTTTGTATTTTTGACATATCTCACTGTGTTTTTACTCAAATTTTGATCAAGATAACTCGTTAGATGCGGAATTAAATTATGCATCCAACGAGTACCCACTCTACATACTTTTGACGGACCTACCTACCCCGAAAACAAGAAATACCTGAAAAAACGTGATGATGATGACATCATCATCATGTTTTTTCAGGTATTTCTTGTTTTCGGGATAGAGGGGTCCATCAAAAGTATGACGAGTTGGTACTCATTGGATGCAGACTTTAATTCTATATCCAACAAGGTCTCTTGATCGAAATTTGAGTAAAAACACTAGGAGATATGTCGAAAATACAAACAAAAAAGTAGTTTTTTTCTTTTCTTCCTCCAAAATTAATAAATATTATCTTATTATTTTAACTATTATTTTATTAATTTTTTTAAAAGGCCCATTTTGAGTTGAAATTTCCTCTAATATGATCACATTGCAAGAAAACATGAAATTCTGGAGAAGTAAGAAGACAGAGTGTTTCTCTCAATTCTCCGTTATGTCATATTAACTTTGCATCAAAACACAGGTTCCCAAAAACAGTTCTTCAATTCATATCTTGCATCATAGATAGATCGTAGATATGTTCAAGATTAAACATAATATCCTCATCAGGGATGATTTTAAGGAACCATACTTAATTAAAAGTGTATAAATGTTGGCGAATATAACCAATTCTTAAAACGCCAACTATAAAATGATTGGCGATATTTTTCAAAAAGTATTTTAATTTCCAAGGATTTTATATCATTTATATAATAATTTGTCAATTTTTAGGGTGAGAAATGTTTACCCCATCAAAATTGGGTGAAACACGGCTTCAAAAAATGCAAAATGGCGAATCTTTTTTGGGAGAAAAACATGGAAAAATAGCCCACTGGGCTAAAATTTGCCCCTAAAATTATCCCTGAGATTCCTGATATAGAATAAATTCCTTAACATTTGAAATCCTAGATATATTTATAGTCTTGCACATTTACATCAGTGGTCCACTTAAGTCAACTTCCTAACTACTTGGACCAAAATCTACAAAATAACAACCAAAAGCTACAAAATATGTCCAAATTATACAAAATATGGCCAATCTTTCCTGCACGCCATCTTCCTCCTTGCGCAACAACTTTGACTTTATGCAACATCCTTGATGTTACACAACTAATTATATCCAAAATGTCCTACAACCAAGACAACCTTAACTATGCATGCAGTTTAAAACGACCACATAACCCAAAATATATCTCCATCGAAACGAATAATGGAAAAAAACCTATGTTAAAATATAAACGTTACCTTTGAAACTAAATCCCATATCCTTGATGGTCAAACCTATGACCATAAGATTTGGAGAATTGTCAGTCTTTGCATAAGGGCATACTGATGGCCATGCATTTATTAAACAAGTTGTTAAGGAAATATTTTACCTGCATAATGGAAAATGCACTAGGTTTTGACGATATAGAGAACCACATGTCTGCATAGACTAGATTCTTTTACCATATAACCAGAAATGTAACTAGCTCCACAATGAATAACTTTGACTAAGTCGTCTAAGAATTCAAGCCAAACCATTAACACTCTGATAGGCTAGTAAAACCTGGGTTTACTTTCCTCAACAAAACTATAGCACATCCACTTCACGGCTAAGAGACTGAAGGAGTTGACCATCTGATAGAGGTAAGTGATTTGCGAAAACATGTTAAAACTCAACCCAATGATACTACTTTTCAGCTATATCCCACGCCAGATTTGAAAAAAAATATAATTATCACTTAAATTTCTTAACACCAATTTTGGCTATAGTTCTGGATGCGATAGTGCATTCTTTACCCCTCCTGGATCTAGTATCTTGGAGGGAATATCCTTTGTATAGTTCTAGGGTAGATAAAATAACCACAATAAAGAGTGAGGTTATCCACAAGGCTAAGTAAGGTTTATATTTGAACTTAAGCACCTTTCCCAGACCTTCTCTAAAGGAGTCTTTTCATGAAAATATCTTAATGTATGTGAAAACATTTCTTTAAGCAAGGGTTTAAGTTCTCAGACCAAGGGTTGGTGCAAATAGTAACCTTTAAAGGTTAGAACTATTGATGTATTTGTAAGTTCGGATCGTATTCACTTATATATTTATTATTGTATTTCATTATACCCTGATGAAGATGTTTGTTCCTCCGATTGGGAGAGTCATTAATATAATTAAGTCATTAAGGTTAACCCTCCATTGTAAGTTGGGGCAATAGACCCCACAGTTGAATCATATTAGGGTTATTGGACTCTCTTAGAGAAGTCGGTCCTATAGAGTAATTGTCAAGAAGAAATTAAGTATAAACAGAGAGTGAGACTCTCTATTTGATACACACACTCACTCAACAATAGAGCGTAAGTGAGAGAGGAGGAGCTCGCACAAGTGAGAGAGAGAAAATATGTCTAAGATCATCTTTGTATTTTTGGGGTTTACTTTTGCTATTTGTGCTCCTTCTATCTCTAAGGAAGTTGCAGGGTTTTCTCCTTTATGGTTTCTACAAGGAAAAATATTTGTGTCTCTTGTCTCTTATGATTATTGTTGTGCATGTTATTCTCTCCAATAATATCCTAGATCATATTGATCAAATGATAAAAATCTAACATTGTATCAGAGCTAACTTGAGAAGAAGACAATGTGGAGTTGAAGAATCTAGGGATTTTTAATTTTTGGGTTTCTCTCCATAGATCATCAGTAAAATGAGGCTAGGCTAACTCTCCATTGAAGGGTGCATCTTCCTGTCGAAGCAGAATATGATTTCGGGCATTTTCAATTTTTGGCCTATCAATACTATGAGAAATTAGGTATTTTCATAGAAGTGGAATTTTTGAGGGAGCTCTGCATAGGATTTCTTTCCTCTTCAAAATAGAAATTTATAGACCAAGATCAAATTTTTTGGTTGGGTGGAACTCTGGGAAATTCAAATTCTAATTTGACCCTGGACCAGAAAATAAGCACTACAAAATATCAGCTCCAAATCCAGTTCGGGCATCTCAAATTGGTAAGATATAAATATCTTGTATTTCCATTTGAGGTTCTCATTAAATATGTCTCATCACACCAAGCTTGATGAAAATATTGAAGGAGCGGATAAATTCCGAGCATGGAATTATAGGATTTCAGTTGTTTTGAAGAAAATGAATTGGACACCTACATAAGTGGATAGGTTGTAGTTAGAGAGGGAGATGAGGCTAAAACCTTACATAAGAAGTACTTGGTCAAGGCCAAGAGGATTATTGCTAATTCTATCAAGGATCGTCTTATACCATAGGTGTCTTCCCTAAATACACCTAAAGATATGTTTGATTTATTGAACAAGCTATTTGAAGGGAAGAATATAAATAGAAAGATGACTTTGTGAAATCAGTTGAAGAATGTAAATATCTAGAATGTAGAGACCATATAGTCATACTTTACCATGGTCTCTCAAATCAAATAACAACTTGAAATTGTGGAAGAAGAAGTAGAGAATGGAGAAATTGTGATGACCACCTTGAATGGTCTCCCTAGGTCATGGCACTTGTTCATCAAGGGATTTGTGCTAGAATAAAGTTAGTCACCTTCAGTAGGCCATGGGAGGAATGCTCACAAGAAGAAGCTCGAATAGTAGCTTGAGAAGAAAATATGGGAAATGAAGATCAAGCTCTCACAGAACACACCAAGAAAATCAGAAAGGAGCACTATCATCTCAAGAAAGTTAAGCATCCATACCAGAATAAAAAATATAACCCTAGAAGATCTAGCATAGATCTATCTAGTATCATATTTTATACATGTGATGGGAAATGACACTTCACCAAATATTGTCCTAGAAATAAAGGTGGCTCTTACAAGAAGAAGGACAAAAAAAGAAGACATCATGCTCACACTGCAAAGGACGATGAATCTCCCAGGAAGAGAGTCAAAGAAGAAAGTGAATATTATTCAAGTGATGAACAATATGTTTATATTTCTTCCCTCATGGGAACTATTACACATGGAAGTTGTAATGTCCCCATTCAAATAATTGCATAGCGGGAAAATTCCATCAATCCTACTAGTTCCCTAAGTTGGGTGGAAACATTTGGAAGTTAATAAGTGAGCTAATAAATGGCTCTTAGACATTAGAAGGAATAAATATTTATTTAATGGAGTTAATTAAATGAATGCAAGTGAAAAATTAAATGGCTATGGAGAATGGAGACACATGGAGACTGTGGGGCCCACTCAAGCTAGAATTCATATGTTAAATGGCATCCTCCTCTTGTAATTTTGAATCTATGGGAAGCCTAATGTTTTGGGATGGATTATGAGGTTAATATACTTGTCAATATACTTCATAGGTATAATTTGGGGTGAATTTTAACTTACATGGGAGAGAAAGAGCCAAATGCGATTTTCATGGACACTTGGCTAGATTCCCCTTACATTTATGACAACTATGATAGCAATGATGGAGATTCTATGACAGTTATGACCCAAGTCAGATATGAAGGATGAAATAGTAACATAATTACATTTCAGGCCTAAATAGAGCATCTTGGAGGTCGAAATTGGGAGTTGGAGAAGGCCAAGAGGCTCCTACTCAAATTTGGGAGAAGAGGGAAGGTGAAGAGAGAGGCCACATGGCATAGCATGAGCAGCCACACAAATTCGACTTGGATTTGGTTTATGGATGTATTTGGAACCTTATAATACCAATAATTTTTATATAATACAGGGATCATCCACGAGAATAATTTTTTTCTCATTTGTGAAATTGTCATTTGTGAATTGTGAGAGCTAGTGGATGACTAGTTTTAGACTTACTTAATTCAATTTCGAGGG
This sequence comes from Pseudotsuga menziesii, assembly GCA_001517045.1. Classification (NCBI taxonomy): domain Eukaryota; kingdom Viridiplantae; phylum Streptophyta; class Pinopsida; order Pinales; family Pinaceae; genus Pseudotsuga; species Pseudotsuga menziesii. Next base: position 219,545 of record LPNX011177950.1, on the reverse strand, counting down.
TGAACGATTCCCATCCTAGTTGGTGTTTGGAGAGGCCACTCAGGTATTTCATGGATCTTTAATGGAGTCTTATTTTCATGTGAAATCTACAAGAAATCATGTGGATTCTTCTATTGCAGCAGTCTCTCTCAACTATTTCCAGTTTTCACACCATATTCATGCCAATGGAGGGATTGCGCTTTGGGTTAGCTATTGACCTCTTTGGGGAAGATTATAATGGAAATTATATTATGTTATTATTTATATCCTCTATATTTCATTTTCATAATAATCTCAGGTTGAAATACCCAAAATAATGCATGTAAAAATGTTGAACAATGAAGAAATAGTGTCATTTCACCACTATCTTGTTGTGAACCATTGCAATGCTGATGATTTTTAATTGGGAGAGCCTTTAATTATCCATTTATGATTGGAATAAGTTAAATATTATTTTTTATTCATTCTCATAAATTTTCAAGTCGAAATTCCCAATATTTGTATGTCAAAATGAATTTTAATGAGCAAACAATGACCATTTCCACTCTATTTTGATATATGCCATGGTAATGCTTATTATTTCGAATGGAGGAATTTATATATGATAAATTTATGATGTATGGAATATAATTAACATGTATTTAAAGTCTCATGTTTATTACTTAAGCATTGGAATCCATTTCAATCATTTTTATTGCAATGGGAGAAGATTTGGTGCATTTTCCCCAAGGGTCGAAATTGTGACTTGGGAGTTGTTTTGGAAAGAGTCATAACAGACTGTATAAACTGAACAATGATGCATATGAGACTTTAAAAATGTATTTTACATATAACCATCCTATTTTAATAAATTCAAGTAACTTTTGGTTCATTTGTGAAGCCATTTCCAGCAATTACCCAGGGGGAATTGGAGCCCCAATTTGCTAGTAAAGGCTCCTACTTTGAATAGAACATTAAACAAGTTTTTAGATGTAATTGGGAGGTAAAAAAATATAAATTATAATTATATTTAAGTTATATTATCATTCATGTACCTTCATAGAAAATTTGGAAGAATTTGGGTCAATTTGGAGGTCTAGACATCAAAACTAGTCAAGAGCCAAAATTGAGAAAAATTGGAAAATTGGGAATTTTAAAAAAATTCCAAAAAGGGGACATTACAAGTGGTATCATAGCATGGTATTGGAACCTTATGGTATTAAAAAGGATTCAAATAAATAAACCACCACCCTTAGATCTTGAAGTTGAAGGTGTTTTTGTTGGAGGAGAAGAAGTAGTAGAGGAAGAGGTACATTTTGCTGAAACTATGACTAGCAAGAGGAAGGGACCCACTGACCATGAAAAGATTGAATATATTAAAATCATAAAACCTATCTTTGATGACATAACAAATAATATGAATTGAAATCTTATGAACATGAACCAACAGCTTATGAAGGGATTCGAATTGTTGGGTAGCCAATTTGGAAGCAAATTGGGATTAATGGGAGATAGTAGTAGTTTACACTCGGAAGAAAAGAAGACAATAGGTGAGCAAATTTTCTCAAGAACAGGACCCCATAATAGACCCCGTGAATTTCAGAGCACACCAAGGCCTACTGCACCTAAATTTATTATTCCCAAAGAACATACTAACATTCAATTTGAAATTGATACAATACCAAAAGAATGGGCTAAAGTGGATGAATAGTGTAGGAGGAGTATAACATTTGAGGAATACTTCACCATGGCAAACAAAATCAAAGAGAAGGAGGACAATAAGTCTCTACATCAAAACAAATAATTGAATTGTGCCATAGCTAAAGTTCCACTTCCTACTTTTGATGGTTCATCTCAAAGTTCTGCTAACATTTGGGTGCAAAAATTGGATGTGTATTTTCCGTTGAATCCAATGGTGGAAGAAGATGATTTAAAAATGGTTATTTTTCACTTGGATGAAGATGCCAATGGATGGTGGCTCCATGGAATGAAAAATTTGGGTCATGATCAGGTTAAAACATATGGGTAATTTATTGACAGTTTATTAGAAAGGTTTGAGCAAAAAGATCCAGAATTGTTTTTCAAAGAACTAGCACAATTGAAGGAGGTAGGGACTCCTATTGAATATATGTTGGAAATCCAAATACTATTAGTTAAGGTGGATGATGTATATATGGGAAGGTTAGTATTAATTTTGACTAAAATTTTGGTAGATCCCTTAAAAGTTTTTGTCAAATCCCACAAGCCTACTAACTTAACTAATGCAATGAGATTGACTAGAGATCTTCAAAATGTGCTTCCTAGAACAAGATTTCCTCCCAAGCCTAACTTCAAATTTGAAAGAAAGCCTTGGAAAAAGGATGCACCTGATAAGAAGTTTTTTCAAAAGGATACATTGGAAAATAATAAGAAATAAGGACAAAACAGGGATGAACTTTGAAGGAAAGAATTGTGCTTCACATGCTTCCAACCATGGGCATCGGGGCATAAATGTGCTAAAGGAAAGGCTCAATACATAGAAGTATTTTCTGATAATTATGAGTATGAAGGGGGTATGGATGAAGAGGGGCACATTTCAGATCAAGAGGAGGAATATGAGACAGCAGCTGAAGAAGAAATACAAGAATAAAATCAGCCTTCACTGGACAAAGCATGAATGGTAGTACTTTCAGCAGTTCCTCGCTATCACACAATCCGATGCAAGGGTGTGGTATTGGGACAAAGAGATTTAGTTTTTGTAGATGGAGGAGCTACACATAATTTTGTTGATGAATATATTGTGGAGAAAATAAGGATACCAAATGAACCATTTGATGGCTTCACAGTTGTCATTCTAGGTCACAACACCATGCAATGCAAAACATGGGTTCCAAAGCTGCAAGTCACCATAGGTAACTATACTTTTGTTGATAGTTTTTATGTGGTTGATGTTGCTGATAATAATATAGTATTGTGAGTGCAATGGTTGTATTATATAGGAGAGCATTCAGTAAATTATCAAATTCCTTAAATGAAATTTCAAGATTCAACAGGGGTACTAAGGGTTGTGAGAGGGCAGGACACTTACCCAAAACAGGTAGTAAATCGCAATAGTATGATATCTATATTGAGGCATGGTGATATTTAATGGGATGATGAATGTTATATCACCCTCCCAAGCCAAAAATAATAATTTTTAAACACCCAAAGGAGATAGAGACACTTTTTCACAAATATGAAAAAGTTTTCAGAGATCTTCCACATGGTAGACCACCTGATAGGGGGGTTGAGCATAACATTGTTTTGGAGGAGGGTACTTCACCCATTCAGATACCACCTTATAGACATCCCAAGAAGTTCAGAGATGAGATTGAGAATACCATTCAATAACTCTTATATTTTGTACTCATTATACCAAGCTCTAGCCCTTATGCTTCTTCAGTAGTGTTGGTAAAGAAAAAAGATGGAACTTTGAGGATGTGCATAGACTTTAGAGATTTGAACAAGAAGACCATAAAAAATAGATATCCTATCCCTAGGATTAATGAGATCATGGATGAGCTATTTGGAGATCAATACTTTTCCAAAATTGACCTTAGATTCGGTTATCATCAAATTCGGATGGAGGAAGATGTGCAAAAGACTGCTTTTTGATGTCATTATGGTCACTTTGAGTTTCTTGTTATGCCATTTGGGTTGACTAATGCTCTAGCTACATTTCAAGAGTGTATGAATAGAATATTTTGCAAGCAGCTTATAAGGTTTTCTTTAGTCTTCTTTGATGATATTCTTATTTACAGTAAAACTTGGGAAGAGCACTTGCAACACCTAGAGATTGTGTTGAAAACTTTGCAAGAACAGTCTTTGTATGCTAAGATGTCTAAATGTGAATTTTGTATGAAAGAAATATTATATATTGGGAACATTATTGGGAAAGATGGAGTGAAAGTGCACATGGAAAATATCAGGGCTATCTTAGAATGTCCATCACCAAAAAACATCACAGAATTAAGAGGCTTCATTGGAATATGTACATACTACAGGAAGTTTGTGAAAGGATTCTCCATGTTGACTTATCCACTCACTGATTTGACTAAGAAGGATGCTTTCAAGTGGAATGAACAGGATGAAAATATCTTCCAAAAAATGAAAGAGGTAATGAGTATTTGTCCCATACTTGCATTACTTGATTTTTCTAAGCCTTTTGTTGTTGAATGTGATGCCTCATGTGAAGGAGTAGGGGCTGTCCTAAAGAAAGGCCAACACCCTATAGCCTTTGAGAGTAGAAATTTGCAGCCTCATGAAAATATTTACTCCATATATGACAAAGAGATGTTGGCCATCATGCATGCCTTGGCCAAATTCTGACACTACTTGGTAGGAAACAATTTTGTGGTGGAAACTGACCATAATAGTCTACGACACTTCCTTACCCAAAAGGATATAAATTAAAGGAAAAAAAAGTGGGTAAGTAATATACAAGATTATCATTTTGATATTGAATATGTGAAAGGAAAGAATAACATTGTAGCATATGCATTATCTCAAAGACCTTCTTTTTCTCTTATGGACATTGCTAAAAATTGGAAAGACATACTACTAGTTGAATATGCAAAACATAAGTTTGCTTGTGATGTATTAGATGGACTCATGGGAGATGATAAATATAGAATTTTGAATGGGATGATATATTATAAGGGCATAATTTATTTGGTTTGATATTCAAATCTTAAGTACAAAGTTTTGCAGGAAGCACATGATTCCCCACTAGCAGGTCATCCATGGATCTTCAAAGCCTATAGGCAACTAAGGCAAAGGTTCTATTGGAAAGGGCTGAAGGAATATTTTCAGAAGTATGTCAATGAATTTAAGGTATGTCAGAAAAACAAATCATAATTCACACACCCCGCTGGTTTATTACAACCATTGCCCATTCCGGAGCAAAAATGGGACAGTATATCAATGGATTTCATAACCGGTTTGCCAAAATATTTGGGAAAGGATTGCATATATGTGGTAGTGGATAGATTGAATAAGTTTTCTAATTTATTTTCTGTTACATCCTCTTTTAGTGCTTCTCAAGTGGCTGATATTTTTTTCAAAGAAATATTTAGATTGCATGGGCTCCCCAAGAGCATTGTGAGTGATAGAGATGGTAGATTCATGAGTTCTTTTTGGAAAGACCTTTTCAGATTGGTGGGAACTAAATTGACTCCAAGTACAAGCTACCATCCAAAAACTGACAGAAAAATAGAGAAGGTGAATAAATGGTTGAAAGGGTACCTCTGAAACTATGTGGGAGAATAAGAAAAAGCTTAAACCAAATGGCTACACTTGGCTGAGTTTTGCTACAACACCACCTTTCACATGTCAATAGGGATGTCTCCTTTCAGAGAATTATATGGTTATGATGCACTTACATTTGCTGATATGATATTTGGTGATAATAGATCTCCAAAAGCTAAAGATTGGGTGGAAGAAAGCCAAGAAATTTTAAAGCTTTTAAAAGACAATTTGCAGGTTTCCCAAAATCAGCAAAAACAATATGCCGATAAAGATAGAGAGGAAAGGACCTTTTAGGTTGATGATTTAGTGTATTTGAGGTTGCATACATACAAAAAAACATCCCTCAAAATAAATGGAGCAGAAAAGATAAAGTCAAGACACTATGGGCCCTACAGTAATCCAAAAAATTGGAGAAGTAGCATATGAGTTGGAACTTCCGAAAGGGAGTAAAATTCATAATTTATTTCATGTTTCTTGTCTCAAGAAATATATTGGTCAGAAAATTGTCATCTCAGATACACTTCCTCCTTTGGATGATGAAGGGAAACTCACACTTATTCCGGAAAAAGTTTTAAAGACAAGGGAGAGAAGATTGAGAAGCAGAACAATCAAAGAATACTTGGTGCAATGGAAAGATCTACCAAGTGAAGATGCCACATGGGAAGAGGAGAATATTTTGTAGCATACAAATCTGAAATTTCTTGAGGACAAGCAATATTGGGTGGGGAGGACTGTAATGTCCCCATTCAAATAATTGCATAGTGGGAAAATTACATCAATCCTACTAGTTCCCTAGGTTGAGTGGAAACATTGGGAAGTTAATAAGGGAACTAATAAATGGTGTTTAGACATTAGATGGAATAAATATTTATTTAATGGATTTAATTAAATGAATGGAAGTGAAAAATTAAATGGCCATAGAGAATGGAGACACATGGAGACTGTGGGGCCCACTCAAGCTAGAATTCATATGTTAAATGGCATCCTCCTCTTGTAACTTTGAATATATGGGAAGCCTAATGTTTTGGGATGGATTATGAGGTTAATATACTTGTAAATATACTTCATAGGTCTAATTTGGGATGAATTGTAACTTACATGGGAGAGGAAGAGCCAAATGGCAGTTTCATGGACACTTGGCTAGATACCCCTTACATTTATGACAGCTATGACACCAATGATGGAGATTCTATGACAGTCATGACCCAAGTCAGGTCTGAAGTATGAAATACTAAAATACTGACATTTTAGGCTTGAATAAATCATCTTGGAGGTCGAAATTGGGAGTTGGACAAGGCCAAGAGGCTCCTACTCAAATTTGGGAGAAGAGGGAAGGTGAAGAGAGAGGCCACATGGAATAGCATGAGCAACCACATAAATTCGACTTGGATTTGGTTTATGGATGGATTTTGAACCTTATAATACCAATAATGTTTATAAAATATGGGGATCATCGATGAGAAGAATTTTTTGCTCATTTGTGAAATTGTCATTTGTGAATTGTGAGAGCTAGTGGATGACTAGTTTTCTTGCTTAAGCCAATTTCTAGGCTGAAAGATTCCCATAATAGTTGGTGTTTGGAGAGTCCACTCAGGTATTTTATGGAAATTTAATGTATTTGATGTGTATTCTTCTATTGCAGCACTCTCTCTCAACTATTTCCAGTTTTCACACCATATTCATGCAAATGGAGGGATTGCGCTTTAGGTGAGCTATTGATCTCTTTGGGGAAGATTATAATTCCCATTATATTATGTTATGATGTATATCCTCTGTATTTCATGTTTATAATACTATCAGGTCTAAATACCCAAAATAATTCATGTAAAAATGTTGAACAATGAAGAAATAGTGTCATTTCCCCACTATCTTGTTGTGAACCATTGTAATGCTGATGATTTCGAATTGGGAGAGACTTTAATTGTCCATTTATAATTGTAATCAGTTAAATATTATATTTTATTCATTCTCAGAAATTTTCAAATCTAAATTCCCAATATTTGTATGTCAAAATGACTTTTAATGAGCAAACAATGACCATTTCCACTCTATTTTGATATATGCCATGGTGATGCTTATTATTTCGAATGGAGGAATGTATATATGATAAATTTATGATGGATGGAATTTAATTAATGTTTATTTCAAGTATCACTTTCATTAATTAAGCATTGGAATCCATTTTACTCTTTTTTATTGCATTGGGAGAAGATTTGGTGCATTTTCCCCAAGGGTCGAAATTGTGACTTGGGAGTTGTTTTGGAAAGAGTCATAACAGACTGTATAAACTGAAACATGATGCATATGACACTTTGGAAAGGCCCCTTAAACATAACCAGACTCTTTTAATAAATTCAAGTGACTTTGGGATCATTTGTTAAGCCATTTCTGGCAATTACTCGAGGGGAATTGGAGCCCCAATTTTCTAGTAAAGGCTCCTACTTTGAACAGAACATTAAACAAGTTTGTAGATGTAATTGGGAGGTAAAAAAACATACATGAGAATTATATTTAAGTTATATTATCATTCATGTACCTTCATAGAAAATTTGGAATCATTTGGGTCAATTTGGAGGTCTAGACATCAAAACTAGTCAAGAGCCAAAATTGAGAAAAATTGGAAAATTGGGCATTTAAAAAAAATTCCAAAAAGGGGAAAATACAGAAGAAATGATTGGATTATAGATAGTGGATATTCCAAGCATATGATGGGATTCAAAAAATACTTTGTGAATCTATCCGAACATGATTCGCCCCACAAAGTAAAACTTGGGGATGACTACCAGTATCCCATATAAGGAAGTGGTGAAGCTTCCTATAAGCTAGACTCTGGAAAATCTATGAAGATGAAGGATTTCTTTTTTGTACCAGGACTAAAGAAGAATATTCTCTCCATATCTGCATTAGATGCAAAAGGTATGAGGGTTACATTTTTATATGGCCAATTCCTTATGTGGTCAAAGGGAAAGACCATAGATGATGCAGCAGTGATTGGAGAGCAAGAGGGATGCTTATACAAATTAGAGGGCCAACCATAACAATATTTGGTCCATGAATTAGTAGAGCCAAGTGCACTTTGACATAGAAATCTTGCACATGTGCATTATAGGGCACTATTACTTGCAAGAAAATATGTTGAAGGTATTCCATAAATATAGGAAAAACATGAAGGCATTTGCAAAGGATGTGTGAAGGGAAAGAACACAAAGAAGACATTTCCAAGTAGAGAGAGAAAGGAAAAAGGAATCTTGGAAGTCATCCACTTTGATGTATGTGGGATAATGTCATCCAATTCATTGAGTGGGTATGTATATTATCTTTCTTTCATTGATTATTTCTAGGAATACATGGATATATTTTTTGAAAATCAAGGATAAAGTATTCAGTAAGTTCAAGGAATTCAAATCCTTGATCGAGAACCACACAAAGAAGAAATTCAAGACCTTTTGATCAGACAATGGAAGAGAATTCACATTATATGAATTCAAGGAAGTACGTAGAGAGTCAGGGATTAAGAGGGAGTTTAACACTCCATATAATCCACAACAAAATGCAGTTGCAGAAAGGAAGAATAGAATGATTATGGAAGCAATAAAGGAAATGCTTCATGATCAGGATCTTCCTATGCATCTATGGGAAGAAGCTGCTGGGACAGATGTGTATGTACAGAATCGTACTTTGCATAGAGTACTTGAGAAAAACACACCAGAAGAAGTATTATCTGGCAAGAAACTAGAAGTTATCCATCTCAGAATATTTGACTACCCGGTGTACATACACGATCCGAAAGAAAAGAGGACGAAGTTAGATCCTTGAGGAAAGAAGGGTATATTTGTGGGATATAGTGAAAGCTCGTAGGATTATAGAATATATTTCCTAGGATTCAAGAATATCAAAATCAGCAAGGACGTGACATTTGACGAAGACTCAGCTTACAAAAAATCCAGAAAAAGACTTGTTGAAGACCTTGAAGAAACAAAAGTACCCAGGATCCGAGATACAAAAATGAATGAAGAAACTTCAGAAGAAGATCAAGAAATGGAAGAACCTCAGGAACCTACAGATCCACCCCATGAGAATAATTCTTACAAGCGGAAACCAACATGGGTATGTGAGGCTATCGAAGGTGCAGAAAGATATGGTGCTCCAGAAGAAATGCACAGAGAAAGGAAGAGAACTAGGTCCTACTCTAGTAACGTAGCCCTACTGTGTGACATCAATTATAAAGAACCTTCCAACTATGAAGAAGTGGCAGAAAATAAATAATGGAAGGATGCAATGATCAAGGAGTACTAGTCGATCATGAAGAATGATTCCTGGGATGTGGTCCCGAGATGAAAAGGGAAGTCTGTTGTGACTTCCAAGTGGATCTACAAGATCAAGCATGCTGTAGATGGAAGCATAGACAAATATAAAGCGAGATTTGTGGCACATGGCTTCTACCAAAATGAAGGGATAGATTATGAAGAAAATTTTGCACCTGTAGGCAAATACACTTCCATCAGATCACTACTTTCTTTGGCTATAGTGATGAAATGGAAGATACACCAGATTATTAATTCTTGCACATGATCTAGGAACTAAGATTCAATCTCATCAAAGAATTATTAACAATTACTCATGAATTAGCAATAACTGGAATACCCAATAGGTTTCCTCTCTGTATATTATATAAACAATAAAGGATTACAATTCCATGCATAGCAATGGCTTAACTCAATGAGTGAGTCTAGCTTAACTAACTCTTTGCCATGCAATCTCACTCAGTTAACCACTTGACTAAAAACCTTAATTGACTCACCAATCCTAACTGAAGTTGGAGTGCAATAAATGACTTAATCTCAACTGAAGGAGATCAAACACATGTCATAGCAACCAACCATCAAGTGCTAGTACTGCATGACTCCAATAAACCTTGATGATGTTAACTGAAGCTGAACTGACCATCAGAAGTTGGTGAAGGCACCTAGTTCACTCCAGTTCATTAAATAATAATAAAATAATCAATAAATAATGATTAAATAATATATTTAATGCATGGAGGCGCCTTAACTGACTGTAACTGATTGGTTGAACTGAAAGTAACCCCCAGTTAGCAATTAGGTGCATGAATGTCACCCAGATCACCCCTGGAGTGCTCCAGTTAGCCTCCTTGACTGTAGGGAAGGCTAAGTTAGCCTCCTTGACTATAGGAAGGCGTGAGGATGACTGGGATGATGGTAATTAATGCTCCACTGATGTCAATTAAACTTAGGATAGTGGTTTAACTAGGCCAATTTGACCGAAAGAGTGTGTATGATGGTAAATGTCTCCAACTACAAGATCAAGCATGCTGTAGATGGAAGCATAGACAAATATAAAGCGATATTTGTGGCACATGGCTTCTACCAAAATGAAGGGATAGATTATGAAGAAAATTTTGCACCTGTAGGCAAATACACTTCCATCAGATCACTACTTTCTTTGGCTATAGTGATGAAATGGAAGATACACCAGATGGATGTCAAGACCGCATTCTTTAATGGTGTAGGGGAAGAGGAAGTGTACATGGAGAAACCACTCATATTTGAGACACATTATAGGGAGACTCATTTGTACAAAATGAATAAGGCCATATACCATTTGAAATAGGCACCTAGGATGTGGTACAACAAGATTGAAAGCTTCATGACTAGTTTGGGATTTACCAAGAGTAAAGTGGATTCCAACCTTTACTACAAGGTTGAGGAAGGGAACCCAGTGATACTCCTACTATATGTAGATGACCTATTTGTGATAGGTGAGGATGGGTTGATTGCTGACATGAAGAGGAAGCTTGCTGCTGAGTTTGAGATGAAGAACTTGGGTATGTTGCACTAATTTCTAGGCATGGACGTGTGGCAGAGTGCAGATGGAATCTCCCTTGGAAAAGAGAAGTATGCAGTGGAAATCCTGAAGAGGTTTGGGATGATGGACTGGAAGGCCATGACCACACCTATGACATCGAACATAAAGCTATTGAGTGATGATTCATCATAGTCGGTTGATGTCACAATGCATCATCAGACAATTGGGTCCTTAATGTACCTGACGAATATGAGACCAGATATTTGCTTTAATGTGAACACATTGAGCCAGTTCCTGACGGATCCAAGACATGTTCACCTGATTGCTACAAAGAATATTTTGAGGTATGTGAAGGGTACAATTGATTATGGGATCAAGTATGAGGCGAATCAGAAGATTAACCTAGAAGGTTATGTGGATTCCAATTGGGAAGGTAGTGAAATTAATAGGAAGAGAACTTCAGGGTGCTGTTTCAGTATGGGATCATGTGTGATCTCTTAGTTTAGAAGGAATAAGTCCTGTGTGGCACTGAGTATAGCCGAAGCAGAGTATGTTGCAGCTTGTCCGACTAGTTATGAGGCAATGTGGCTAAGGAAGCTACTGTATGATTTGTTTGATCTCTAGTTGGATTTTACTTGTATATATTGCGACAACCAGAGTTGTGTGAAGTTGTTAGAGAACTCAGTGTTCCATGACAAGTCGAAGCATATCGATATCAAGTATCACTATATCAGGGATATGGTGAAGAGAGGATAAGTGAAGCTCCAGTATGTTCCAACGGATGGGCAGATAGACCATGTATTGACCAAGCCATTAGGAAGAGTGAAGTTCAAGTACTTCAGAAAGAATCTTGGTGTTCTTCAAATTGAGGTTCCCTCCAAAGGGAAGTGATGAGTCAAGAAGACGTAGATACATGTGAGCCTTTCTGACATGGTGGAAGGCTGGGCCTCCCATGGTCAGATGTAAGTGCAGAGCCTTTCCCCGGATGGTAGTAGGTGTGTCCTACCATGCCAATGGATGTAAGTGTAGATCCTTTCCCTGGATGGTAGTTGGTGTGTCCCACCATGTCAATGGATGTAAGTGTAGAGCCTTTCCCCAGATGATAGTAAGTGTATCCTACCATGCCGGTGGATGTAAGTGCAGAGCCTTTCCCCATATGGTAGTAGTTGTTTCCTACCATTCCAGTGGATGTAAGTGCAAAGCATTTCCTTGAATGGTAGTAGGTGTGTCCTACCATGCCGGTGGATGTAAGTGTCGAGCCTTTCCTTAGATGGTAGTAGGTGTGTCCTACCATGCCAATGGATGTAAGTGCTAAATTCTTTTCCCTGATGGGAGTAGGTGTGTCCTACCATACCGATGAATGCGATTGTTGTGTTATGTGTATCCAGGTTGTGCTTCATGTGACCATGAGATTATATGAAGACAATGAGGTAATAGTAGGGTACACATGTATTGCAAGGCATGTAATCAGTCCTGGGATGATCCTTCAGGATTTGCAGTGGCATATAATAATTCCTAAGAGATCTTGCAGGTTTTGTAGGAGGCATATAATAAGTCCTCAGATGTACCTACTTGATGGCTTTCTCGTAGAGATGATGAATACCTACATGGAGGCTATGCCTACATCCAACATGAAAAAGGGATGGCTCTATAGAACTTCTGTAATGTCCTTGTTTTGACCCCATTCACATTAAAGGTGCATGATCTATATTTTGTAATTAATCGTGGTGTGGAGCTAAAGGAAAAAGCCCCACCATCGATTTGGTTGTGTATGTTTCGGCAATAGGGATCGTTGCCGATGTTATCTGGCACACTATAGTTTTGGCATCATGTAAATATGCACATTAATTAAAATAAACCCATAGCCAGCTATGACGGTGCAACGTTAAATGAAAAGGGCATGATTCCTAATGTTAAGGGGGGGTTTTCTAAACCGTGGGAGCCATTGGGAGTTTTCCATGTGTCGACCACCCACTAAACTTCTACTGTTCAATTAGTTGGGAGCAATTATGGCTGGGGAGTGGTGGGTGGAAGGACTACCAGTCTTTTCCCCACGTACACTCCACCAGTAAGCTCGCTCTTCCTCACATGGAGGGAAAAGGGACGGTCACCACTCTCCCACTCTTCCACTTGCAGTTTTGGTCTTGCTCTTAGACACGTAGGGAGGTTTTTCTTCCTCATGCATGCACCTTTTGGGGGATTTCCCATCATTTGTTCATCCACACACAGGGGATTCATTCTCTCTCACCTTTTCATGCATAATAATTCTGCATTGGTTTTCCTCATGTAAGGAGAGGGAGAAATCGTGGCTATCACTCAGAATTTTCAGGTGCAGGGGCCATTCACGCTCGGGGTTGTGTGCATGTGTGTTCCATACTGGTTTCGGTGGTAGGTGTATGTCTCCTTGCCAATTGTATTTGTGTAAGTTCCTGATTGTGGTCTGCGTTTTTGTTTTCCCGTGTCCATGCTGGGATTTCGTCTTCTTACCCATCTGCAGACTGTGTAAAGTTCCCGTTGCATTAGAGGAAATTTCAACTCAAAATGGTCCTTTTAACTTGAATTCAAATTTCATGTCATCATGTGTTAGCCAATGAAATTGCTTTAATTTGAAATACCATATAGGTATTAAACACTTTTTTAATATAAATTTGGGGATAGGTATCATAAAAAAAACTACTTTTTTTGTTTGTATTTTTGACATATCTCCCCATGTTTTTACTCAAATTTCGATCGGGAGAGCTCATTGGATGCTGAATTAAATTCTGCATCCAACGAGTACCCACTTGGCATACTTTTGAAGGACCCCGCTACCCAAAAAACAATAAATACCTGAAACAATGTGATAATGACATCATCATCACATTGGTTCAGGTATTTCTTGTTTTTCGAGTAGCGGGGTCCGTCAAAAGTATGCCGAGTGGGTACTCATTGGATGCGGAATTTAATTCTGCACCTAATGAGATCTCCCGATCAAAATTTGAGTAACAACATGGGGAGATATGTTGAAAATACAAACAAAAAAGTAGTTTTTTTCTTTTCTTCCACCAAAATTAATAAATATTATTTTATTATTTTAACTATTATTTTATTAATTTTTTTTAAGAGGCCCATTTTGAGTTGAAATTTCCTCTAATGTTTCATTATGGGTTTGGGTTGCTGATCTGCCTCTGGTATTGGTTGCTGCGTGTGCAAGTATCTTGTGGGGTTGCTACTGAGTTGTCTTGGCCACGCTAGGGCCAAGAACAACTCTGAATCGTCCTGCTTGACCTGAGTTGTGTTCACCTTGTCATTGGGGTTGTCACCCTGTTGTATTTATCTCCTCATAGATCTATGAACTACTTGTTTTACCATGGGTATGTAGTGGTTGGTCTCTGGACTATTTAGAGCAGGATTAGAGGCTGGGTATGCTTGAGAAATCTGGTGTTGGAATCCACTCAGACATAATTAGATGGCTGGCTTTCTTCTACACAACCCTTGAAGAGTATTGGAAAGGGAATTCAGGGACCAAGGGATTGCGAAAGAGAGAAAGGACTGATTCCTGGTGTTGGGTGTGTGGATGTCTTAGAAGTCAGGTTAGCTCTGATGTAGGCATCCTTAGCTCTCCATTGAGACCACTAGCTTATCATTTATCCTTTACTTGTTCCTTGACGGCCTGAAAATCCCAACTGGATTGACTTGGTTGTTTTGTGTAACCTTGGCTATGTGTAAGCCTGCTTGACCCTTATACCTTGGGGAATCATGCCCAGCTCATGGGTGGCAGTGTTGCTGAGAGATTGATGAGCAGGCTAGCCTATGGTTCGGTGGAACATTGCAGTGATGTAGCTTGCTGCGGAACGAGTTATTTATAAGATAAGTGTTCCTGTCCATTTTACTTTTGCATTTACATTTACTATCTAATGTCTAATGGATCATAATGATGAACATGTTGATGCTGGAATGTATATGTTTGCTTCCACTGTATGTTGAGTAACTATGCATCCTTGTATTTTTTATGCTTCTTAGCATGTTTTATGTTCTATGCATTTTATATCAACATTATATGTATGTTCATCTTCATGGGGCTATTTTCCTGAAGGTTTTTGTTTGTTTGGTAGCGTCCTCTTTGCCGGTCGGAGGGTCGGGGATGTTACAGTATGGTATCAGAGCTCTGGTTGCAGCATGGGACTTAATAGGCCGTGAAGATGCAGTGATAGAGATTATGTTGCAGCATTTGGGCCTCAGAGGGCCATGAAAGATCAGTTAACAGAGGTAGGTTGCTTACTGCCTAGAATAAACCAAGAGAAAATGGGTGAACAACAGGAAAATTCAAAAAAAATGGTAAGTGACAGAATTATCGGCTCATCGAAAAACTTAATGAGAAATTCTTCCGATGCAGCGGAAGAGCTAGTATGAAGGTCACCCGACGAGGGACAAACAGCCTTGGGTTCAGAAAATTCTCTAAGTGCTTGGCCATCAGCACATCGGAAAACTTAGACAGATGAACCTCCGATGCAGACCTGGCGGCAAAAATTAGTTGATTTGACCGACGGAGAAAAAGACAAGAGAAAATTTTGAAAACTTTTCTATGTCGTGGAATCGTTGGTGATCGGCGAAGCTTAGATGACTAGATTGGTGATGATTCGTTGATCACATCGCCAATGCTTAGTCGTGTTGGTTGCCGATGACACATCGAAAAAGGGAAGATAAAGAAGGCTTGACGATAATTAGTTGATTTCATCGTCGATGACTAGAGGATAGGGTCATCAATGAATAGAAGATGAAGCTGTCGATGCTAGTGAAGTGGATCGACAATCATTAGTTGAAGGAAGAGCCAATGCAAGGAATAAATTTCAAATATTTATCTAAGTGTCAAACCCATCGGTGATCGGTGAATGATAGAGGATTAGAGCACCAATCGGTGGAAGATAGTTGATCGAGCATCCGCCATTGTGGCTATTTAGTAGACTATCCCTCCTACGGATAGTTGTTCTGACCATCGATCAAAAAATTATAGTTGAAGTATTCACCGACACTGCAGGAGAAGTTAGTGGTCTGGTCCGTCGATGGGCATCGAAAAATTTTAGCTGATTGCATGTCCGTTGTTGCAGAAGTCTAGAGGACTAACCTTCCGATGGGTATAAGTCCCGACTGTCAATGCCACAGTGACTAGAGGTTCCAACCGCTGATAGGCTTGTGGCCACGGAAGACACAGAAGGTTGATTGGCCACCATTGCAGAAGTCGAGATGACTAGCCACCCAATGCACAGAGCACCCGACCATTGATGCAACACATAAGTTGGTTTCATCACCGATAAAATGATAAAGGCCAGAAGCCGAGACAGCTGAGGATCTGATACCGCAGAAAAATTTAGTTTTTGGATTGCCGCCATTGCGGATGACTATGGAACTAATCATCTGACGAGTGAGTAGTTAGTCGCTCCGACCGTCGATGTCACAGCAGGTAACATTTTGATCGTCGACACATATTAGTTTTGGCATCGCTGATGTAGATCGGAAGCCTAGACAACTACAGACCTGAAATGTTGGAAAAAGATAGATGAATAGGCTACTGATGAGGAGTGGATAAAAGTTAGACGTTTTGGCTACCGAAATGCCTAAAAGTTAGTTGGAAAGAGGTTTGATTGGGAAAAAGGAATTTTTGGTGTTTTCAGTGAGATTTTTTTTAGAGATTTCAGTAGTTTTCAGTGAAATTTCAGTGGATTTTTCAACAGTTTCAGGGCTGAAAAAGAAGAAAATCCTAGGGGGCTAAAGTTGACATTTCAGACCAGAATACATTTGGTACAAAGCATCATTTTTGAAGTGGTGTGGTTTTCACACCTGAGGTCAGAATGAAGCATGTTGATAGGCATTGGGAAGCTTATCTAGTAGGGAACAAGGGAGAGTCACCAGAATTTAAATGCAGAGCAGCAAAGTGCTAGTGATTGCTTGAAAAAGAACTGTGTTGCTTTCAATATGGACGATTATCTAGGAATTGCATGCCTAGAGGTAGCAAGACCATGAAGTCAAACCAGCTGTTGTGTGGAAGATGAGTTCCATGCAAGGATGAGGGACTTGAAAAGGGAAATTTCTTTAAACCCTGTCTTGCTAATTATGGTTACAAGTTTTATACATGAAATGTATGAGGATATGCCTTGCATGCATAGGATATTACATGTTGGTAAGAATAGTGAGAATTATACATTTATAATGAGTCACTAATGATAATTATTGCATTGGTGTTGGCATTAGTGGAAAAACCAACGACAACATGGACATGGCTGAATATGTTGCTCATGCTAACGAATGTGAGTTGCAACCGTATGGAGAAAGGGATAAGGAAACAAGTCTAGAATCAAAAGTTGGTGAGAAAATTCTGTAATCTCCTACAAAGGACCAACCAAACTGGTAATGTCAAGGGTGTAAGTAGGACCCATGAAGGTAAGGGTTTGATTATGAAAAATTGTATGGAGTGGTAAAGGTAAGAGGTTTCATACCATGCGGGTATTTGAAATTTATACGGCATTCATACAGAAATGTATCATGCCTGTATATGTTGTTATGATCTTAGTAGCCCAAAGAAAGTAAGCACTAATGATCTTGATAATAGTAATGCATCCTATATGAAGTAGTCATGGTTAGACCATGCATGGTATGTGTGAATGCATAGTATTCCTGAATCAATGCAAGGTAGCATTGAGTGGGTATGCATTAAAATATTTTATAAATCTTGTAGTTATGCATTGAATGGATGCATATGAAGGGTGTGAGTAACTGATTACATAAGTATGGGTGCAAATGTTGTGATGCATTGCATGAATGCATTGAGATAGTGCATGCATTATTATGAATAACTAATGGCTGAAATGATGAATTGATGACAATTATAGAACCATTTCAAGGGCTGTTATGAATGCAGGATAGTAAGTGCATGAAGAGGGTAGTTAGGATCAATTGGCTGCCAGAAATGATCTACGGATGGGCAAAGTGGTACAAATGATACACTTGTGAAGTTAGAAGTATCTAAACCTTTCATAAATGAGGGGATTGTACCCTGTAAATTATAGTATGATAATGATGGCGTGAAGTAAATGAATTTTGGTAGTATTGATATGGTTAACAGCTGGGAGTATTTGAATTTTTATAAATTCCAAAAATTCTTCAGTGATGGTTGCAACAATGAAAAGGTTATATGCATCCAAACTTACCAAGTGTTTGGCTAATTTAAGTTCAGGTTTTAGGTAGATTGTTTGGAGCATGGAGATGAGAGTAAGACCATGAAAAATTCCAGAATCTACCATGTGAAAGAGCCAAACCTTATTACAAGAGTCTCATGGCTATGAAAATAGTTTGTATGCATAATGGGTTGTTAAATTTGAATTTGTGAATTTCGGATTTAAGAAATTGCTGACAACTACTAATCACTATTGGCTTGCATAAGATTGTGTCAAGAGAACGCATTGTAAGTGGGTGTTCATGTTATTCTAGTAAGCATAAACTTATAATGGGCATAGTAGTGCTACTTACAAGAGACCCACAAATGAGGATCACCTCATTTCCAAGCGAATCAATTTCTGTAGTAAATAGAGTTGCAAATTCCTATTGAATTGAATTACTAATGTCATTGTTGGTTATGGAACAATCAAATTTGGATTGTATTATCAGATAATGATTGACTGTTTGGCTACTTGATGAATGTGCCAGGGGTACACATTGCAAGAAGATCATGTGTGATGGCCTATGGAAGCCAAACTTCATGGGGAGGTTTTCCCTTATCTTGGAAATGGGTTTCGGGTGAAACTCCATTGGACATTTTGGAAATGTCTCATATACACTACATGTTTGGTAAGCAACATGAGTGAGATGGCATAGATTATGTCGATAAGACATGTGTGGATACAAAATGAAAAGAGTTGGGATGGAAAACCAAGGGACTGTCAACTCAGAGAACAGAGCCCCCATTCCTCCTTAACGAAGGAATATTGCATCAACAAATGGATAAGTGTTCTGTAACCCTAGCTAAAAATATGCATGTCAAATTATTAAAATTCCATATGCAGAACATGTTTTGATTTTATTTCCATTATGGAAGATTACTTGAGTATGAATAGGGCCTACATGGCACACACCGGGAAAGGGTGCACACTTTTCTGATGTCGGATCATGGCAGGGTTTTCAACATTGATTACACCCTAGGGAGTGGACGCACTCCTGGTGTCTCAATACTTGATAGTGAATGATGTGAAATATGATTACAGTTTTAGAGCAATAATTCTAACGAGTTTTCTTATATTGCTTGTGTTATCAGGCTAAACAGATGTAGTCTAGTGTTGTACGCTAAATGGACAATGGCTTGGGCTCATCCTACCTTCTACAAAAGAGCACAAATAAGGGAGTGGTTTCTTGTGTTGTATGGGGTAGTGGAGTTAGAGCTCACTGCTGGAAATGAAACCTGGAAATGGTCGTTTATTGTTGATATACGTGCATGTGTTATTGTTGATGGCCTGATAAAACCAACAGTGTTGGCTTGGCTAATGATTAGTTGTTGATATAAGTGCATTGTTGACATAAGTGTATTGTTGATATAAGTGCAGGAAATTTGTTAACAGCCTGATAAACCCAACTGAAGGTTGGCTCGACTGTGCCTGATATATATATAAAAGGATGTTGTGAAGAAACCTGCATGTTTACCTAACATCCAAGTCCATAGGCGATCCCAAGGCTTGAAAAGTGAAGCAGGATCCTATGGACCAGCGAGGAAATGCACAATACAGATAAGTATTGGATTATTTTTCAATTATTTCTTATGAATATACATGTTTATATGATTTGGTTATAATGTTTTAATCTCTTGTTTAAGAGATAAAAACCACTGAGAATAAACTAAACATGTGAATCTATTCAATGTTTGAATATAGGTATCATTGGGAGCGAGGACTATGAGAGAATTGTTAGAATAATCAACCCATAGTTAGCTACCTTAGACATTAATTAATCCAATTTTTGTCTTATTTGCCTAGTTTCCATATTCCACCTTATGGAAGTTGTCCTCCACACATCCAAAGTGGTCAAACTTGCTAAATTTGAGTCATGGAGCGCTTGGCAAACCACTTGGAATCAAATCTACTTTATTCCTGGCCTTCCTAGTGCATGTGTACTTTTTCTGCTTTATTGCCTGCTTTTTCTGAGTTTTAAGGCAATTGGGAAAGTTTGACTAGGTGAAGTTAACTTGTTTTTTGTCCTCATCATCCTCCACCCTTTTCTCCTAAGAAAAGAATGTATGAGTTGTCCTTCCATCATCTTTTAGCTTGCCTAATTGATTTTTCCAATTCGTGAGCTCCTAGACAGATTTGGAAACTGCTTTATGCACTTATGGGGGATTTGCTTAGATTTAGTAAGCCTGCTTTTGACCAAATTCGAATGGAATCCTTATGCATTCAAATCTCTCATGTAATTATTTATTGTGGCAGCCTATGACTTCACAGGGTTGGCTATTTTACACTTATTCAATAGAGATTAGTGTTCTGCTCCATATTCAGTCTCCTTTGTGTGTAATTTGCATGTGTAATTGGCAATTTTTGTGAGTGTAATTGTTCTAACACCTGGGTTCAATTTCCACAAGAATCCTAGGGGTGCATGTGGACATGTGACAGTCCTGAAGAGCTCAGAATGAGCAGTAATGAAAAAGGTGCTAGTGAGATTATGAAGGTCCTAGCAGCCAAGATAAACCATGTGGGGAGACTCCATGGTTGAGAGGTCTGAAATAGACTAGAGACACTAAGTGTCATGACCAAGAGGGATTGGTCCAGAATTCACGGTGAAGTGAAAGATGCTGAGAGCATGAAAACTGCAGTGGTGGTGTGGGTTCTAGGATGGAACAAAACAAAGAGGGGAAAAACTCTTGCTGCTCTTTCTTGCCTTTTTTATTATATATATATATATATATATATATATATATATATATATTTATGCATCGTGAAAACAAAATATTGTAGAATGCATGTGTGAATGAAAATAGAATGTGTGTATTTGCTTAAAGTAAATTGTGAATGCTTGAATGGTTAATTCCCTGCCCAAGAATGGACATGAATGAGCTCATGTGCTTGTTGGGAAGGCATGAAAAATATGAAATTCTCCTTGATGAGACTTGGACTGTCATGCCAATGGGAAATTAATTGACTGATATTAATGCCTATATTATGCTTGGTCTAACAGATTTTCAATGATGCATTTCACCGTAGAGAAAGGTGAAATCCATTGGTGCAAATTGATCATGGAAGCATAGCAAAAGCTGTTGGACTTGACTGGAAGTCTCCTTCAAATGATTTCTAGGACCTAAGAGAATATTGGAGAGATGCTCAAGATACAGAAAAGGAAGAATGAGATGAACCACTAGATTTTGCAAGCCTCTATTTGTTTGCAAAAGGAGGTAAAAAGCCTCCTGGGGGTAATCCATAAAGGCAAGGAAAGTGGATCAATGATGGGACACTCGTCCAAGCGATCTTTTAAGAAACAGTCCAGGCATGAAGACTCAGACAAAACTGAGCAGGTAAAGATGAAGTAGCTAGCGAAATGTTGGAAATGCAGAGGACATCATTTATGCCAGGACTTCTCAATAGGGGAACATAAGGAGGGAAACAGCCACAAAGTTCCTAGACTTGGGGATAAGTCGAAAGCTGAGAACCAGCAGGATAAGCTCATGGAAGTCGAGGGGCTTGGCCTTGAAAGTTCAAATTAAATAATTGAACATGGGACAGATCTGTAAATTTTGAAATTTTGAATGTGCAATTGTATATGTATTCCTATGTATTGGAACACCAAGGACAATGTTATTCCAAGGGGAGCAGATTGCAATGTCTTGGTTTTGACCCCATTTGCATTAAAGGTACATGATGTATATTTTGTAATTAATCGCGGTGTGGAGCTAAAGGCAAAATCCCCACCATTGATTTGGTTGTGTATGTCTCAGTAATAGGGATCGTTGCCAATGGTATATCGTGCTATCCGACACACTATAGTTTTGGCATCATGTAAATATGCACATTAATTAAAATAAACCCAAAACTAGCTATGACAGTGCAACTTTAAATGAAAAGAGCATGATTCCTAAGGTTAAGGGGGGGTTTCTAAATCGTGGGAGCCATTGGGAGTTTTCCATGTGTCAACCACCCACTAAACTTTCATTGTTCGATTAGTTGGGAGCAGTTATGGCTGGGGAGTGGTGGGTGGTAGGACTGCTAGTCTTTGCCCCACCTACACTCCACCAGCAAGCTTAGTATTCCTCACATGGAGGGCAGAGGGACGGTCACCACTCTCCCATTATTCCACTCACAGTTTTGGTCTTGCTCTTGGACACACAGGGAGGTTTTTTTTCCTCATGTGCGCACCTTTTGGGGGAGTTCCCATCTTTTGTTCATCTACACACCGGGGAGTTGTTCTCTCTCACCTTTTCATGCATAGGAATTCTATGTTGGTTTTCCTCATGTAAGGAGCGGGAGAAATCATGGCTGTCACTCAGGATTTTCAAGTGCAGGGGCCATTCATGCTCGGGGTTGTGTGCCTATGTGTTCCATACCAATTTTGGTGGTAGGTCTTTGTCTTGTTTCCGATTGTAGCTGTGTAAGTTGTCAATTATGGTCCTCATTTTTGTTTTTCTTTGTCCATGCTGGGAGTTTGTCTTCTTACCCATCTGTGGACTTTGTAAAGTTCCCGTTGTTTCATTATGGGTTTGGGTTGCTGATCTGCCCCTGGTATTTGTTGTTGTGTGTGCAAGTATCTTGTGGGGTTGCTGTTGAGTTGTCTTGACAACGCTAGAGCCAAGAACGACTCTGAATCGTCTTTCTTGACCTGAGCTATGTTCACCTTGTCATTGGGCTTGTCACCCTGTTGTCTTTATCTCCTCACAGAGCTGTGAACTGCTTGTTTTACTGTGAGTATGCAGTGGTTTCTCTTTGGACTGTTTAGATCAGGATTAGAGGCTGGTTATGCTAGAGAAACCTGGTGTTGGGAGCCACTCAGACAGAATTAGACTGTTGGATTTCTTCTCCACAACCCTTGAAGAGTATTGGAAAGGGAAGTTAGGGCCTAAGGGACTGTCAAGCAGAGAAAGGATTGATTCCTGGTGTTGGGTGTGTGGATGTCTTAGAAGTTAGGTTAGCTCTGATGTAGGAATCCCTAGCTCTCCATTGACACCACTAGCTTAGCATTTAGCCTTTCCTCGTTCCTTGACAACCTGAAAAACCCAACTGGGTTGACTTGGTTTTTTTGTGTAACCTTGGCTATGTGTAATCCTACTTGACCCTTATACCTTGGGGAATCATGCCCAGCTCAGGGGTGGCAGTGTTGTTGGGAGATTGATGAGCATGATAGCCTATGGTTGGGTGGAACATTGTAGCGACGTAGCTGGTTGCGGAACGAGATATTTATAAGATAAGTGTTATTGTCCTTTTTACTTCTGCATTTACATTTACTGTCTAATGTCTAATGAATCATAATGATGAACATGTTGATACTGGAATGTATATGTTTGCTTCCGTTGTATGTTGATTAACTATGCATCCTTGTATGTTTTACGCATCTTAGCATGTTTTATGTTCTAAGCATTTTATATCATCATTATATGTATGTTCATCTTCATGGGGGTATTTTCGTGGAGGTTTTTGCTTGTTTGGTAGCGTCCTTTTTGCTGGTCGAAGGATCGGGGACATTACAACTTCCTATGAGGATTAGATTTGAGAGATAGAACCATTTGTTCAAGATAGCAGCAATAGTGATGATGATGATCTAGTGACAAAGACTTGTGTTGATGAACTATGTCAAGAGAATACCTTCCTAGTTAAGAGGGAGTGTTGATGTATTTGTAACTTCAGAATGTATTCACTTGTATATTTCTTATTGTATTTCATTATACCGCGACAGAGATGTTTGTTCCTCTGATCAAGAGATTCATTAATATAATTAAGTCATGTAAAGTAATTGAGATTAACCCTCCATTTTAAGTCGGGGAAATAGACCCCACAGTTGAGTCATATTAGGGTTATTAGACTCTCTTAGAGAATTCGGCCCTGTAGAGTAATTGTCAAGTGGAAATTAAGTATAAATAGAGAGTGAGACTCTCTATTTGATACACACACTCACTAAAAAATAGCGTATGGGTGAGAAAGAAAGAGCTCGCACAAGTGAGAGAGAGAAAAATTATTGAAGATCATCTCTGTACTTTTGGGTTTTACTTTTTCTATTGGTGCTCATTCTATCTCTGAGCAAGTTGCGGGGTTTTCTCCTTTATGGTTTCCTTGAGGAAAAATATTTGTGTCTCTTGTCTCTTGTGATTATTGCTGTGCATGTTATTCTCTCATATAAGATCCTAGATCATATTGATTAAATGATAAAAATATAACAAGAACCAGCTATATAATATGTAAAAAAAATTATGGTAAATGTTGATTGTTAATTATGGTATGTTACAAAATGGAATCAGAACGAGGCTACAAAAATGTGACCTATTTGGACACCACATAGTTAATGTGTATAATATACTTAAGAACATTGATTATAACTATTTATAAATAACAAAATAATAAGTATTGTTACACGCAGACAAAACAATCGCATAACCTGGACGGATTATGGAAGAAGAGGAGGTACCTAAAGATATGCCAACATTAGAGACAAGTATCTTTGTGGAACTTGGAGAAAAATGTAATGTAGATATGCAATCCAAAATGTTGGAGACAATGATGGGTTTGAAAGAATACATGGAAATCCTTGAGGAAGATAACCTTAAATTAATGAATGCTAAATCGGATCAAGAAGAGATAAATGAACTTATTCTCAAAAGTTTGACAGAGTCACAAAAGAATAATGGTAAAAATTCTTGTAGTACTGGGAAAAAAATGAAAGGTGCAGTACAAGGGGAAAATAGTGAAGAAACTATGGAAAACATTCATGTGATCGTAAAAGACAAAGTTGAAAAAAAAGAACATCCTATAGAGCTGCAAGGAGAATTTAAAAAGATAACACCCTCGACATTTGATGGAGAATCGGAAGAGGTAGATGAGGCTTGGTTACTCAATATTAAATGGTATTTTCAGGTATATATATATATATATATATGATAACAATTTTAGGTATCGCTTAGCAATATTTCAGCTAAACGAAAAATATTCCCTATGGTGGCAGGAGGCTAAAAGTGTAAATAACATACGCAGTAAAGAGTTTAGTAGGAAAAATTTTAAAATTTATTTAGAAAGAAATATATGACAGAATGGTATTATGATGAGAAATCCAAAGAATTCAATAATTACCTATGACTAGGAATGCTAAACATGGAATAATTTGTAACCAAGTTTGTAAATTTTCAACGCTATGTACCTTATTTAAGGGATGAAAAATCTAAGTTTTATAGGTTTATCACTTTCTTACCCCCAACATATAAAGAAAAGATTGAGTTTTAAATTCCTAATACCATGGATAAGGCAGTTAGAGAATCCAAATTATGTTACCATTTGTTCAAACAAAGATCATAATTAACTAGAAGTTGGAAAAACAAGAATGAGAAGATGGATCAACGTAAAAAGGGATTTAAACCTTCTCATTTTAGCAAAGGAACAAGAATTCATACTGATAATAATTACAATAAAAAGGTACAACTACCAGCAGTGATATAAAGGGCGCTGGAACTTCCAATGATGGGTGGAATATGACTTCAAAAGAGGTTAAATGTTAGGGGTTGTAATGGCCCTCATCTATACAGGAATTGTACTCATACTTCCCACAAACAAATGGGTCCTATAAGTATGATACAAGAGCTTCGACTGTCAATGATATTGCCAGGAATATACCTGGAATTAATGCATATTTGGAGGATAGGATAGCATATCATCAATCCAGTATGTTAGAAGTACAAGGTAAAATTTTGAATACATATGTTTCCATATTTATTGATTGAAGAGCTAGTTTAAGTTATAGTGCACCAAGAGTACTTGAAAAATGTAAAATCAGTAAATTTGAAGAGAAAAACAATGACACAGAAAGAATTATTGCTGACTTTAAAAAACAGTTTCTTGTAGTCAAAAAGGTTGAGAACAATCTAGAACAACAACTCGAAAGAAAAATACAGGAGTCTGAAAGGCTTCAAGAAGAGATTATGTGCCTTAGAAAGAAGTTGGATGAAGAATTTATCAAATCAAATTTTGAGAAAATCTCAAATACTTTAGATGAGATGTTAAGTGTCCAAATACCATCAAGCAATAAATATGGATTAGGATTTAACAAAGAAAAGAAACTAGAATATTCTTCTTGCACAAGCCAAGATGAAAATAAAAGAAGCTATGCTGTTGCACTCAAGAGCCAAATTAAAAGGGAAGAAAGTAATAAATCAACTCCTCTCTTGCAAATAACATGTATGATGCCTAAAATATCAATGGAAAGTAGACATGAACAACTCTTTTTAGGAAATTGTTATACCTGTAAAAATTTTGGACATATCACTAGAATTTGTAAACTAATGGTTCCTATTCAGAAAGGCATTACACCAAAAAATTCCTTCTATAAGAAAAGTGGTACTAAACGAAATCCATACGGAAGAAACTATAATTATTTTACTCCTCTACAGAGTTATAGTATAGAATTATACAAATGTAGTAATTAAGGAAACATTTCTAGAATTTGCAAACTTGTGATTCCTATGGATGGCACCTCAAAATCTCAAGACAAAAGAGAGAGGAAGGCTTGGAAGAACAAGGATGATGTGAAATGTTCATTAGCTCTATGTGCTACACAAAAAAAAATATATGGCATGTGGACAATTGATTCTCAAAACACATGACATGAGACGCAAATAATTTTATAAGCCTAAAAGCAAATAAAAAAGGAAAAGTCACTTTTGGGGATAATCTATCCTCTAAAATAATTGGGAAGGGTACAATAGCTATTAGAGACAAAATTAAAGCTGAAATGTTTTGCTTGTAAATAACTTAATACCTAATCTTTTAAGTATGATCCAAATATGTGATCAAGGACACATATGTATATTCAATTCAAAGAAGTGTGAAATTAGAAGAAAAGATTCAGGAAAACTTGTAGGGACTACTGTAAGAGCTCCAAGAAATGTGTATATTCTAGAAAATGAAGAACAATTTTATATGAGTCAAATTGATGAAAATTTGATATGGCATAGAAGGATGGGGCACCTAAACTTTGACAATATTTTAAAAATTAGTAAGAAGGGATTTGTAAGAAATCTTCCAAAGATTATAAAACCACCCAATCATGTTTGTAGACACTGTCTTCATTGTAAACAAATGATAACAAGCTTCAAGGTCAAAGAACATACAACCTCTCATCCATTAGAAATAATTCACACTGATATTTGTGGACCAAAAAGAAGTAAAAGCATTCAAGGTGAACAATACTTTATGTTATTAATCGATGATTATACAAGCATGACTTGGGTGACATTTATTAAGGAAAAATTAGAAGCCCTTATGAAATTCAAAGCCTTCAAAGCACTTGTTGAGAATCAAGAAAATTGCAAGATTAAATGTCTAAGATCAGATCATGGTGGAGAGTTCGCCTTAAGTGAATTCAATGATTTTTGTGAAATTCAAGGAATCAAGAGGCGGTTTTCAACAACAAAAACTCCCCAGCAAAATGGAGTAGTTAAGAGAAATAACAGGACAATCAAGGAAGTAGCTAGAACTATGCTTAATGAAGAAAAACTTCTTGATGGCTATTGGAGAGAAGTAGTATAAACAATTGTCTATATATGAAAAATAGGACATTTCAAAGTGAATAGTGACAAGACTCCTTATGAGCTATGGTTTGGCAGGCCAGATTCAGTTAAATATTTTAGAGTCTTTGGAAGTAAATGCTACATTAAAAGAGAAGATGATAATCTAGGAAAGTTTGACTCTAGAATGGATGAAGGAATAGTTCTTGGATATTCTCCCACCAAAAGGGAATACATATGTTATAATCTAAAGACACACAAGATCATAAAAAGTGTAAATGTAATTGTTGATGATACTAAGTCAAGAAGAATACAAATCCAAGAGAGTGAGGATGTTGAAGAAACTGATGATGAAGAAATAGATGATAAAAAAATAGTTCACAAGAGGGGGTTGATCTTGAAGAAGAAGAAGAAAGAGTAGAAAAAGAAGACTCATCAAAAAGTGGAGATGAATACTCTGCAAGATCTATACAAAAGCTCCATGTAGGAGAATACAAAAGAATAATTTCGAGACACAAATCATAGGTGACAAATATGTTGGAGACAATATAAGAAGGAAACTACTATTTAATGAACAATCCTTACAATCAATGGTGGAACCTAAGAACTTTGCAGAACCTAGAAAAAATGATGATTGGATCAAAGCCATGAATGAAGAGTTGGATAAAATTGAGAAGAACCAAACTTGGGTACTACTCACCATGGCCTGCAAACAATAATATTGTAGGAACCAAGTGGGTCTTCAAAAACAAGTTAAATGGAAATGGAAAAGTGATAAGAAACAGAGAAAGGTTAGTATGTAAAGGATGTTCTCAAGTGTAAGGTATTTATTTTGAATAAACCTTGGCACTTGTAGCAAGACTTGAAGCAATCACAAGTTTTTTGGAATTTTCATGTTATAAAACTTCAAAGTATATCAAATGGATGGGAAGTATGAATTTCTAAATGGTAAACTAGAAGAGAAAGTCTATATCGAACAACCTAAAGGTTTTCTCTTATTAGATAATAGAGACTATGTTTTCAAACTAAAAAAGGAACTCTATGGTCTTAAGCAATCCCCAAGAGCATGGTTTTCAAGGCTAGATAACTACTTGAAATAGGGATATAAAAGAGGAGCCACTAATATTAATCTCTACATAAATATTGAAGATACAAATGTGATCATTATTATTGCTTATGTGGATGATATCATATTTGGAAGAAATATGGAATGAAGAAAGAATATGAAATGTCAATGTTGGGTGAATTAACATTCTTCTTTGGATTACAAGTCTATCAGTATGACAAAGGAATCTTTATTTATGAAACCAAGTACATCAAATACATGCTTAAGAAATTTAAGATGGAAGACTCCAAGCCTGTAAATACTCCTATAATAATTGGTTGTAAACTAAGGAAAAATGACGATTCCTTAGAAGTGGATCATACCATGTATGGATCCATGATAGACAATTTGTTATATGTAACAACTGCAAGACCATATGTAATGAAATCTATAGGATTGATTGCTAGATTTCAATCAAATCCCAAAGAAACACATGTGGCTGCAGTGAAAAGAATCTTTAGATATCTAAAAGGCACTGTGAGTTATGGTTTATGGTACAGAAAATGTCCAGAGTTCACTTTAAAAGCATTCATTGATGCAGATTGGGAAGAAAGTGTTGATGATCGAAAGAGTGCAAGTGGAGCAGCATTATTTTTGGGAAATTTTTTGGTATCATGGTTAAATAAGAAAAAATCTTCCATAGCACTATCTACAACCGAGGATGAATATATTGTTGATGTGTCATGTTGTAATCAAGTCATTTGGATGAAGCATACATTAGAAGACTTACTTGTGAAGTATGATAATCCAATAGTAATAAATTATGATGATACAAGTTCCATAAGCATATCTAAAAATCATGTCATGCACTCCAAAACAAAGCACATGTTGATAAAATATCACTTTATAAGAGATCAAGCGTCTCAAAAAGTGGCCAGATTGGAATATATTTATACTAAAGAACAAAATGCTAATATATTCACTAATCCACTTCCCAAAGAAGCATTTGAGCATCTTAGGCATAAGTTGAGAGTAATATACTTACAATAAAAAGGTGGAAGAGGAAGAAAAAGAAGCATGTCAGGGGGATATGTTAGAAGGAAACATTTGTCATCACTGTCAAAGGGGGGAAATTATTTACTGTTGCCATCAATTCCAAAGGGGGAGAATGTTGAATTGAGTTGTCATTGATGTCAAAAATATTTTAGTAATGAAAAAGGAATAAGTGATGACACGATGGCAAGGAAAGCAATGGCATATGTGATAAGGATGGAAAGTGTAATGGGGATTTCTCCCCTATTATGTGCAGATGCACCAACCTTAGCTCGTCTAGAGAATGAGGAAGATTTCAATGGAAAAACAAAAAACTAAACTACTATAATAATAGAAACAAAATATTTTTTATTATTTTAGCATGTATATTAATTAAAGTAGTGCAAGAAAAAAAAAGTAAACACACCTTTCTCCTGCAAGATGGGCCAATGTAGACGTCCTCGAAAGTGGTTCTACAGTTCCACGGGTTGGTTCTCCAGTTGTTTCCATGGACAATTGTCAAACGAGGAATGGATACAAAATGGGTACGAAGAAGGTATCAACGTACACCATGGGAAATGGCGTGGAAAGGGGATAATGGAAAGAAAGGATGTTATACCTGAGAGAAAAATGGAATAGCGTAACCACAAGTGAATGAAAATGTATGATTGTTTTGGGAGATCCCTTCACAATGTATTAGTATGGTCCTAGGGGTTTTTGATCTATGGTTTTTTTACCTTTTCTCATTTTTAGGGTTTTTTAACCCTTTTTGGGAGAGAGTGAAGGTAAACCATAATAAATTCTCACTATCCCTTCATTTATGGGAAGGAATAATGGTGTTTTGGACAATTTTTTGTGGAAATACAATTGTGAAGGTCAAAAATAAGGGAAATATGGTGGGAATATGATGCATGTATATGGTTTAGATCATGGAGAGATAAGTGAACACTTTTTAGTGTTAACAGATTGCCCCCTGATGTGTGAGGGAAGGATCTCATCGTATGGCCTATGGACATCATAGGATCATGGTAATAATGGTGACAATAGTGGACAGACTAGAGAGACCCATGGAGAAGAGGATCTTCCTCATTCAAACTACAGTGGATTTTGGTTTTTATTATGGGTTCTAAAAAATGGATGAGATACATATAATGTGTCTCATGTATATGGACGAGGTAGGAATACCCATGCTTAGAACAATGTCAAAAGAATAAATAATGGGGTCAAGGCTAAAAAAAAAGGGAGCTGATCAATACATATAAAAAATTATGATACATAATGGTGGCCTCAATGGGAGGCTGAATACAATGTTGATCTGAAGAACTGATACATAGGAACAATGAAATTCTCACAGAATGCAATATCATCACAACTGATGCTTTGCTGAATCTAGAGGTGTACATATATATGGACTCAATGACTGAGAGTCATAATCTCTATGGTACAATATGTACCATCAAGTACTGGAGATACATGGAAGCATAATACTCGGAGCTTCCAAACACTGTCGCCAACGGAGCCCGAAAATCACAAGGGATAAGAAACTGTGTGGGTCCGATAGTAGACTCACCTATGTTCTAGAGTCAGGTGACAACCCAAGTCTTCAAAAAAATAATGAACGGAACAATACCCTGTACAAACCTCAACGGTGCAATGATGTAGCTGAAGTCAAGCATGTGAGACACAACCAACTCGAAAGGAACTAATGAATCCTTTAAAGTGGTACAAGGAGCTCATCAATGAGGTGGATGAAACTAGGATACATGGACCTCTGGGTATATCCTTTCGAATAGATGTGCCAATGTTGAAAAAGGGAGAGTTGCAACTAATCAAGGAAATGATGTATCCTTGATTAGAAGCACGAGGGGGATAACCAAATATGTGGAGCAATCTCGGGACTGACACACTGAATGGGGGAATAGGGGAAGTGGAGTATGGGGGACTCAAAATTCCTTTTTTTAGAGTATGATGATAGATATGACCTATAATCCAATGAACATGACTCATGGGAGATGGATCATAGCTGTAATACTGGGAAGATAACTCCAAGTAGGAAATACTAAGGGAGGTAACTAGACTAGTGATATCCATGGGATCCAAGGAAGACTCATTGCCAAATAATATGAACAAAGGAGACCCAATGGGGGGAATCTTCCATACTGTGATATCATATGTGGTGGCACCTAAAGACACTGTTTGGGCCTTATTCATAGTTTAAGGAGAATGAAGAAGGGATATAAGTAAGCTCAATATGACACGATCTCGTGGATTTTCAGCGAGCCCAAGAAATTCAATTCTTGATGGTGTTTTCATTTTTAGAGAGTCTTAAAATAGGAAGAAGAATCCAGTGTGTTATCTTTTTTGTTAATAGTCTCCTAATCGAGAGAAAGGATAAAAGTATACAAAGGAGAGATCTCCCAACCTTTGGGGAAGGAAGACTTATTTACCGTTGGTAGTCCAACTAGGATGGAAAAGGTTAAACCTATACTGACTAGATGGTTGTTCAAATAATTTTACAAGCATGAACGAAACCAAGTTTGCTTGACAATATTTTCTTTATAAAAGGGCTAGAAAAGAGCTTAAAGACAACCTATGATGGTATTTTTCATAAAGTACGATCCCAAACTCCGAGAAAGCATAAAAGGATACTAAGGGAAATGTTCCAAGATTGAATTGTTGAATATTATAACTTCAAAGGATATTCTAAATGTATTTTTACTGATGCAACCCAAGGGAGATGTTATTATTCCTTTGGCGGGGTGTTACTATTGTATTTGGTCGTCATAGAGTCATGAGGTAAAGCCTCCATTGTGTGTCAGGTTTTTAGCACCCTAATAAATATAATATAATATTGTATTGAGTTTTCCTAAGTAAAGTCAGCCTACTTAGTTAATTTGGGGCCGACTTGCTAGGTTAAATGTCAAGTGATGAAAAGTGTATAAATGGAGGAGATGTGTTCCTCATTTGAAAACACACTCACTTGTGCACAACGTATAGGANATACATACATACATACATACATACATACATACATACATACATACATACATACATACATACATACATACATACATATATATATATATATATATATATATCTGCTGGAGCAGGCACACCTCTCTGGGGTCTTTCCTTTTAATTTTTATACATCTTATATAGAGGAAGTTTTGCTGGTTTTTCTTCCCCATGAGGATGTGTTGAGGCCTAGAAAATACCAGGAAACAATAGTAGGGATTCTCCCCAATAAATGTTCCCAATCATCTCGTTATTGTTTGATATGGGGAATCTGTCTGGTTTACGGTCTAAATACCACGGGTCAAGTAATGGTTTAAGCTTGTTTTACCGGTTGTGGCTAGGTCCACCATTTAAGTGTATTTTTTGTTTTATTTTATATATGATATGCAAGTGCCTAATTTAAGTGCAATCGATAGAGACAACAAATATTTCTTAATGTGATGCGTAGGTTCTTACCTCTCGTCTTATTACCCCTTTTGCTTCTAAATCATAAACAAATAACAACTATGCTAAACTAACTAGTTCTATCTAACATATCCCCAGGGAGAAAGATTATGTTTAATTATTAGTAATGTACTATAAAACATGCATAAAGAATATTACAGATAGTTGTTCATAATTCATAATACGTGGAATACATGTAGAAAGATAAACATAGAAATAACTCATTGTTATTTGAAACATTCATTACTCAATATACTGCACAAGTTTCATAGAAATAATAGAAAATCATTCATAACATGGAAGTATTTCATAAGTCATAACTATCTCATAGTTCGTAGAATAAGCTGAAACAGAAAAAATTTGACATTCAACCAATCTACAACATGCATTTGAAACTTCACAGCCCCTTCTCCACTAGTAAATATGGCCTTCTTTATTATAAAAGTAAGTAGTTCTTCTTATAATAAACTTCACAAAATATAGCATGGAAAATTCCATTCTAACATCTACTTCACCCCTACTTATGAAAAAAACAAAATGAATGCTGAGTTTCCCTCTAGCCTTTTGGGCTTCCTTGACTCTTCCTTCACAAAAATTTGTTCTCTAGTGCATGCACTTAGAAAGGAATAAATACAAAATATTAAATAATATTTAGTTTGTGAATAAGACAAAACTAAGTGGGCCCAGTTAGTGTCTTGACAAAAATGCCCTAAGCTTGTGTTTGTTCACTGATGAGCTGGTACTCTGCAAGTTCCAATACACGAACTTCCACCTCATGCTCTGACAACTGAGATTCAATTTCCTTCACCTTGGGTGTACTCTGACTCAAAGATCCTTCCAACTTGATTTTGTGACCTGATGCTTGTATAATCCAAATATTGATGTCTTTTTCACTAACAGCTTCGATCCTAGATATGCTTTCTTCTCCTTTTGCAGCCTCTCTCGCAAATTCTTCAGATGTTCTTCCCTGACTAGGAAAACTTGATCTGGGGAATCTATTAGAATCATGCCCTGATTATGAACCAGATGTATGCCTTTGTAAAATTCAGCACACTTTTCAATAGTTTTCTCAATGGCGGTGTTTAATTTGACTAGTGTTCTACAACCAAAATTCAGTATGGCTACCTCCATCTTAAGACTTCCTGCATATTTTTGAGGAATGTTAGCTACAAAGCTTGAATGGGTTTCTATCCACGCTAAATAATTTTTTACAAGCTCTACCACATCCAATAATCTTCTCTAGAATTGTGTTGAGCTAAGTTCTAGCTCTTTCAATCTGTCCTCAATTTGTTTAACCCTATACATCTCCCCCACAAGATTCAGCAAAACCTGATTTATCTCTTTTTGCAACATCGAGGCTAGATTCCAGAATGGAGTGGTGTCCATCTATTTCTCCTTTGCCACTTGCAGTTGTTCTCTAAGCAAAAGGTTCTGAGCTTCCAGCTCCTCTACTCTTTTGCTCATTGTATCTCCTTTCTGTACTGCTTCCATGACCTGCTTCTCAAGGTCTTTCTTCTCTCCTTCAATGATGTTCACTGATAATACTAGAGCATCCTTGTCAAACTATAAATTTTGGCATGCTTCTTTCAAATTCTCAATATTACTGAGCATATCTTCATGCTTCCTCTTCAAAATTTGACCTTCTTCTCTTTCCCCTTTTAGGGTTTCCTTCATTTGGGCAATCTTCTTCTGATATTGTTCCAAATCAGTCATTATTTTATCAACATTATACTCATTAGTTAGGGCTGAGGCTACACTTTCCATTTCCATAAGTCTTGGATCTTTGTCAGTGCCATGAACAATTGTCTTCTCAGTCACCATGACTCCCTAGTTTTCCCTGGCATCCACTTTCTTCTTAGTTCTCATTACTATTATTTTCTTATGCTTGTCATAAAAAATGGTGTTTAAATCAGCCACCACCTCTTCTTGGGATGGGATAAAAGGGATTGTTTCAATCCCTAATGTAGGAGCTGGATTTCCTTTTGCTGTGCTGCTAGATGGGACAGAGGATTCTATTAGATCATCATAAGACTGAGTTTTCTCCATATCTACATGATCTTGTTCCTCCAACTCTTCTTGTTGAAGATGTTTAGCTACTTTCTCTACATATTCCCTTTCTTTGTCAGCATCTTCCAGTATTAACCTCTCATCTTCTTGCTGCCTTTTCTGAGTCTCTTCTTCTTGATTCTTTTCCGTAGTTTCTTCTTCTGCTGACCTTTTCTCAGCTTCTTCTTTCGCTCTTCTTTTTCTTCTTCTTCTACTGCCAACCACTGTTCTACTTCTATAATCTGAGTGCCTCCTCTTGTATTTTCTTAGCAACTTCCTCCTCTTGCTTCTTCTGCTTCTCAATAGATTTTTCCTTTCCACCTACTTTAGTTATCTTTTTCTTGAATCTCCTCCTCAAAGTTGTCATATTGCGTGCGTTTCAGAAAATTTATTCATCTTTATCCTAGTAGTTTGATTACTCAAAATTTACTCCTGTTGTAGCACAATAATTAGCAACTTTATCCTCAGAATCATTCATATGGAAACTTATCTCTCCAAAGTGAAATTATTCTAACTCCTTTACAAATTCTGATGCACTCTTCACTTTGGAGAACTTATAACTCCCTATATAAAATGGGACTGGGGGATACATAGCCTTCTTCTGTTCAAACATGAAATTACCAACCCCATCAATGTAAAGTTGCATTACTAATTCCTTGTGAATAACATAATCCATTGCCTATTTTGGAAAAAGAGAAGGGGCCCTCGTTCTGCCAAACATTCTCAGATACAGACCTTCCTCTGTCAGGTAATAATGAGCATTATCCTGTACAATATTGAAGGCTTCTTCGGACATGCAATCACAATCAGCGAGGAATATTAACCTGTATAGTGGCATTATTAAGTTTTCACACGTACTATTATAGTTATTGAAATATTTGTGTGCCCACAACAACTGATATGCAGCATAGACAGGAGACTTGTCCTTATCCCATTGGCACTTTAGAGTTGGGAATGGCTGTGTGCACAAAATACAGTCAATCAGAATTGAGCTCATATAGAACTCTAATTTATTTTGTGGGACTTCCCCCAGTGCTACACTTATGCATGAGGACAAACTATTAGACACTATATTTTCCCAGTTGAAGATGGTGCCTTGAGTGGCCACAAACAAGATTACGAGTACCCAGCTTAGTTTGAAATTATTCCCATTTTCTCTTCCAAATATCCTATTCAACATCAATTCTATCAATATATAGGGAACATGAAGGTTCGCAGTTTCATACTCCCTGGCCAGCCTTGTGCGAAAATTCTTTCCGGGAAGCATCATTGTTTTGACATTTTCCACCACATCTTAATTAAGGTCTTTTAACCATCCTTCAATTACATAAATACGGGGCATTGGTGGCTTATAATCCATAGCTACATAATCTGGGATATAAGCAGCATAACCATGTCCGTCAGTATTAGATAAAATAATTTTTGGTACATCAGCCCTCGGGAGGATCCAACCTATTACTTCTGAACATGGAAACAGTTCTAGATGCGTGGCAACTTTCATGATTGCTAACCTCTATATATTGGTGTATATGGGTAAATCTTCCAATCCTACATCTGGGACACTTTGATTGGTGATCATTTGGTAGATTTCCTCCCATTTGTACTTAGATTTGATACCCATGACCAATTTTGTATCTTCATATATAACCTCAACTCGGGTTATGATCTCTATCTCTGGTTCTTCGTCCACAGCTAACACCTTCTTCTTCTGTTTCCAAGGAATTTTTCTATATGGATGATGAGACTGGTTTAATCATAATAAACATGTTAGATTCAATCTATTCCAAACACATAACTGCAATTTGACAAACTCCATACTAAACCAAAAACCAATTTTGACCAAAAATTCCTTTACCAAATCATCATGATGCATAATGACTGAAATTCTATGTCTACCCTGAACGTGCTCTCTTGATAAGGAAAACACATAGTGGGATTAAATTTTTCTAGGGGAAAAATGGACAGGAGTCCCAGGAGTCTACTCTACTGCACCAGTCCTTAGGTTCTCACTACGGTAACACATTCCTGAGCAAATCGACATTAATAATGTCAATGTGAACGGAGAAACTCAAAGCTGGCTTGGGAAGAAAATCCTCATGGAAAACCAGGGTTTTAACCCTAAATGTAAATCCCTCCCATGAAATTTTGCAAAAATTCCTCTTCCAACCAGCCAACATCCGCAGTACTACCATACTAGGATTGAGGAAATGAGGGAGTGGTGCAGACAATGAAATGCTCATCTACCCACTTCCCTCCCTCTACCAACAAATGTCAGGAAAAACCCCATGGTAGTAGCTGGGAAACAATAGCTGGGGTAGGTAAGAAGATCGAGGCCGCAACTAACTCAAGAATGAAAGCTTTGTAAAAAACAATTCCTAACCTTCAAGTAAAAAAAAAACCCACGAAACTGGGAAAATATAACCAACCAAAATTCTACAGCATGCACTACCAATCAATAGGGTAAATCAACGAGTAAATTCCTACCTAGATTGCTGATATGACCTGGAAAAGAGCGTGATTGTTGTTGGCTAAAAATGATCTGTCGACTGACAACTCCACA
Organism: Pseudotsuga menziesii; assembly: GCA_001517045.1. Lineage (NCBI taxonomy): Eukaryota > Viridiplantae > Streptophyta > Pinopsida > Pinales > Pinaceae > Pseudotsuga > Pseudotsuga menziesii. Next base: position 181,649 of record LPNX011177950.1, on the reverse strand, counting down.
TTCTCCAAATGACTAACAATAACAGTGGAAAAAATCCCCTTATGGGCCTTTATAGGCTTGAACATGGGTGAGTGTAATAAACAAGCTTTGGGAGGAACCCTATTAGCACCAAAATTATGTCAAAGATGATCCTGTTAGTGGATGTGAAGGCCTCAGGTGGAAGAAAAAGAGCGAGCTCGACGTCGATCGGGTGGTTTAAAACTTGTTTTTTGAGACAGGTAAATTGCCTTTAAAAACCAATTGGTAAGAAAAACCACTAATACCGCACCAGCATCGGAAGCACTTTCAGGAAGACATCAGATATGCCTCAGACTATGCATCCAAAGCATCGACAAGAAACATCACTAGACTCTCGGAATGCTCGGAAACAGACGATGAAAATGGCAGATAGAACCATAATATCTCTCGCGGGTATTGGAAAAAGAAACAACAAGGGAGACCTGATGTGTCGGAAAGGCTTTGGACTAAGCATCAACGAGCATTGGTAAGTGTTTTTCGATAACATAAACTAAGGTACATCTGATGTGTTGGAAGAATTTTTTGGAAGCGCTTGATAAAGAAAATCGAATGGCTAGAGCACTATGCTTTCGATAAATCAGATGAACTTTCAAGAGTGCACCTGATACATCAAGTAAAAGAAAAGAAAGCTTCTTTTGTAAAAAAATTAAGTCATGAAATAACTCTTGGGATATAAAGATATACTTTCAAATATTTTCTACAAAATTAAAGGAATAAGGAGGCCCTAAAAATAAAATAAAAAATTTGGGATGATAGTTGTAGCCGCAACAATTGGCGACTAACTGTCAGACACAGATCTCTGGACAACCGAATTTTGAACAAAGATTGCTTTAAAATACCATGTTTAAACAAACTTTACTAGATTTCTTTAAGATGCCCGGATTTTCTAGAATGTAAGATTTATAAACTTTAGCATTGATTATGGTCTAATACGGTGCAGAACTAGGATTTTAAAGTCTCGATAACTCTCCTAAGGCCAAGATATGAAGTTTGTTTTACTTCTACCTTCAGACTGCTTCCAACTTAGACACCATAGGATCATAACAGAGCATGAACATATATATTCGTTTCATCCTCATTCCCATGCATTTTGCATTATTTTGATGCTTTTATGGACTTTTGTCCTTTTGGGTCTTCTCGAATTGCTTTCTTCATTTGAGATTTGCTTTATATTCTTCCACCCATATTGTCCTTTTGTGTGAGATATATTTTTATTTCAGCTCATGGACGGAGAATAACCTTTTAGCAATATTATCCAAACCAAATTTATTCAGTATGTCTTTTGATGTATGCTTTCTTTCTAGGAGACTTGTCTCTTTTTGCCTTTTGTCTTTCATTTGTGGCATGGGATTATTTAAATACCATACAATTGTTCACCCTGCTTCCTTTCCATGGTCTTGTACTATTAGCTTCCTAGGACAGACTTTAGTGTGAACCATATAATTGTTCACCCTGCTTCCTTTCCATGGTCTTCTAGTATTAGCTTCCTAGGACAGACTTTAGTGTGAAGTGAATGGATCCTCAAAATATTATTCTGAACTTTTCTGACCTTAGTTATTTTACAGGGATTAAACAGGACTTCAATGTGTTCAAAATATATTCTGTTAATATACTAACCTTAAAGGATCTTTAAGCATGATATATGTGCAAATAGCAAATAGTCCTTCAGTCAAAATATTTTTAGTTTATCCATAACTCTAATGAACTCCAAAGCCAAAGGTTGTTCTAGTTTATTGAAAATATAAAGTAAAGTAAAAAAACTACAAGAAATCAGAATCTAAGAAATCACAGTGAAAATAAAGCAGAACTAATATAAGGAAAACAAGACTTGAAACAAATAAAAAAGGTTTACTTATGTACAACAAAATCTAAACAACATTGTTCGGCCCAGAAATGACCCCTTTTTGACCACATTTACCTATCCCTTTTTTCTTTATATTACTCCATTATTTACACCAAACATATGTTTTCCTTCACTTGATCCCTCAATCCATACAGGTATGGTTAATTATTGTCTGATCATATTAATACTTATGATTGTTGTAATAAGGGCTCTATATCTTGGATTATGCTAACATATGGTGATTTTATAAAGATAATTCGAGATGTAAAGGATACAGGTGTAGCAGGCTGAATGATTCAAGAGAGAGATGAACATTCATTACTGAGATGACCGCCACCTATTGCATCTCTACACAAAGGACACAGTCAAAGGTTACTATTCCACACAAGCTGTACAAGGGTGGCTGCAACAAGCTTGGCTGCAATAGATTTGGATGCAACAGTGTGTTGTTGCTCAAGGGTAGCTATAACCGATGGATAATCTTCTACATTGATCCTGTTATATCATTGTTGGCTCGAGTAACAACCTTCCTACATTTTCTACTTCTATCTTTCCCACAACTATAACAACGTATCGTAATTGGGGCAGCCTAAATATCAGAGATCTTCATGGCTACCCGATATCAGTGGGTAGAAGTTATGATTGTGAATGTATAAATATTTGGGAACTATCTCAAGCCAAGGGTTGGAAATTAATTGATTTTATTGTATAAGTTGTGACAGAGACTGTAGCTTTAGTTTTATTATTTAATACAAGGAGCAGGATTCTTCTGATCTCGGTGTTTAACGTGTGTTAATTTTCGGTGTCTCTATTCGAAGGATGGGCCGACCTTCCTATAGATATTTTTGAGTTAATGAGGTATTTATTTCCTCTGTTGCGCAGTGTGTATGTTACAGTAGATTTATTATTTTCTAACAGCTGCAACAGTAATTATTTATTGTGTGTGCTATCAATTGATCAGTAATTGCATTCCCTGTGAGTTGCAGTAGAGTTGTATGACTGTCGACTGTGTAGACTAATTTCCTTTATGCATATTGTGTGCTAGCTATAACAACTGATCTCATCCTTAGTTTATTTCAATTGATGTATTTCTTGAGTCTCGTTAATTAAGTCCATTTGTAGTTATAATTGTTGAAGCTCAATTTCTGCATTTCTGAAATCTAGATCAAGTTGGATTGAGATAGTTATAATGGATCTTCAGATGGCTTGGTAATTTAGGATTTAACTTTCTGCAAAAGTAAATCTAGATGTTTATTTTCTAAATCTCTTATTTCTAGATTAAGGATCATAAGAAGGTATTTGTGATTTTGCATTCTTAAGAAGGTAAATTAGATTAAGTTGATCCTGGGATGAGTTGGGATGAATAAGAAGGTAGGATAATTCATTTACGGTATTAGCTACTTATTGTTTAAGCATATACAGTGCACATTATCTTTGAAATAAAAGAATTCCCTGGGTTGAAAATTTATATTGAACACTCTGTATGTTGGCTTTAATTAACTTGCATATAGGGTGCCCAACATTTTGGCGTCATTGCCGGGGAAAGATAATTATTAGACACCATAGTAGTTTTATCCAGTAGATATATCTATTTAGTTTTATTCAGTTTTTAAGTTTTCATGTTTTGGGTTGCATGAATACGAGAAGGGTACAACATGACATTCCTATAAATCCTAGAACCCCACAAAATACTAACATTGCAGGTGGTCAAGGCCGTGGACTAAATCCAACATTGGGAAGAAGCACATTCATTGATGATCTGGTTGATAGGACCAATTCTTCTATCGGAGCTCGCCAACAAGAATTACCTGTCAGAAGGATCTCGGTTACCCCTGGAGTGGTAGCATCAATTTCCATAGTGGAGAACATAGGAGAAGATACAACACTCTCAGGTATCCCTGCAGAGGAAGAAAAATTTAGTAGTGCGGGATCAACTGACTGATATTTGATATATCACATTAACATGAAGGTTGCGACAGAAGAGGAGTGGACATAGTTCCATAAAAAAATTTAACAATCAGTGGAAGAACAAAGAGGATAAAGCAGAAGAAGACATGAACAACAGACGTGATCCAAAAGATCATAATGGTAACTCCTCACTGGAAGGGACGGTTGCTACACTCCAATTCCCAATTCAATAGCTAGAGGGGATATCCCCCATGAAAAAGATATCGTCATCAGTGTTTCCTCATTTTTATGGAAAATCAATAGAGTATCCGGATGAATTTCTTTTTGAATTTGACATCCTCTGTCGGAGCTACGATTACACAACCAATGAACAGAAGCTGAAAATTGTTCCTGCTACTCTGAAGGACATTGCGTTACGTTGGTTCATGAGCCCGGGTGGGGGAACTATCACCACCTGGGACCGTATGAAACAAGTGTTCCTAGAGAAATATCAGGAGTATTGCAATACCAAAGATAAGAGAGAGGAACTGTTTAAAATGGTACAAAGGGACGATGAAAGAATATAATATTTTATTGAAAGGCTTTTATACAATGTGCAGAGAGCTGGACAGACTAATATGGGGTTAGATGTGCTCAAAATAATCCTAATTCATGGGATTAGGGATGACTTCCTAGACATGTTGAAACTATTAGGAAAGGGGGATATCTTAAAGGATTCCTTTGAAAATATTGTTGAATTATGCAAAAGGTATTCCAAGGGATCTTCCAGGAACAACAAATGTGACAAATGGGATAAATTAGAACGAGATGTCTTCGATAGAACACGAAAGTCATCTAATGGAGGAGCCACTCAGGAAGAAATAGGCAATCTCCTTGAAAATTTCAAGACAGAAATGATGAGCTCCATCTCCTTGGAAATATATGTCCTGAGGGAAAAGCAGAAACAAGCAGTAGAAGATCTCACACTTGGTATATTCTTCCCTAAATGTAGGAAGAACCATCCTCTAAAGGAGTTCCTACTTAACAAAGTAGAAGTGATTCAGCTTTGTAAGTTGAACCATGACACAAAAGAATTCCCTTCACTACCTGAAGTGAAGGCAGTTCTGCAGGAATCAACTCCATATGTGGAACCAACATACTTTATTGCACATAAAAAGCCCTGGCAGCCTCAAAATCAAGGTATGACTCCAAAATCATTTCCATTTTTTAATAACATGAATAATTAGAATAATATGCATCACATGAATACACAATTCCCTTCATATTATTCTAGCCATCAATGGTATCCTTCTCAACCTCCGATGCAAAATTTTAACTCATGGAACTCTTGGACACAACCACCAAACCAACAGAATTCTTGGTCTCCTATGTGGAGGAATTTCCATCCAGGGAACTAGTTTCCCCATAAAAAACCTCCTCAATAGTTTCCACATCAAATGTTTCCTCATCAACTGTACCCTCCTCAACAAAATCCTCATCCTTATCAGCAGTCGCATTTGCAACTGATCCAGAATAATGTTGTCCCCAATGTGCCTATACGACCACATTTTCCTGCTCAACCTAACCCCAACCCAAACAATAAAGTATCCCATCAATTTGAGATTGCCAACATGCCCATGTACTCCATTACTCTAGTTCCCTGTAACAACATCCTCTTACAATCAGGGAGGGAAGTGGAGCCTTTGGTCATTGAGGATGTTCCATCCTCTGTACCTGAAGAAAGGATGAACCAACAGTATTTATCCAATGCAATGATCCCCATTATTGAGGATGCTGAAAATCCTACCAAGATACTAGCTGAAACACAAGAAGAAACATCTATCGATAGACAACCTACACAATTGGTTAGGGAACCACCATACCCTGAAAGATTAATACTATCAAAGGCAGTGGGACAACCTCAATTTAACCTCTTAGGAGAGTTGAAAAACCTCTATTCAAAAATTCCACTCCTTCAGGCCATTCACGATGTACCAATCTATGCCACAACTGTTCAGGATCAGTGTACAAGGAAACCGGGAAGAAAAACTAGGGATCCTCCCACTATTCATGTCATAGGGAAATTATCTGAATTAATAATGGGAAAAATCCTCTTGGCCAAATACGACAATCTTGGGAATCCCACTGTCACTGTGCATATTGGGAGCATGCAGATACCCAACATACTGGTATATTTAGGTACAACAATTAACGTCATGACCATTGAAACTATAAGGAAACTCAGGCTCACTAATCTCAGGCCAACTCCTACCATTTTAGAACTTGCAGATAGATCCACTATTAAACCTGAAGGAATATTGGATGACTTCATTATATTAGTTGATTCGTGGGAATATCCTACTGACTTCCTGGCTTTACAACCCAAGTCCCAGCTAGGAGGACACCCATTGATCGTGGGAAGGCCCTGGTTAGCTACAGCTGATGCTTGCATCAACTGTCGATCTAGGTCTATGACCATATCATATGGAACCGAGATAAAGAACCTCACTCTCTATCCTCCAGCTTGGTCGAGTCTAGAAGCTGAAACTCCGTTATGAATGGAGCTGGAGGAAGAGGAGGGCGTTTAGCCATTATTAATGATAGGGAAGGCCTTTAATTTTAAAGATGAAACTGAAGATGATGCTATTAATAATTTCATCAATGAACCCACTTTTATCAATAAACAAAATTATCAAATCCTGAACGCTACTCCAGGTGAAGAAGAACAATAAAATATCAAAAAGGAGACATTATTCAGTGATACTCACATAGTTCCAATGTTGAAAAATTTGAAAAGTGTTCCTGTCGAGATAGGGTCTAGAAAAACCCTGAATATCAATTTCAGTCTTATTCTGGATGAACAGGAACACCTAATCACTCTCTTAAAAATACATAAGGGGGCATTTTCCTAGGAGTACATAGACATGAATGGAATCCCTTCTAATATGTGCACCCACCACATTTATATCAAAAGTGACTCTAGGCCTGTGTGCCAGCCTTAACGAAGATTGAACCCAAATCCTAGGGACAAAGTGAAGGAATAAATTCAAAAACTCTTGGAAGCAAGATTTATATATCCCATCTTAGACAATGAGTGGGTGTCTCCACTCGTGATAGTACCCAAGAAGAATGGTAAATGGAGAGTCTGTGTGGACTATAGAGAGCTAAACAAGGCAACACAGAAAGATCACTTCCCCCTGCCTTTCATCGATCAGGTACTTGACACCTTATATGGAAAGAAGTTTTTCTCCTTCCTAGATGGGTTCAGTAAGTACAATCAAATCTAGATTGATCCTGAAGACCGGGATAAAACTACCTTCACCTGTCCCTGGGGAACTTTTGCATACAGGGTGCTTCCCTTTGGCTTATGCAATGCACTAGCCACATTTCAGAGAGGTGTGATTGGCATCTTTTCGAAATTGGTTAATGATAGTATGGAAATTTTTATGGATGATTTTACTCCTTATGGCAAGGACTTTGAAGAAGCATTGAAAATTTTGGAAAAGGTATTAACACGCTATGAGCAGACCCAGCTATATTCGAGCACTGAAAAGTGCCATATGATGATGAGTGAAGGGGTAGTTCCAGGGAATTTTATCTCTACTGATGGAATATAGGTAGATCCCTCTAAAATTAGGGTAATTAAAAATATACCCACTCCTGCAACTCAAAAAGAGGTACATCGTTTCTCAGGGCATACTGGTTATTACAGAAGATTTATAGAAAAATTTTCCAAACTTGCCTCTCCTTTGTTTTCTTTGTTAATGAAGGATGCGCAATTTATTTGGAATGAGGAATGGCAGACAACATTTGTTAAACTTAGGGAGAAGTTGTCTATAGCTCCCATCCTAAGGGGGCCCAATTGGGCCCTTCCTTTTCACATTTCTTCAGATGCCTCTGACACTGCCATTGGAATAGTTTTAGGACAGCAGGATGGTCAAGCACCTTATGCAGTCTATTACATTAGCAAAAAATTTGCCCCTGATGAACTTAATTATACTGTTACCAAGAAGGTGTTTTTAGCCATTGTTTACTCCATTAACAAATTTAGACACTTAATCACTGGATATCCCACCTTTGTGCACACTGACCACTCAGCCATCAAGTATCTAATGAATAAACCTATTACAAATGATCGGGTAACTAGATGGCTGTTATTATTACAGGAATTTGATATCACTACTATAGATAGACCTAGAAAATAAAATGTTGTCGTTGATTTCTTATCTCATTTTACTAACAGTGATGATAATCTTCCTGTTGAGGACTCTTTTCTAGATGAACACTTATTTGCAGTTTCAGCTTATTCCCCTTGGTATGCAGATGTCACTAACTACTTGGCTGCAGGGAAGCTTCCAGCACATTTGTCAAAAAGAGAAAAGAGGAAAATAATTCTACAAAGTGCCAGGTATTGTTGGATAGGTGGTCATCTCATCTACATAGGCCCTGATCTTGAGATCAAAAGATGTGTAAGAGAAGATGAAATCTTCCATATTCTGAAGTCTTTCCATGATGAGCCATATGGGGGACATTTTGCAGATAGGAGGATAGGTCATAAGGTGCTAAGAATAGGCTACTATTGGCCGACACTTTTCAGGGATGCAAAAAAATATGTCCAGTATTTTGACAGCTGCCAGAGGATGGGCCAACCTAATAGATTGGATCAAATGCCTCTTCAACCACAGTTGGTGGTTGAACCTTTTGACAGATGGGCCTTATATTTTGTTGACCCTATAAACCCTCATTCTAGGAAGAAATCCTACATATTGGTTTGTACCAACTACATGATGAAATGGGTAGAAGCTATGGCTTTGGTGAAAGCCAATGACTAGGATGTAATTGATTTCATGTATGGTGAAATATTTACGCATTGTTTACTACCCAAGGAAGTGGTTATAGATGGAGGACCTCAGTTTGTGTCACATAAATTTGAAGCTTTTCTACAGAAGTATCATATTCAGCATCGGATAGCTTCATCATACCATCCCTAGGACAATGGCTAGGTGGAAAGTGCTAACAAAGTTATTGAAGCTATCCTTACCAAAATAGTCAGGAGCCATCATAGAGACTGGACTAATAGACTTTCGGAAGCATTGTGGGCATATCATACTACTTGGCACAATACTATAGGTTTCTCTCCTTATGACTTGGTGTATGGAAAAATTGTTGTCTTCCCCATTGAATTCGAAATCAATACCTTAAAGATAGATATGGAGGTAAACTTAGATGTGATTGAAGCCTAGAGGAGCAGATTGAATCAATTGAATGAACTTGATGAGAAATGTTTAGCTGCTATGGATTAGACAGTATTAATTCAGCAATAGAGATCCAATTGGCGTGATTGATTCATCAAAAAGAAAGTCTTCTATGAAGGAGACTAGGCATTATTATATGATTCAAGATTCAAAAGGGACTTCAAGGGTAATTTACGCACAAGATGGTTGGGCCCATACCTGGTAGATAGAGTATTTGACAATGGTACAGTCCGTTTGGTTACCATTGATGAGAATCATGCACCATTATTTGCTAATGGTCACAAGTTGTGACTGTACCATAAGCCCATTTCGAAGGACGCATTCACTTCACAGATTGCAGCTGATATGGAATACCAGTTAGAACAAGGGAAGGAATCTTTCTCTGCCCCTGTCAATATTTAGATAATCGCTTTGATTCCTACATAAATTTTTGTATATAAATAAATTCATATTTTTATTATTATTTTTATTTTTCCTTTGCGCTTGATCCATTTTTTTTAAGAATATGTGCAGGAATGTACCTAAGGAGAAATGTTCATGATCGGGACTAACGACCAGGGGCGTCCTTTTTAACTTCCTTCTTTAGAATAAAACTCCTTTAAAAAAAAAAAGTGAACATTTAGTCGCAGCTACGATTCCTATAAATATTGCTTATTTTTTTGTTTATTTGCAGCTGCAACACCGAAAAAAAATTCCCTTTTTCCCATTCGGCGCAGCTACAACACCGTAAAAAACTGCCCTTTTTCTCGTTCCACGTAGCTACAACACCATAAAAACTCCCTTTTTCCCATTCTGCGCAGCTGCAACACCGTAAAACTTTGCCTATTTTTTCGTCTACCTGTAGCTGTAACACAGTAAAATAACGCCCTTTTTCCCGGTCTGGACAGCTACAACACCGTAAAACCTTGCCTATTTTTTTGTTTATTTGCAGCTGCAACACCGTAACCTAATGCCTTTTTCTATCCCACGCATCTGCGACTCAGTTTAATTTTTTCCCATTTTTACCTTTTCCAGCAGTTGCCACTCCATTTAAATTTTGCCCATTTTTACCTTTTCTGGTGGCTACAAATCCATTTGAATTTTTTCCACTTTTACCTTTTTCGGCGGCTACAACTCCACCAAACTGGTTGATTTTTCTATGGTTCATGGCTACGACTCTATCAAACTAGTTGAATTTTCTATGGATCACATCTATGACTCCCCCAATATTGGAAGAACTCTTTACAATTTTTGTTCGTGACTCCTCCAAATCTGGCCATAATTCTCACTGCCAGCAATTCCAACTTAATTCACAGCATTCATTATGTTTCCAACGGGATTGACAAGATGGTTTTGGTCCACCAGGAGAAGAGATCATGATAGCGCGCCTGCAATAATGTTCAAATTTAAATGGCTACACTTCACATGCTTTATTATCCTCAAGGGTCATGGTTCATAGCATATTTATGAAGGTATGGTTCTGATTATCTACTTGATTGAGCGTTAACTAGATTTGACAGAATTAATCTTGCCTTCCTTTTTGCACCCATTATTACACCCACATACCATTAACTATCCACTCGTACGACTTAATCGCCATTTAAGCTTATCCTATAACCGCCACCTTTCCTAATTTGGGATAAATTTTCCCAACATTTCCATGCTCTTAACTTTCCAAATTTACCCAACTACACTCTCAGCTGTTCATGCATACTCTGTGCTTTAACCTCCATTGCCAGGACCTGCAATCTATTGGGTTGATAAAGAATTCAGAAGGCAAGCAAACATGGGTATCCTAGCTTGGCACTATCCTCCAAATATGTGAGAACTAAGAATAAATGCTGAAGTTTTCGCTATTTTTGAAGCTGTGGGCTGGACTAAATTCTTCCAACACTTGAATGGGTTCCATAGAGAGATAGTTCTACAATTTGCTTTAAATATTACATCAACCCACTCAGAGGTTAGGAGGTTACATACATAAGTCTCTGAAGTAATAGTGGCTGAAGTCACCATCCTTCCTCAAGCGGGAAGAGCATGGTTTGGTTGAAGAACCCCTAATGCTGCCGCAATACTTGATTTTTTGATAGAGGGGGAACAAATTCATCAGTCAAGGCGAGGGATAGTGTTACAATCACTGCCTTGGCCACGAGATCAAGTAGTAGTATTCCTAAAAATTTATATCACCTATGAAGGTAGGTATCAGACTATTTATTATTCTGAACTCCCTCTACTGTCTCATCTACGCCATAGGGCCTTACTGAATATTCCATTTTATCTATTTAAATACCTACACCATATGGCGGGGTTTGTCAGAACAACAAAGTATCCAAACTCCTCCCTTACCCACCATGGCCTAATCAAATTAATAATCTTAAGGGCCTTAGCTCAAATGAACCAAACTTGGGAGCAATTCATAGGTCAAACTCAAATAAACCAAGAACCTGCCCTTTTTCTTATCATTCTAATAGAGGCATAAGTAGAAGTACCTTTACTCTTGGGGGCTGTTCATATCCAAGAGGATCATGAAAATGTACATTTGGGGGGAGATGAGGAGCAACAGGAGGACTAGAGTCCCTCCAATTTAGTTGGGGGGGGGATATGAGACTGGATCGAATGATCAATTAGCTGACCAAGTAGAGGATTTGGAGGGAAATGTAAGAGAAAACCCTGTGGAAATATTAAATAATGTGGAAGCTCTAAAAATAGAGGCTGAAGCTGGAGTAGCATTGGATGCTGTGACAGCTGAAGCTGAGGATGTTAGAGCCATGATAACAGAAGTGAATACAGAGGTATTGACCATTGAATCTTCCCCTGAATGGGGGGGAACTTTGATTGAATAAGAAAAGGAGGACGCTAAGATAGAATACATCCCTTCCACATCAGCTGCAATCTAGAGATTCTTGCACCATGAAAGAAAAGGAGGTCAAAAGAGGAGATGTAGGCATCACTACTGATAAGAAGAAAAAGAACCAGGTTGGTTACAACAGTTGAAGCAGCACGGGCAATATGAGAAACCCTAGAAGCACAGATTGGATTCCCCATTTTGAGACCCAAAGCAAATGATGCCCCATAGGAGTTGGCTATAGAGGAACCTCAAATTGAGGGACTTTTGCATGAAAATGTTCTACTAAAAGAAGAAGTACAGACACTTCAAAAAGAATAAGAAAACTGGAAGGAAGCATGTAGGAAGCAGGTAGAAATAAAGCTGCAAACACTGGTTGAAGCTGCAAACCGATTAGAAGGATCACCTCCTACTAAGGATGGCGAGGAGGAAGAGAGAGTGGTCTACCTTGTGTGTGGGGAAATATTTAACCAGTTAGGCTACAAAGTCATAGTTCGTGCCTTTGTGACACAACAACCCATACCAGCAGTTGTGGAAGAACAAGGACCAGAAGCACCTAACGTGGAAGTGAGGGATGCAGAAGAAATGGAAATAGAAATGATCCTGGTACAGAAAAGGGATAAAATGAACAGTTACAGTCACAACTAGCAAAAGAAACAGAAGTCTCCTGGGACAATCTGATTGGAAGGATAATGAAGCTCCCTAAGAGAAACCTCAGCAAATGGAAGCAGTAGATAAACAGGGTGTTGATACACAAGAACCAGTACCTTCGAACATTCTTGTTCAAGTTTCCACCTGAATTGGGGCAGATGAACCAGAGACTGAAAGCATTCCTGATTTTAACGAAGAAGTCTATGCTGTGACTCCTGAACTTTCTCTGGGCACAGAATTAATAGAGATGGAACCTCAGCAACAGGATAATGATGAAGTTGACCAAGATGTTGTCACACAAGAACCAACGTCCCTAGAAATTTCTACTGAGATTCTCATGCAGTAAGAAGAAATCAATTCCGAGATGGACATAATCCCTGATTTGGATCTAGGAGAGGATGAACAAATGCAATCACAGTCCTTGGGGGACAATGAAATTCTCTAAAAACAACTCCATATTGTAGAGGACATGGAAGTAACTCAAGAACAACCCCAGCATCATGAAGAAATATAAGCGCAGGGCTCTGATACACGAGAACCAGTAGCATTGCATATCCCTGTCAAAGCTGCAGCTGACAATTAGGCATATGTGGAGATTGAAATTCAAGAAGAGGTTTCCACACAAGAACCAACACCTTCACAATTGGCTACTGAGGTTGTTGTAGGAGAACTCCAAGGAGAGGATGCTATTACACAAGAACCAGCATCCCCAAAAGTTATTTCAGAGGCACCTATAGTTGAAGTTGCTATAGGATAAATTCAAAGAGGGGCTGCTGTTACACAAGGACTAGCATCCCCAGAAGTTATTGCAGGAATACCCATACATGCAGTGCAGAATGTTCAAGATAAAGCATTAGGTGGCCAAGTATGGACTCAACTTTCACAAAATTTTGTCAATATAGATTCTGATAATGAAGACCATGCTAAAGATGAAGGGATCTAGAGGCTGACCCAAGAGCTCTCACTCCTAAGAATAGAAGTGAGGAAGTGGAAGAGTCAGGTGGAGAGGTATCAAGAAGGAATGGTTTCCCTTGCTGAACATAGGAATACCATTAGGGAATTGAAGGAAATATGGGCAGAAGAACTAATGTTCTAGAAATTTGACTGGGAAGAGATACAGAAAGAGCTAAAGGAGCTGAAAATTTTCAAATCCATGCAGGTGGGAAAATACCAGATGTACACTCTCCCCTAGGAACTGATAGGTACCAGAGCACCATATTCCTCTTACCCCATGTTTTTATTTCAACAGTTCATTTGGTTTAAATTGAAGGCTGTAAAAGAAGGGAGACCTTATGAAATAGAAACCTCAGCTAAATTCCTCAAACCCCTCATCTTCTCCTTGCTCATCAGCAGTGTAGACTCGCATGTCCCATCCAAAATCAGCAGGTGATGGAACTTCAAGAAAAGGTTATCTCTACGTGTGTTAGCCATATTTCCATGCATCAGTAATTGGATTTGGAAGGTAGCTAGCATAGATGGCAGAATGCCTCTTCAACCTTAAGAAATAGAGATCCCTACTATTACAAGAATTTTAAACATGCACTTTCCAAGTTTGAGGCATATGTGGGATGCATGAAGGAATGTGGAGTTAATTGGATGGGACTCAAATTCAAATTCCCTCTCATTTGGTGGCCAGAAAAACCATACAGGGAAGACTTCTCATTGACAGATGCAGAAGAGAAGAAGTGTTGGAGATATTGGGTAGTCTATAACGGATTTTTGGAAAAATAGGGAACATCTAAACTCCTATATAACTTTTTCTCTCTCCATGAAAAAAGTACAATGCCAAATTCAGATTCAGACTAATGGAGGTTATTGCATAGGGACATGCAACAGGACAGTTGGGAGGAGATGTTCAGCCCATAAATGATCCCTTTTTAACCACATTTACCTATCCCCTTTTTCCTTATCTTACTCCATTATATACACCAAACAGATGTTTTCCTTCACTTGATCCCTCAATTCATACTGGTATGGTTAATTATTGTCTTATCTTATTAATACTTATGATTGGTGTAATCAGGGCTCTATATCTTGGATTATGCTAACATATGGTGATTTTATAAATATAATTCGAGATGTAAAGGATACAAGTATTGTAGCAGGCTAAAAGATTCAAGAGAGAGATGAACATTCATTACTGAGATGATCGCCACCTATTCCATCTCTGCACAAAGGACGTAGTCAAAGGTTACTATTCCACGCAAGTTGTATAAGGGTGGCTGCAACAGGCTTGGCTGCAACAGATTCAGATGCAACAGTGTGCCACTACTCAATGGTAGCTGCAACTGATGGAGCATATTCTAGATTGTTCTTGTTATATCATTGTTGGATCGAGTAACAACCTTCCTATATTTTATGCTTCTATCTTTCCCACAGCTCTAAAACATACCGTAATTGGGGCATCCTGAAGATAAAATATCTTCATGGATTCTTGATATCAGTGGGTAGAATTTATGATTGTGAATGTATAAATATTGGGAACTATTCTAAGACAGGGGTTGGAAATTAATTGATTTTATTGTATAAGTTGTGACAGAGACTGTAGCTTAAGTTTTATTATTTAATACAAGGAGCATGATTCTTTTGATCTCGGCATTTAACGTGTGTTAATTTCTGATGTCTCTGTTCGAAGGCTAGGCTCGCCTTCCTATGGAGATTTCCAAGTTAATTAGGTATTTATTTCCTTTGTTGTGTGGTGTGGATGTTACAGTAGATTTATTCTTTTCTAACAACTGCAATAGTAATGATTTATTGTGTGTTCATTCAATTGATCAGTAATTGCATTTCCCATGAGCTGCAACAGAGTGGCGTGACAATCGACTATGTAGACTAATTTCCTTTATGCATATTGTGTGCTAGCTGTAACAGCTGATCTCATCCTTAGTTTCTTTCAGTTGATTTCTTTCTTGAGTCTTGTTAATTAAGTCCATTTGTAGTTATAATTGTTGACGCTCAATTTTTGCATTTCTGAATTCTAGACCAAGTTGGATTGAGATAGTTATAATGGATCTTCAGATGGCCTGGTAATTTAGGATTTAAATTTCTACAAAAGTAAATCTAGACGTTTATTTTCTGAATCTCTTATTTCTAGATTAAGCATTGTAAGAAGGTATTTGTGATTTTGCATTCTTAAGAAAGTAAATTAGATTAAGTTGATCTTGGGATGAGTTGGGCTGAAGAGGAAGGTAGGATAATTCATTTATAGTATCAGCTACTTAGTGTTTAAGCATATAGAGTGCACATTATCTTTGAAATAAAATACTTCCCTAGGTTGACAATTTATATTGAACACTCTGTATGTTGGCTTTAATTAACTGGCATATAGGGTGCCCAACAAGAATTAAGAAAAATATGGTTTGAGAACTAATCCATTGACTGACAAGTTCTCTTCCGACCCCTGTAACTCTTGTAATTTATAGGTTGAGGGGCCTAACTTCTCTGCAATCTGAAAAGGGCCTATCCATGATTGCTTAAATTTAGTGTGTTTTCCCTTCTCATCATGTGGGTGATACCATTTAAGAACCAAATCACCTACTTCAAATTCCTTCTTTCCAACTTTGTGTTTATCAAACCATCTCTTCACTATTTCCTGTTGGTGCTTAAACCTCTGTTTCGACTTGGCTCTAGACTATTCCAACTTTAGCAGAGTATTGATTCGGATTTGCAGGACCTCATTCTCAATTCCTCTATAGGCTTGAGCTAGTTGAGAGGAAGGAAAAAAAATATTGGGAGGAAGGATGGCTTCCTTCCCGTGGACTATAGTATAGGGTGACACTCCTAAGGAATTCTTGGTTGTGACTTGATCAGCCCAGAGTGCATTAGGAAGAGCTATGTGCCAAATCCTTTGATTTTCTATGACTATTTTCTTCAAAATCCTAATGATATTTTTATTTGTAGATTCTGCTAGACCATTACCTTGTGGATAGTAGTTAGTAGAATAATGTAAATTAATCCATTTCTCATTTTCAAATGCAGTCAATATAATAGATGAAAAAATAAGAAGCATTATAAAAAACCAGCGAAATTGGAACCCCAAACTTGGTCATAATATGATCTTGCAAGAAGTCCGTAACTGTATATTCATTCAATTTTCACAACGGGATGGATTCTACCCATCTGGTGAAGTAGTCTATTGCTTTCAGTATGTACTTGTGCTGAAATTAATAATTTGGATTGATCTCTCCAATAATGTCAATCCCCCATTGCTCGAATGGCTTGAAAATAATAATTGGATTTAATGGTCATGTTGCCTTTGCTTGTCTTTCGCCGCTTCTTTGACAAGTATCACATTTCTTGACATAAGCATGAGCATACTTGAATAGAGTCAGCCAATAATATCCAGCCCTCAAGATCTTATGTGCTATAGTATCACCTAAGAAATGACCTCTAGCAGGGCCATCATGTAACTCCATAACAACCTTAGCTGCATCTTCGCGTTCCAAGCATCTGAGAAAAAATCCATCATAGGTTTTTCTAAATGAAACTCCATCAATAATCTGATATGAGGCTGACTTTAAGCATAACACTCTCCTCTGATTGGGATTTCAGTGTTCAGGAAAGTATCCTTCTTGAAGATAATGAACCAGGTCTCTGTACCAAGATTCTGGAGATGTAAATGAAGGGCATACATCAATCATGTGTAACTCAACTTCATTCTTCCAATTGTTATCTTATTTGTCTTGAATCTTAGTCATTAATTTGTAGATCCATTTCCCTTTGAATATGGTCACTGGTTTGAATTCTAAATCATATTGTTGTAAGGTTGTTACCCAGTTACCCCTTCTTTCTCCTAACTCCTTTTGTACAAAAATAGATCAGACTGTCGGGTGTGGAACTATCACTTTGGTATAGTTCTTCAGTATATATGGTTTTAATTGCTTTACCACCTTAAATACTGCATAATATTTCTTATCAACTGTGGGATATATCAATTTAGCCCCTTGTAGGCTAGTGCTAATAAATGGTATGGGGTACTCATCTCCCCCTTCTTTCTACGTAAGCACCGCTACGAATGAATTGTCTGAAGCAAAAGTGTACAAGATGAAGTATTTTTCAAAGTTGGGACTTTTAAGGGATGGTGCATGAGCTATTGATGTTTTGATCTTATTAAATGCACCCTTTTCTGAATCAGTCCACTTGAATTGGACACTTTGCTTGACCATTTGTTGCAAAGGTTTGACTATTTGAGCAAAGTATGGTACAAACCTTCGCAAAAAATTTATTGTCCCATGAAAGACTGCATACCTTTTTTATTATGGTGTAAATGGATCTATTCTATTGCTTTAATCCTTTCTAGGTCTATCGATATCCCTTTCTTTGAAATTACGTTACCCATTATCTTTCCTTCTATAATGGCTAACACACATTTATTTGGGTTTAAAGAAATTCCATACTTTCTACAACGTTTGAAAATATATTTTAAATGAAATGCATGTTCTTCTCTCTTCTTATAAAATATTGTGACATCATCCAAATAAACCACTACACTTTGTCCAATCAGACTATGGAAAGCTATATCTATTTCCCTTTGGAAAGCTTATCTAGCGTTAATGAGTTCAAAGGGAATTCTCCTATATGCAAAAGTCCCCCACTTGATCCTAAAAGTGGTCTTTAGTATGTCTTCTTCCGCTACTAACACTTGGTTATAGCCTGAGAATCTGTCTAACAGATAAAACAACTCAGAGCCTAAGACCATCTGTAATATTTGTTCCATGGGTGGGACAGGGTAATTATCTTTATCAGATGTAGGGTTTAAATTTCTGAAATCAACACAAAGACTGATCTCTCCATACTTCTTTTGTACTGGCACCAAATTTGAAACCCATTCTAAATGTCTAACCTTGAATAAGATCTTAGCATCAAAAAGCTTATTCACCTCACTTTGAATTAGAGGTTCTGGTTTGGGGTGCATCTTCCTCAGAGGTTGCTGGAAAGGCTTGAATCCAACTTTGATTGGAATGACATGTTGTATAATTTTGGTGTCATATGTTTTGAGGTCTTCATATGTGCAAGAAAAGACATCTTTGTATTTCCTAAACAAGTTGATGAATTTTCTCCTTTCCTTGGGTGAACAAAACTTCCCCACGTTCACATATTTGGGATCAGCCTCTGAGCCTAAATTTATCAGCTCGAATTGCAAAGACGAACTATATGTATTGACATTTGCTGGTCTTCTAAACTTGGTTTCTAGATCAAACATTTGTTCTAACGTTCTGACCCCTTTAGTAATAAAATTTCCATTCTAGAGGTTTGCTTGATGTTCTTCATCATCTATTATGGCTCCTTTGAAGGTTTCATAATTTGTTAGACATTCCAATATTTGTTGATCATCATCAAACACCCTCTGATTGGGGATATCATCTGGAATGAAAGGCCTGAAAATCAATTCAATTGAACATATGTTATTCATGGGTACCAGCCTTACAGATGAAGTAGCTAACAGGGCAGCTGCTGCATTCTTTAATCTAGGAATTGAAGTGATATTGAATACATCAAAGTTTGTTAGTAAATCCCATACTTCATTTTGATAAGCCTTCAAATGTGATGATATGCAATGAATTTTATCTTGGACTTGTTTACCAATGATTTCAGAATCTCCATACACTTTTATATTTTTTACTTTCAATTCCATTTCCTTTTTTAGTCCCTAGACTAATGCTTTTTACTCAACTGTATTATTAGTGCACTCAAATTCTAATCTACAAGAAATGAAATAAATTTTTTTTTTCAGGATCCATCAAGACACAGCGATCTCCTGATCCTTCCAAGCTCTTGGAACCATCAAAATAAAGAATCCAAAATTTATTTTCTACCCCTACTTAATGAAAAATACTATCTACATCTGAGACTAACTATACTATATCACAATCAATATCATAAGCCCATGAAAACTAAAGGAGATCGGGTTCGGTGTCTGATGTGTCACTAGCTTCTTCAGCTTGATAATTTCCTGGTTCAATCTCAAGAAAATAGTTCACCAAAACATAGTTAACTGGTACGTTCTTCCCCTTCAACTATGTTACGTTGTATTTCATTTGAGGCTCCCTCAACACCTTTATCTGATTCTAGAAACCTTTGTAGGGCAACCACAAATGTGACCAGTCAGAGGAAAAATAACCATCTAGTTTCGCTTACCAGTCCCACCTCAAAACCAACCCATATGCGTCCGGTATGTCTGCTACCACAATGTTTATATACTAGAAAACCCTCTCATCTACTGACAAATGTATCAGGACATCTTCCATTTCTCCAATCACTTTAACTGCAGTTCTATCTAATTGGACAACTTGTCCTATAGTCGGCTTGGGTTGACCATTTATTTGCGTGCAGACTGAAAGCGGCATGACATTTACTAATGCTCCAGATTCTACCAAACAATTATGCACATTGTAATTGAAAATTTCAAAAGTAAGAAGGAATGTGGGTGTTCTATATTTAGACTTCCCTGCTATACTTGCTTCACTAATCTCTTCCTCAGACTGGTTATCATTTTGGGGTTTGTTATAGGTGTCTCAAGTGATTTCAACAAATTCTTCTTTTGTTGGGGTAAGTTGCACATTTCAAACAAAGAGATGTTTGCCTTAGTCTTTTTAATATCTTCTATTATGTCGTATCCCATTTCATTCTCGGTGGAACTCTTCTTGACATTCTCAACTTTTTTTTCTACAGACTTAACAGGCATATTGACTGTCTTGGGATTTTGGCTTGTGATGACAAACTCTGGTATATTAATGGTCTGAGTATTATTTTTTATCTTCTTCATGTTCTCCTGAAGTTTCTTTATTTTGGTTATTATCATGTTATCTTCTTTCAGTAGGCCCTAACTCCTTGTTGTAACATTTGTTTTTGGTATTTTTTCTTCCTCAATGAGTCCTTCATCCTCTATGCCAAACAAGGGTGCATAGTCCCATAAACCCAAAGTATCTTCTTCTTGTATCTTTGTTGGTTTTTGATCCTTCTCCCCTCCATTCACATCTTCCGTTAACTTGGAATCTAGTAACCGATTCATCACTAAAGTCATAGAATTTATCCACTGTGGGAAGTTTCTTTCAGAATGAGGCTGCTGATGGAATGTACAGAAATTTTACATCCCCACTTTAGTTATGTTCATAGCAGAAGGACTATGAGAGGGGTATTTGGATGTACCACTGTCATCTCTCTTTTTGTAATAAGTTTTGAATTTCTTCTTGGCCTCCTTCTCTTTTTCCATGTCAATTATTTTATTTTAAAATTTCTGCACCATTTTGACTACACCATCTAATTCTTGTGACCGCTCAACTTTAGGCTTAGTTAACAACAAAGGATTTATGTTTCCAATTTTTTTTTCCTTTGATTGTACAGCATATTGGTCTATACTCTCCATTTCGGCTTTCACCTTCTCATCTTCCTCATAAGTTTCCACTAAGGTGGGCTCAACTGATCTTTTGACAAACATGGCTAGGTCAGGACCAAGAGATGAAGTGTAATACTCAATAAAGTTGTTCTCAGCAGGTTTTATAGCTGCATCAAAGTTATTCAAATAGGAAGAAAACCTCTGAGTGAAATTATGCACCCTTTATATCTTTTCTTTTCTGAGGGAAAGCAACATTTTCATTAAAGCATCATGGGTTTTCTGGATTCCATATTTGTTTCTAAAAAATCTCTCAAAGGTGTTCCAGTTTGGGATTGAGTTTGCCTGTACGGAAAAATACCATGAGGCTTCTTTACCCTTGATATTTTGAGGGAACAATCTGCAGACTACGTCTTCATGTTATGCTTATTGTAAGCCTTCTAAAGCTAGATAAAAACTTTGCAAATGATCATCCACCAAAATTCCTTCGTTTGGTTCAAACTTGGGCAATGACTTATCAAGATTATGAGGCATGGCATGTAATGGAGGAGTAAGGTTTAGAGGTGATCTATCCCTCCAAGCAGGTGGTGGAGGGGGATGATTTGCATTCACATTTCACATGATTTTAGGTGGAAATTGAGGTGAATATTGGATAGGGGTTCAGAAAGGTGAGTAGTGAGGGGAATCTGGTCTTAACTAATTTAGAGGCTTCACAATCTCTTGCAAGGTTGTTTCTACCAACTCTTCAAATTCTTCCACTAACATTGAATCCTCATAGCAAGGACGATCTTTCTTATGAACTTCTCTTCTAGGAAAGGCAAGAATAATGGGAAGTCCCCCAATATTATTTTCCTATGCCCTTCTAATCCTCCTCAAATCATCAACCACCTTGTTATCAACAGAATAGAGATACTCTATGACTTTTTCTTCTGGACTAGGTATTTTAGGGAAACTGGTTTCAGAACTGTCACCGGTTGAGTATTCTCAAGAAAACGAATTTCCTCAGCTAGCCATGCACTAGTGGCCCTCCTTCTAGCACCAAAAGTATTGAGGCCTAGAAAATTCCAGGTAACAACAGTAGGGATTCTCCCCAATAAATGTTCCCAATTAGCTCGTTATTCTTTCATATGGGGAATCTGTTCAGTTTACGATCCAACTATCGTAGGTCAAGTAATGGTTTAAGCTTGTTTTACTGGTTGTAGCCCAGTCCACCGTTTAAGTGTATTTTTTGTTTTATTATATATATGATATGCAAGTTCCTAATTTAAGTGCAATCGATAGAGAAGACAAAGAGTTCACAATGTGATGCGCAGGTTCTTACCTCTCGTCTTATTACCCCTTTTGCTTCTAAATCATAAACAAATAAAAACTATGCTAAACTAACTAGTTCTATCTAACCTATCCCCAGGGAGAAAGATTATGTTTAATGATGAGTAATGTACTGTAAAAAATGCATAAAGAATATTACAGATAGTTGTTCATAATTTAGAATACATGAAATACATGTAGAAATATAAACAGAGAGATAACTCATTGTTAGTTGAAACATTCATTACTCAATATACTGCACAAGTTTCATAGAAATAACATAAAATTATTCATAACATGGAAGTAATTCATAAGTCAAAATGATCTCATAGTTCATATAATAAGATGAAACAAAAATAATTTGACATTAAACCAGTCTACAACATGCATTTAAAACTTCACAACCCCTTCTCCAGCAGTAAATATGTCCTTCTTTATTATAAAAGGAAGTAGTTCTTCTTACAATAAAATTCACAAAAATATAGCATGGAAAATTCCATTTTAACATCTACTTCACCCCTACTTATACAAAAAACAAAATGACTCCTGAGTTTCCCTCCATCCTTTTGGGCTTCCTCAACTCTTCCTTTCAAAAAAAAATTCCTCTAGTACATGCACTTCTAAAGGAATAAATACAAAATATTAAATAATCTTCAGTTTGTGAATAAGACAAAACTAAGTGGGCCCAGTTGGTGTCTTGAAAAAAATGACCCAAGCTTGTGTTTGTTCACTAGTGACCTGGTACTCTGTAGGTTCCAATACACGAACTGCCACCTCATGCTTTGACAGCTGAGATTCAATTTCCTTCACCTTGGGTGTACTCTAACTCAAATATTATTCCAACTTGAGTTTGTGACCTGATTCTTGTATAATACAAATCTTGATGTCTTCTTCACTAGCAGCTTCAATCCTGGATATGCTTTCTTCTCCTTTTGCAGCCTCTCTTGCAAATTCTTCAGATGTTCTTCCCTAACTGGGAAAACTTGATCCGGGCATTTTGTTAGAATCATGCACTGATTATGAACCAGATGTATGCCGTTGTAAAATTCAGCACACTTTTCAAAATTTTTCTCAATGGCGGTGTTTAATCTGACCGTTGTTCTAGAACCAAAATTCAGTATGGCTACCTCCATCTTAAGACTTCCTATAGATTTCTAAGGCATGTTAGCTGGAAAGGTTAAATGGGTTTCTATCCATGCGAACTGATTTTTACAAGCTCTATCACATCCGATAATATTCTCTGGAATTGTGTTGAGATGAGTTCTAGCTCTTGCAATCTGTCCTCAATTTGTTTAACCCTATACATCTCCACCACAAGATTCAGCAAAACCTGATTTATCTCTTTTTGCAACATCAAGGCTAGATTCTGGAATGGAGTGATGTCCATCTATTTCTCCTTTGCCACTTGCAGTTGTTCTCTAAGTAAAATATTTTGAGCTTCCAGCTCCTCTACTCTTTTGCTCGATGTATCTCATTTCTATATTTCTTCCACGACCTACTTCTCGAGGTCTTTCTTCTCTCCTTCAATGATGTTCACTGATAATACTAGCGCATCCTTGTCGAACTGTAAATTTTGGCATGCTTCTTTCAACTTCTCAATCTTACTGAGCATATATTCATGTTTCCTCTTCAAAATTTGACCTTCACCTCTTTCCCTTTTTAGGGTTTCCTTCATTTGAGCATTCTTCCTCTGATATTGCTCCAAATCAGTCATTATTTTATCAACATTATCCTCATTAGCTAGTGTTGAGGATACACCTACCTTTGCCATAAGTCTTGGATATTTGTCAGTCTCATGAATAATTGTCTTCTCAATCACCATGACTCCCTGCTTTTCCCCGGCATCCACTTTCTTCTCAGTTCTCATTACAATTCTTTTCTGATGCTTGTCACTAAAAATGGTGTTTAAATCATCGACCTCATCTTCTTGGGATGGGATAAAAGGGATTAGTTCAATCCCTAATGTCGGAGTTGGATTTCCTTCTACGATGCTGCTAGATGGGATAGAGGATTCTATCAAATCATCATAAGACTGAGTTTTGTCCAGATCTGCATGACCTTATTCCTCCTGCTCCTTTTGTCGAAGCTCTTCAGTTGCTTTCTCTGCATGTTCCCTTTCTTTGTCAACAAATTCCAGTCTTAACAACTCATCCTCTTGCTTCCTTTTCTGAGTCTCTTCTTCTTGATTATTTTTAGCAGTTTCTTCTTCTGCTGACCTTTTCTTGGCTTCTTCTTTGGCTCTTCTTTTTTCTACTTCTTCGTCTCTTCTTTTTTCTACTTCTTCTACTACCAACCACTGTTCCTCTTATTGTGATAATCTGAGTGCCTCCTCTTGTCTTTTCTTAGCAGCTTCCTCCTCTTGCTTCTTCTACTACTCAATAGATTTTCCCTTACCACCTACTGTAGTTATCTTTTTCTTAAATATCCTCCTCAAAGTTGTAATATTGTGTGCATTTTGAAAAATTTCTTCATCTTTATCCCAGTAGTTTGAATACTCAAAATGTAATCCTCCTGCAACACAATAATTAGCAACTTTATTCTCAGAATCATTCCTATGGAAATTTATCTCTCCAAAGTGAAAGTATTCTAATTCCTTTACAAATTCTGATGCACTCTTCACTTTGGAGAACTTATAGCTCCCTATATAAAACAGGACTGGGGGATACACATCCTTCTTCTGTTCAAATAGGAAATTACCAACCCCATCAATGTAAAGTTTCCTTACTAATTCCTTGTGAATAACGTAATCCATCACGTATTTTGGCAAAAGAGAAGGGGTCGTCGTTCCACCAAACATCCTCAGATACAGACCTTCCTCTGTTATGTAGTAATGACCATTATCCTATACAATCTTCAAGGATTATTCAAACATGAAATCACACTCAATAAGGAAGATTAACCTGTATATTGCCATTATGACATTTTCACAAATACTCTTATAGGGATTGAAATATTTTTGTGCCCACAACAACTAATATGCAACATAGATGGAGACTTGGCATTATCCCATTGGCACTTCAGAGCTGGGAATGACTGTGTGCACAAAATATAGTCGATCAAAAATGAGGTCATATATAACTCTAATTTATTTTGCGAGACTCCCCCCAGTGCTACACTTATGCATGAGGATAAATTGTTAGACACTATATTTGCCCAGTTGAAGCTGGTGCCTTGAGTGGCCACAAAGAATATTACGGGTACCCAGCTCAGTTCGAAATTCTTCCAATTTTCTCTTCCAAAGATCCTATTCAACATCAATGCTATCAATCTATAGGGAGCATTAAGGTTCATAGTTTCATACTCCCCAGATGACCTTGTGCGAAAATTATTTTCGGGAACCATCATTCTTTTGATATTTTCCACCACATCGAGATTAAGGTATTTTAACCATCCTTCAGTTAGATAGGTCTGGGGAATTGGTAGCTTATAAGCCATAACTACATAAGTTGGGCTATAAGTAGCATAACCCTATCTTTCAGTATTAGATAAAATCATTTTTGTTACATCATCCCTCGGGAGGATCCATCCTATTACTTCTGAACATGGAAACAGTTCTCGACGTGTGGCAATGTTCATGATTGCTAACCTCTCTATATTGGCGTATATGGGTAAATCTTCCAATCCTGCATCTAGGACACTTCGACTGGTGATCATCTGGTATATTTCCCCCCATTTGTACTCATTTTCGATACCCGTGACTGCTTTGGTATCTTCGTATATAACCTCAACTCGGGTTCTTCATCCACAACTGGCACCTTCTTATTCTGTTTCCGAGGCATGTTGCTATATGGACGATGAGTCTGTTTTTATCATAAAAAAAATGTGTTAGATTCAATCTATTCCAAACATATAACTACAATTTGAAAAACTCCATACTAAACCAAAAAACAATTTTTACCAAAAATTCCTTTACCAAATCATCATTATGCATAATGACTGAACTTTTGTCTCTACCCTAAACGTGCTCTCTCAAGAAGGAAAGCACACAAGGGGCTTGAAGTTTTCTAGTCGATAAATGGACAAGAGTCACAGGCATGTACTCTACTACACCATTCCTTAGGTTCTAACTACAATAACACATTCCTGAGCAAATCAACATTAATAATGTCAACGCGCATAGAGCAACTTAGAGCTGCCATGGGAAGGAAAACCTCATGGAAAGCCAAGTGTTGAAACCTAAATGTAAATACCTCCCATTACATTTTTCAAAAATGCATCTTCCAACTGGCCAACATCCACAGTACTTCCATGCTCTGATTGAGGAAACGAGGGAGTGGTGCCGACAATGAAATGCTCGTCTACCCACTTCCCTCCCTCTACCAACAAATGTTAGGAAAAACGCCATGGTAGGAGTTGGGAAACAATGGTCAGGGCAGGAAATAAGACTGGGGCTGCAGCTGACTCAAGAATGAAATATTTGTAAAAAACATTTCCTGACCTTAAAGTAAAAAACAAACCCACGAAACTAAAAAAACCTAACCAACCAAAATGCTACAGCATGCACTGCCAATCAAGAGGGTAAATAAATGAGTAAGATCCTACTTGGATTGATGATATGACCTGGAAAAGAGCATGATCCCTCCTAGATAAAAATGATCTATTGAATGACAGCTCCACATTCTCCAAATGGCTAACAATAACCATGGAAAAAATCCCCTTATAGGCCTTTATAGGCTTGAATGTGGGTGAGCGTAATAAATAGGCTTCATGCGGAACCCTATTAGCGCCAAACTTATGTCGAAGATGATCCTGTTAGTGGACGTGAAGGCCTGAGGTGGAAGAAAAAGAGCAAGCTCAATGTCAATCGGGCGATTTAAAACTAGTCTGCCGAGATGGGTAAAATGTCTTTAAAAACGAATCAGTAAGAAAAAACTCTAATACCACACCGGCATCGGAAACACTTTCGGGAAGACATCAGATATGCATCAAACTCTGCATCCAAAGCAACAACAATAAACATCACTAGACTCTAAAAATAATGAGAAAATGACATCCAAAATGGTGGATAGAAGCATAACATCTCCCATGGATATCGGAAAAAGAAACAACTAGGGATACCTGATGTGTTGGAAAGGCTTTGGACTAAGCATCCAGGAGCATCGGCAAGTGTTTTCTGATAACATAGACCAAGGTGCATCTGATGTATCAAAAGACATTTTTGGAAGCGCTTGACAAAGAAAATCAGGTGGCTAGAGCTCTACGCTTTCGATACATTGGATGAAATTTCAAGAGTCCATTCGATACATCAGGTAAAAGAAAAGAAAGCTTCTTTTGTAAAAAACTTAAGTCATGAAATAACTCTTGGGAGATAAATATAGACTTTCAAATCTTTTCTAAAAAACTAAAAGAGTAAGGGATCCCTAAAAATAAAATAAAAAAATTGGGATGATAGTTGCAGTTGCAATAGGGTGTTAGGATTATTAATCCTCCCTTGGTAAAATGTCTATTAGATTATTTTTTCCTAACTTAGGAACCTTAATTAATTAATTGGTTCCACTAAGTACAATTGGGTCCACTTGGCCTAATGGGACCACATGTACCAGTCAATGGAGTTTGGGGAACACCTCTAGAGGTTAATTGCCACTTTCTGCATGTGCCTGCATAAGTTTGGGCACCTCCTAGACCAATCCCTACATTTTAGGAGCCACTGGGTGTCCCGGCACCAGCCTACTTCAGTTAGTTGGAGTTAGTACTATTTAGTCTTAGTTCAAGCCCCCAGTTAATGTCAGTTAGTTTACAGTTAGTTAGCTAGTGCATTCCTTGCATGCATAATGCATGGCTACATGTGAAGTAGGCACCTTTTCCCACCTACCACACTCAGTTGCACTGATTTAACTAGCCATCATTGATTGATTGAGTTGGTTGTACATCTGGGAGTTGATTTTGGACTCCGATATTGATTGAGACACCATGAGTTAGAGATTCAGTTAGATACAGTCAAATCCACATGGTAGATTCAAATTTCTCCCTAATGCATTCAAATACTTCCTATTTGTAAACTATTGTAACACCAGATTATTATTGTGAATGATACTATAAATTCCTGAGAAATAATTGTCTGTTTCCTATGTGGTTTGTTTTGTTTAGTTTGTATATTCATTCTCCATTCTTTTGTTGCAAACATTATTAGAACTATATTCTTGAAGGTCTAAATGTAATTCAAATTATAATATGGTATCAGAGCCTTCTTAGGCAAGTTTCATGCTTGTTTCTCCCCATCAAATATCAGAAATAGTTGGGTTTCCACAGAAGTCCCCTATGATGATTTTCTAGCTCTAGATATATTTAGAGTAGGGGAAAGGGCATGAAGGACCCTAAAACATGTTCATGCCGGGAGGAAAAGCATGATTCTAAACGTTCATATGTTTTAGTGTGTTATTGCAGTGAAATTGATAGGTGCTACGTAGCTTATGTTAAGTTTTGCAGATCTTCTAGCTGGAGCAATTATGAGTTCTGAAACTCCTGAACCATAGATCCTCACAACTTCCAATTATCTTGATTGGATGATTGATATGAAAATGGCCTTGCGCAAGCATGGTTGCCACATGATCATACATGGATGGGATCTTGAGCCTCATTAGCTAGTAGAACGGAACAAGTTTATGAATCGTTGTGATGAAGCGTTCGAGTACTTATGTACTTATATTTCCGGAGATCTTCTCTTCCACCTAGAAGGCTTGAGGACTCCCAGAGAATCCTGGGAGAATCTTGATAGCTTTTTTAACAAACAAGATGAGCTTCGGGGTAAAGATTCTGGAGAATGAGTTGGTATCTTTACATCCTAGCAGTTTCAATACTATTGAGCAATTCTTTACTAAATTCAAGTCTCTAGTACTCCAATGCAAACAGTGTGGGATATAGAGGAAGGATGAGAAAAATTTCCTTTCCATACTTAGCAAACTAGGCCCTAAGTATTATGTATTTGTTTCCATAGTTCATTCCAAGTGGGAAATATTTCTTGATTGGAAGTTTCCTTCATTGGATTCTTTTTCCGAGTCCTTAATCAAGGAGCAAGACAAGCTAGTGAGAATGAGAGTCATCAAGAACTCCAAAGATCAATCTCTCCTAGTTTTTTACTCTTCCAAAGTGCAAGAAAAGGGGAAATGAAATACGAAGGAGCCAAAGGTAGCTAACTCGAACCCTAAACAAAATTAGCAAACTTTCGAAGGGGCCTCCGACTCTAAGAAGAACAAGTTTGAAAAGAAGTTATGTCCTTATTGTGGAAAGGGGTACCATCATGAAGATCATTGTATGAGGAAATAAATTGATGAAATGTTAGCACTTCTCAAGTAGCATAAAATTTCTTCCCCAAGAGAAAAGAAGCCTGATGAAGAACCATAGACAAAAGATACTGAAAGGTGTCACGCTTTGAAAGAAACTATCTCTTCATCCTCAACATACATAATAGATTCTGGAACTTCCAATCACATGGTTGCTTCCAAAGAATCCTTCTCTACCCTCTCACTAACAAAGGGGCCGAACATTCACATGAGAGATGATTCCCATATTCTAGAAGAAGGAAGGGGATCAGTCAAAGTGAAGCATGGTGGGTTCAAGAATGTCTTATATGTTCCCTCCCTTGCTGCAAACTAGTTATCTGTTTATCAGATGACTTATACAGGCTCTCCCAAGAGAGTTACATTCGATTCAGAATCGGTTGAGATTACAGAAAAATCCACTGGACTACTTGTAGTGAAAGGTATTGCGAATAACTTTACCAAAGCTTATGGGTTCTCACATTTCTTACCTTTTTCTCCTCCTATGGCTTTATTGTCTCATGCTACCAATAGCAACAATATTTGGCATGAGAGATTTGGTGATCTCAATTTCAAATATTTGAATCTACTCCACAATGATAAAATAGTTGAAGGTTTTCCCTCCATCCAAACTTCTGATGGAGTATGTGTTGGTCACTTGGTAGGTAAGCATCTAGAAAAGAAGTATGATGTTGGGAAGGAATATGGAGCTACGTCTACACTTGATTTGATACATAGTGATGTAGCAGGACTTATGCCTGTTACCACCTAAGTTGTACTTAGTGGTTTTTTATCAAGTGAGCCTGGTGAATCGGACAAAGATAATTTGTTCAGACTTCATAAGACCTTCGGAAGTGCTTCTTAGAAGTGCTTGTTCTACTATATCACATGTTCATACCCCCTTGGGGGATTTGTAAAAAAATTTCTAGCATGATAGTCTCTGTAAAAGACTCAGTCTCTTAGACTTTATTTGTCAATCTGATCAGCCCAGGGTGTTTTTCCCCTTGGTTATTATTGGTTGTTGAATAAACAACTGATAATTTCTGAGTTTTTCACTCAATACCTCCAAAGTTGGGGTGTTCAGCTTGGAATTTAGGCCTATTTAGGTTATTAGAGTCTATGTTTCAATGTATAAACATGCTAGGAATTATGGTCGATTCATATGAACATGTCTAAGTCCCCCTAGGTTTTTATTTTCTCTAAGTTTTTTTAATTTTAATTTTTCCACAAAACTTAGGATATTTTTTAAAAGTCTAATTGGAAAAATTGGTCTTATAATAAAAGTGGGGTCAAAAGTCATATTCAGTCATGGGGGTGCTCATTTTCTAACTCAGAGCACCTGGTAAACCCACAAACCCACTTTTCCTAAGTTTTGAGTGATTTTTCCATCACTCGGTTGAGAAAATCCAAAAAAAGTCAAATATTAATTAATTAAATAATGGAGCAAATCCAAAATTCCTAATTCAGTGGATTTTGCTCCGTTTTGACTGAAGTCAGTCTCATTGGATTCAGATTGACTAGAGATGACCATTCCTTGACTGAAGGCATGAACTAAGATTGAAGAGAAGCTAACAAGCACATGCAAAGCTAGGGTTTTTCCCTCCTTTCTTTCTCCTCCACATCTGTGGATCAAAGATGGGAGTTATTTGTTGGTTGGTTCAGCTAACTAAGTGAGGTGTCACTCTGATTTGCAGTTCTAGTCCATTTAAACTCAGTTCATCCAGTTAGAATCAGTTCAGACTCATTTCATCATCAGTTTAGACACAGTTCATCATCAGATTAGGCTCAAATTATCTCTCTGTTAATTGCATTCTCTCCTTCATTCATCCATGCGCCCCTCTGGGATAGGGTTTTCAAGTTTTTGTTATAAATAAAGCACAGATTTCCTCTTCCAAGCTAGTTAGAGCTGGATTGAAGGGATTGCTATTGTAATATTGTATTGATCATCAGTTGTTGAAATAAAGAGAATATTTGGAGGCTAAATTGTGGAGTACTTTTCATGTGTGGATCATTATTAGCAAACTGCTTTTGAGGTGAACTGCTATTTTTTTCAATTTTTACATTAAGTTGTTTTTTGCCTGAATGATTATTGGAATCATAGGAATAGATCATTGTAAGTAAGCTTACTTACTCCTATTTTTATACATATGTTTGAATGAGATAATATTTGCATGCTAAATAAGATTTTTTTTATGCTATATCATCTACTTCTCATGTGTATCTTCAGATTTAATGGTTTTGTTTGTAGGATTTGTTGTTTAGCTTATAGGTTTTCCGTGATTGGAAGACTTGTGGTTCAGGTTTGATTCCACTAGTTTTCCAACAAATATTACAAATATTGTGCCCCTCAGTGCTTCACTAACAAGTTTCTTTTGCAGATCTACTTCAGCAACAAGCACTTCTATTTTCCTCTTCCTCCTTCAAAATCTTAAATTTT
This sequence comes from Pseudotsuga menziesii, assembly GCA_001517045.1. NCBI lineage: Eukaryota > Viridiplantae > Streptophyta > Pinopsida > Pinales > Pinaceae > Pseudotsuga > Pseudotsuga menziesii. The sequence goes on along the minus strand of LPNX011177950.1, from coordinate 149,841 downwards.
CTTCAAATTGGTTACTATTAAATAATCTTATTGCTTAGATCTATCTCATTAAGAAAATCACATATATATATATTTAGTAAGATCCTTTCTTAAGTTTATATCTCAGTTCTTTTTTGCATATAAATTTATATTTGAAGAGATCTAGCTGAAGTTACCCTATTTTTTGCAAGCATTATAAAGCAAATTTGTAGCTTGATAATAAGGTAGTTTCCCTTGATGTTATTTAAAGTTTCATATTCTGAAAGAAAAGTGCATATCTCATCAGCTTCCGAAACAGCAATCCAAGATCCCAAGGAAATATTGGTTTCCTTGGTTCCTTTTTTGAAAAACTAGATTAGCCCTTTTTTGACAAGTTTTACTTAGTTTTTTTTTTGACAATCTGTGTGGTGACCCAAAACACTTTCAAAGTGTTTTTGGGAACATTTTATTATAATATCTTGCTATTTTTTAGCAGTTTTAACAAAAAAGAGAAGGAGGATCTGCCCATTTTCCGAATCTTGGGCGAACCAGAGCTTCCCGGAGGCTTCCCCCAGCACTGTGATTTTATTTCAGCTTGTTACAATATTTTTGTAAGCCTTTGGATCCTTGATAACAAGGAAAAAAGTGCATAATTAAATTTTATAATATTTTAATCAATAATAATAAAAAAGGAATCATTTTGAGTAGGCTCTTTCAAGCCCGCTCCCCATCCCCCCATGGGGGATCCGCGTCTGTTTCACTTTTTTGCATTTTTCCCTTTTTTTGTTCTAGTTTAGTATTGACATGCAAGATTGTATAATTTGATAATATTTTTCATTATTCCATATTTTTAATTCAAAATTAATCATACTACTTACCCCACGACTTCCCGATTGACCCGCTAGGGGAAAGAGATGTGTGGTAGGACTAATTAGAAAACCAGTGTTGTGTATCTCTAGTTCCATTTTCATTAATTAATTTTATAATAATAATAAAATAAACTCGTCCTTGATTCCCTGATTGAGGTCCCCTTGGACAGAAAGAGGTTCCTGGAGGGTTTTTTTTTAATAAGAACACCTCTTTTAAAATTTACTAAAAATAACAAAGACTCCAATGTGTATGCTCTGTACTTGGCTACGGTTCGTCTGATAAGTTAAGATGCATCAAAAGAACTTGAGTGACTAGATTAATTATTCCTCACCTCCCAAATTGACAAACCATCAGGCGAAAATCCAACGCCTCCAACAAACTGTAAGCGGTGGAAAAATACCCAAAGGAGTGGGAACAACTGGAAAGTGACCTCAAGGCGCCGATCTCTGTCACACCCTAATGGGTTCATTATGAACAATAGCCTCCAAGAATTTGTTCCAGCCACAAACACCTTGCGGGTAGCCGTGAAAGTTCACGTTTGGACATACTCCAAGTACCCCTCGGGTATATCTGGAGTCCCCTTTTCACCTAATTTAATTCATTCACATTCCACATTAATTTAAAATCTACCAAGAGACATTTGCAAAAGATTATTTCAAGTGCATGCAAGCACATTATTTTCTCTGTTGACTCCATTTAAGGCACTGGTTATTTATTTGATCAATTCTTTCGATTATATATATATTGAGTGTCATTACTGTGCTTATATGCTTTAAATCTTGCATCTTGTTAAATTTTCTTTCCAATGGTTAATTTCAAACAACTGCTAAACAAATTAATCAATATAACACCATCACACTAAGTAATTATCCTTAGTAATTTAATAGGTTCTACCCCCCTTGGCTTCGTTAGGAGTTAGCCTGAATGGAGGAGCTAAGAACAAGACTTGCCCCCAAGGACATATGGAGTGGCTTGAAGATTTATGCCATGTAACCCAGGTGTGTGAAAGGTGGAAACAATTCGTAGAAACTCCATGAATGGTTGTAGGTACTTCCTAACCTTTATTGATGATTGTTCATGGTACTGTTGGATCTACTTCATGAAACACAAATCAGAAGTTTTTGATACTTTTAAAGATTTTAAAGTTATGGTTGAGAACAATTTCAATAAGAAGATCAAGTCAATAAGATATAATAAAGGAGGAGAGTACATCAAAGGCGATTTTTAGAGCTTCTGTGAATCAGAGGGGATTCGAATGGAACACTCAATTCCATACACACCATAGTAGAATGGTGTGGCTGAGAGGAACAATAGATCATTGAAAGAGATGTCTACATGCCTTCTCCATGCCAAGAATATACCTCCTTCTCTCTAGGATGAAATAATAAACTGTGCTTCACATTTGTAGATTAGGGTACCCCACAAGTCAATGGTTGGGTTCACTCCATTCGAAGCACTGCATGGGTATAATCCCAATGTATCTCATCTAAGAGTTTTTGGTTTCAGAGCTTGGGGAAAAATACCACTTGATAAGAGGGAGGCCTTCCAAGCCCAAATTAGTGAATGCATTCTACTAGGATATGTAGAAGATGAAAAATTCTACAAACTGATGGAGGTTGCAACCAAAAGATGCTTCATTGAAAGAAGTGTCCATTTTGAAGAAGTGTTGGGCAATAGGGTAGACCCGGGTTTAATCCTTTAGTGTCGCACCAACAAAAGACCCACAGTGTTGGCCCTTTCAGCAACAACCTACGCACAGGTTGCAGTCTCACCCGAAACAGCTATGGGGTTGCCGCAGAATCAGGTTTCTGCAAGCAGAGAGGGGGATTACTGTACCTTATCCTTTAACAACCTTATTAATCAATAATTATAAAGCTTTACCATTCATTCACATACAACTTCGTAGATAAATAAACAGTCGTGACTTGCTCAACCCACTACAGGGAATTCACAGCGAAGCTAAATATTAGCAGCGATCTAACTTATCAGATGTATACAGTTATTAATGCATAAAAGACAACAGAAACAGAAACGGCACAAGAAACCACAACACCGGATATAACGTGGTTCACCCACAATGTAGGGGTTATGTCCACAAACTGTGTTCTATTCAAATTGCTACAAAACCACAGTTTGATCTGCGCACTCAGCTGTAGATCCCTTCAGTCCTTAAAAGCCGCGCACACAGCAGCAGGCCCCTGCGCACACAGTTGTAGGTCTTTCCTCAATCTTCTTTACAAAAACCCTCTGCACACATAGCTGCAGAGGTCATCCACGCACACAGCTAGGACTTAACCTTTCCTTACAAAATCAACCTTAACTTCACCTTAATCTTTCTTACATCATAAAACCTAACCTTTCTTCTTTACACAAGCGCTTATTTATACTGCGCATTTTTACAAAACCATGGTCTTAGACCATGGGCACCCAAAACCCTAAACCCTGGACTTAAACCATGGGTTTATTACATAAGACTTTGACTCAACCCCAACACCCCTAAAACTATTTTGAGTCCACACTCATGGAGTTATCCATCTCAAGGGTCGTTAGGGTGCGCGTCCCAACAGGCCCCTAAGACTCACCAGTGGCCCGTCCCGGGACACTCTTCAGTTTCTCTGGTGGCAGAATTCTACTGACGAAGCATAGTGTACTACTTGCTGAAGCTCTCCATGCTGCTACCGGCTGCCTACTTCTATCCTTTGCAGAAGTTTTGCTGATGAAAGCTGTCGCGATCCACCTGCAACACCATCCTTCACTCCAATTGCCGATGTCTGACCATCCACAACTTTGGGGTCCCCTGGGATTGCATGTCACACTGTAGAAGGAATATAGCCGCCATGGTTCTGCTACGCCGAAAGATTGCATGGCGGGATTCCCCAGAGTCTTTCTGCAAGGCCTCATGCCCTTTGTTGCTCTACATTAGAGCAAACTCCTGTCCGTCTTTGCAAATTTAGAGCAAACTCCTGCCTGTCGATGTACTTAGCCAAGTAGGGCTGTACTGGTGGAGTACTCAGAAGGTGCTGCAGACCTCTATCCCTTACTTCTCGTCCTAGCTCCTGAACTTTACAGTCGTTCGACATGGTTCGGGATGAATATCTCACAGATGTGCTTAAGACAGAGAACACAGGTCGAGATGGCTTCTTATAGAATCCCGAGGCGGAATTTGTCATCATGGTGCAGTAATGACGTGAAATCTGACAAAGTTCTGGAAATATTCTCCACACAGCGCCGGATTTTCCCAAAATCTCATTATGACAGGTAATGAGAGCAGCTCTCGTGCCAGCGCCGCCGAATGCAGTATGTCCCATCCGTCACATTTTGGGCTGCGACACACCTGGAGAACCTTAGACTTCGACACAGTCTGACCCTACGACCTACGACCAACCTATAGCTTCGCATCCTTTAGACAAAATAGACTACGATAATCCATAATGCCACGAGCATCTTCGCTTAGTTGCTTGGTGCTACCTCCTATTCTGAGTACTTGTCCTGTCCGTGTACTTTTTTAAGCGGCTCCCATTTATCATAGAGGGAAAAAGCTCACCATTTAACTTAGCTCGTTGGACTACGCCCCCTTCAGTAAATTTCTGTACTACATACGGTCCTTTCCAATGTGTCTTAAACTTTCTTGGGAACTTCATGAATTTGCTGTCATAAAGGAGCACAAGATCACCCTGCTGAAAATGTTTCTTCTTGATGTGTATGTCATGCCATGCTTTTTCTCGAGCTTTCTGCACCTATTGTTGGAATCCTGCGACAAATCTCTCCTCTTCAAGTTCTAATATCTATTTCAGTCTCTCTATGATTATGGATGGGTCATCCATCTCGGTGAAAGCAGATATCCGGAGGCTGGGAACAATGTATTCCATGGGCATGACAGCTTCTTGCCCATAAACTAGTCGAAAGGGTGTATGTCCTGTCAACTTTTTGCAAGTAGTTCTGTAAGCCCATAGCACTGCTGGAATTCGAAGATCCCAATCATTCCTGTTAGCGTTACAAACCTTTGTCAAGGCATGCTCAAGGATTTTGTTAAAAGCTTTGACAGTCCCGTTTGCTTGTGGGTGATATGCGGTACTCTTTTGATGATACACCTGAAATTATTCAGTCAATACTTCAATAGTCATGTTCAGGAAATGTGACCCCTGATCACTCATAAGAACTTTGGGACACCCAAATCTAGATAAGATGTTGTCGAAGATGAACTTTGCAGTAGTAGCAGCGCTACAGGTCTTGACTGGTTGAGCTTCGGCCCATTGGGTAAGATAATCAGTTGCTGTAATGATGTATCTGGCTCCTGACTTTTTCGCAGGGGGGTTGATAGGACCAACAAAGTCAATGGCCCATTTGTCAAAGGCCTGTAATGTTACTTGCGGAGCTAGGGGCATTTCATCCCTCCTAGATGGTTTACCTGTCCTCTGACAGATGTTGCAGCTGTGGCAATATTCTCTTGCATCTTTGTGAAGTGTGGGCCACCATAAGTCGGCTGTCAAAATCTTCTGCGCTGTGGCTTTACCTGCATAGTGACCTCCTGCTGCACCAGAGTGTGCTTCAGCCAATATTAGAGGTTTTTCATGTTCCAAAACACATCTACGCAGTATCTCATTTGGTCCCATTTTATACAGCTATCCTGCTATTAAAGTGAAGTCCACGGCTCGAACCACCAACTGCTTCTTCTGCTGTGTGGTCATCTCTGAAGGGGGGATTCCTGTAGACAAATACTGAGCAATATCCTGGAAATATTCATCAACTATCTGGATAGCAAATAATTGTGCATCGGGGAGGCCTTTGTCTAAATTGGTAGGTTCTTCGCCTGACTCGAGCCTCGACAAGTGGTCAGGTCCTAGGTTAAGTCTTCCAGGCTTAACAATGATCTCAAAATCATATTCTTGAAATAGAATTAACCATCTGCATATTATTCCTCCTAGCACAGGTTTGTTAACCAAGTACTTCAAAGCAGAGTGGTTAGCAAACATCTTAAAATGAGATCCTAGCAGATAATGTCGAAATTTTTGTAATGCATATACCATAGCAAGACCTTCGCGTTCTGTCATAGTATAATTTTTCTCTGCTGTAGACAACTTTCTGCTGGAAAAAGAGACAGGGTGATCGATATTACCTACGCCTGGCTGAGTGAGCACAGTACCTAAAGCAATAGAGGATGCATCAACATGCACATGAAACTCCTTGTTCCAGTCAGGGAATACTAGGATAGGGGAAGTGACCATTTTTTCTTTCAGAATGACGAGGCTTGCTTGGCATTCTGGAGACCATTCGAACTTAATATCTTTCTTTAGCTGCCTTTCCATTGGGGTGGTAATCTTGGCATATCCTTGGATAAATTTCCTGTAGTAACCGGTGTGACCAAGCGTTGTGCGAAGTTGTTTGACGGACTTCGGAGGTGGCAGGTTCACAATAATAGCGATCTTCGCAGGGTCCATCATCAATCCCTGCTTACAGACCACATGACCAAGTAGAATGCCAAAGGGTGCACAGAAAATGCACTTTTTTAATTTCAAGGAGATTTGGTGCTGTCTGCATTTGTCCAACATAAGTCTCAAACTAGTTATATGGTCTTTTACTAGCCCAAAAATAGTCCAATCATCAAAGTAAATTTCTAAGAATTTATGTATGTATTCCTTAAATGCGGAGATGACTACTCGAGAAAATATGGCAGGTGCATTCTTCAACCCAAAGGGCATGACAGTATACTGGAAGGATCCCATTTGGGTAGCAAAGGTTGTCTTATGTCGGTCCTCTGGAGCAATTCGGATCTGATGGTAGCCAGAAAAACCATCGGTAAAAGAGTATATCTCTTGACCTCTGACATTGTCGAGCACTTCATCTGTAAAGGGGGTGGGAAAAGGGTCATGCAGATAGGCATCATTGAGTTTTTTTAGATCGACACAGATTCGGATTTCACCCATAGTCTTCTTCTCCTGGACGACCATAGGGCTGACCCACTCAGATTCTTCAACAGGTTCGATTATTCTTGCAGCAAGCATCTTATCCAACTCGAGCTTAACCTTTTCCTTGTATTTTGCATTCAATCTATAAGGGCGCTGCTTCACAGGCTTCGCATCAGGCTTGAGGGGGATCTTCATTACACCAATATCTCCCAGGATACCTTTCATTTCAGAGAAATTTGTCGAAAAAAGATCTTGGTATTCGTGGAGAAGTTGAGTTACCTTGCTTACCATCTCGTCATCCCAATAGTCGCCAATGGTAGCAAACTTAGGCTATGCATCGGATCCAATGTTAACTGTGCACATCTTCAAGGGCTGCGTCTCTTTGGGAACTTCGACTGCCAGTCCATGCACGTCGCAGTATCCTTCTGACTCAGGGATATCAAGACGGCGCGGGTCCTCCTCCTCGTCGACTGTGAAGTTATAACATTCGACTGCGAGGGCTTCTTATGTGGCCTAATCAGGGAGATTTTCTGTCACTTCTTGTTCATTAAATACCTTAGTATGGATGATCCTGATAGCTGCATCTAGGGCTGGACAGACATCATTAGTAGAGAAAGTATTGATGAAGCTATGAACAAGACAGTCCCAACTTACAGTATCTTGGCGAAGTTCAGCCTCCGCGTACCAGTTCTTCGCTAGTGGTCCCAGCGTGTGCACAAATCTATGTACCCACTCATCCTGAGGTACATACTTCCATGCCTCGTAGCATTTGCTTAAGTGGTCCATGGGGCAAGTTTTTCCATCAAACTTGCTTTTCACCTTTTCCAACTGGTCTGAGAACCTCAGGCGAAGGAGCTTCTGACATGCTTCCCAGGTAGGGATCTGCTTCTTATGGCTCGTCCACCATCTGACTGCTGTGGCTCTGAATGCTGACTCCAGGGCCTCCATTTTCTGTAGGTCAGGTATCTAATCTGAGAATTGTACAATAAACGGTTCAGGATCTGTCGAACCATCATACACAGGTAGAGTTCTGGGTTGTGAGTCGACCCATATGAGCGACTTGGTAGGGCAGACATTGCTGCCCCTATGGTGCTCAGATAATCAGTATTTCCAGCTTTCTAATTCATCTTTAGAGTCCATCATACAGGAGCTACCAGAATCCCATCCTGCGACCGGAGGATCCTCATAACCTTCTTCATGCGCAGTGATAGTAGAGATGGGTTCTGCATCAACTTGATACTCATGTCGGAGTGGTTCTGTGTACCATTCCCCTTCTGAAGGATCCAGGGGCAAGATGACCCTGAAATCTTTCCCTTCGAAGACCATCTATCTCTTCTTTAGGTTGATGACTGCGGCATTTGCCATTTCCCATTCGATTCCTAACAGGGCCAGGTAAGGGTTGCTGTCATCAATGATCTCAATTACTTCGAAGTCCGCGGAGGTGCTGACTCCATCAATATCTATTTGGAGATCCAGGAATCTTCCTAAAGGTACAATCTTTTGCTGGTTGGCTAGCCTCAACTGTATAGGGGACAAGGCAAGGGTAGGTTTCCCCATTTGTTCCCAGGTTTGTTTGGTTAAAACATTTACATTGGACCCTAAGTCCAGAATAACATCGGTCATATCATATGCCCCTATCTGAGCATTCAATCGCATTTCCCTGTCAGTCCTGCTGACTCGATGAACAGTTTTGTCCCGACCACAGCTTTGCAGAGATTCGCAGGAAGTGATGACGTTCTGTAGCTCATTCAGAGCATCTTGATTTCTTAAAAGTTTGAGGCAACTTTGTAAAAAGGTAGACAATATACTTACTTTATCCAGCGAAGCTTCGCGGGGTGGCGACTGAGGCTGCGCAGGCGCGCTGGGTGGGCTAGGGCTAGTAAAATCTTTCTTGGCCTCCATGAATGTATCTTTCTCTCTGATGATATCAAATGCAGGGATTTTCTCAGGAGCCTTATGAACTAGAGCTTCGGCAGGTCAGTTTGGCATATTTTGGATGTGTGTCGTAACTCCACTTCTTGTAACGACATTGATGGCCGCAGCAGGGCGAGGCTCCACAGAAATCATCTGGAGGTTCTGAGTAGGGGTAGTCTGTCGTGCTTGAATCTTAGCTATCAACTGGGGGCACTGCTCAATCACATGATCTACTGCGCGGCAATACCGACACGTCGTAGTGGGGTTCCGAAAGTCGCGAGCCAAATGCCCAGCTTGGTTACAATTGTAACACACGAATTGGCTTCGGCCTCGCCCGACCATGCCACCACGGCCTCCAGAAGTACCTCGTCCAGAGGCACCCCCATGGTAACCATAACTATCGTTACTTGGTCCTTCAGTGTGCACCCGGTAAGCATCGTAGGTGCGGCACTCATCCTCATTATGACCTACAGATTTGCAAAAATTACAGTAGGAGTTCTTAGGTCCCTGTCCATACCTTTGCAGTAGGTAAGAGTTCTCAGGTCAGTGTTGGCCTGTCATTATGTAGAGCTCACAATAGAGAACTTGTGGTGGAAAGGGGTTCGGCGCACCCGTCTGCAAGTACTTGTTTACCATAGGGCACCGTTCCTTGTCGTGACCTTCGGTCTGACATTGCGTACACCAGACCTCTTCGCAATCAGGTTTTCCCTTTTTCATCTCGTGAAGTTCTAGGGCCATCGTGGCTAGCTGCGCTTGGATTTGAGCAATACCAGAGTCATCTCTGACATGGGCAGTCTCTAGTTTCATTGCGATTTCCAGAGCCTCTTGCTGGTCAGCAACCCTCTGTTGCATGAGTGGAGTTCTGATGTGTGGTAACAATGATCCAATAAACCATTCCTTGTGCTGCGCAGGACTAATGGTAAAGCTGACTTGGTCTAGTAGAAATTTGAATCTCTGATCAAAGTCCCACACTGATTCGCCGCGTCGCTGTTGAATCTCCTTGAGTTCAGTGATGCTCTGCGACTCCGATTTAGGCTTCTTAAATTCTTTGATTATGGATGCCTTGATCTCGCCCAAAGTAGGGCTCTGAGTGCTGGAAAATTTCATGAACCACGTCAGAGCCCGGTCCTAAAAGGAAGTAATGAGCTGCGCAGCTCGCACATCCGGATCTATAATTTTTTTCGCGTTCCATAATGCTTCGCAGAGAAACCAGAACTGTTCTGGGTCCTCTGATCCCGTGCCTTTAAAGATGGGGAGTTTAATGTCATCAACGAGGTGGGCCATGGAGTTTCTGGGGGGGTTGGGAGGGGGACAGGATGTCGATCGGGGGGGATTTACGGGGGCAGACTGGCCTGTGGCCAGAATACTCAGGCCTGGTTGACTCTCAGACTGCGATGGAATTTTAGGGGTAGCGAAGCAACATTGCAGGGTGGCCGGAGGGTTTCCAACCGAAGGGTTTTCTTCGGAATCTGACTCTTCAGGGTTTACAGGGGTGGACACGGTAGCCTGACCTAAGGAAGAGGGGTCAAAATTTCTCTTATACCTTTTTCCGTTTCGCAGCAACCCACTTTGCTCGTCGAAGGGGGTGTTACTTGCAAACATATGTTAGTACGACTAAACTAATAGTCTGATTCAAACAGCAATATACCCTTTTCGGCCAATAGTATTTTAATCCTTAAGCTTAATAAATTCAAAAACTTACCATGAGGCCCTTTGAAGAACTGTCGTTCAGCTTCGCTGAAGGAGCTACTTGCGTCAAGGGAAAAATCCGTCACAAAGGCTTCCAACGTTCGCGTCGTCCAGAAATCAACAGCGCGGGATACCTCGTTGTTCACGTGTTGCACAAGATTGACCCTCGCAGGGGTCCACATGGGAACCCGTCGAGCTTGGAAGTTCGTTCTTCTCTCTGTTAACCTAGACAACCACTGGTGCAACTCTATGTGGATACTACCAAAGAAAATTTCATAAGCATCACAAAAAACATACCTTTGTAAAAAGTCACTTGCACTACACCGCAGATTGGTGTTCTCTTGCTACGCAAATTTCAAACAGATCTCAGCAAACCAATCACTGATTTCCTTCACAGAGGGCCTCCAGAACATAGCCCTTGAGGTACAATGTAAACCCCTCTTGAGCAGGTACTGAGTTCAACCGGCAACGGAACCAATTTGTTGGGAAATAGGGCAGACCCGGTTTTAATCCTTTAGTGTCGCACCAACAAAAGACCCACAGTGTTGGCCCTTTCGGAAACAACCTGCACGCAGGTTGCAGTCTCACCCGAAAAAGCTATGGGGTTGCTGCAGAATCAGGTTTCTGCAAGCAAAGAGGGGGGTTACTGTACCTTAGCCTTTAACAACCTTATTAATCAATAATTATAAATCTTTACCATTCATTCACATACAACTTCGCAGATAAATAAATAGTCGTGACTTGCTCAACCCACTACAGGGAATTCACAGCGAAGCTAAATATTAGCAGTGATCTAACTTATCAGATGTATACAGTTATTAATGCATAAAAGACAACAGAAACAGAAACAGCACAAGAAACCACAACACCGGATATAACGTGGTTCACCCCCAGTGTAGGGGTTACGTCCACAAACTGTGTTCTATTCAACTTGCTACAAAACCATAGTTTGATCTGCGTACTCAGCTACAGATCCCTTCAGTCCTTAAAAGCCACACACACAGCAGCAGGCCCCTGCGCACACAGTTGTAGGTCTTTCCTCAATCTTCTTTACAAAAACCCTTTGCGCACACAGCTGCAGAGGTCGTCCACGCACACAGCTGGGACTTAACCTTTCCTTAAAAAATCAACCTTAACTTCGCCTTAATATTTCTTACATCATAAAACCTAACCTTTCTTCTTTACACAAGCGCTTATTTATACTACGCATTTTTACAAAACCATGGTCTTAGACCATGGGCACCCAAAACCCTAAACCCTGGACTTAAACCATGTGTTTATTACAGAAGACTTTGACTCAACCCCGACACCCCTAAGACTATTTTGAGTCCACACTCGTGGAGTGATCCATCTTAAGGGTCGTTAGGGTGCTCGTCCCAACAAGAAGATCAGCTTCATGATACTCCTCCAGTAGCATAGGAAGGTATAACCATTTCTCCACCTTATTTTGATAATGATGATGATGTGCTACATGTTTCATATTCAGATCACATTCAGCATGATCCTATTATTGAAACTTAATCTTAAGAGATTCTAGATCCAGATACCTATTCCTAATTAGAAGCCTAAACCCATATGGGCTCAAAATATTATTGATGCAGCTAGAAGTAGTGCTGGAGATCCAAACGACAGAGGAAGAACAAGTTCCCAGTATTAGAATGACCATGCTGCACTATCTCTCACATATTCTCTCTCTACAGCTTGGTGCAACAAATTTCCAGGTCGGTGCTACTTAATGATGGAGAATGATCAGCTACGTGGCCCACAGAAGCAGAAACTTGATCATTCGCTACCTTCACCATCCAGAAGAGACAAACAAAGTCATCAGTTTAGAACTACTTGAGAGGTCCACTAATGGACCGTGTTGCTGCATAGAGCTACAATTTTGCAGCATTGTTTTTCTCAAGTTATTTTTTCTAAGGAGGAAGATTCTTTCTTCTGAAGAGAGCTTGCAGAATGCTATTTTCATGCTTATTTTGAGGGGGGGGGTTCCCATGAGGTTTTTCCCTGTTTCCTCAATTTTATTAAGCAACAATTTTTACTATCTTTTAGATGTATTTGGGTGACCTATGGTCTTGTTACTAGGGCCCATAGTTGTCCAAGTTAGGATTTAGGGGGGGTTTTAGAATTATTAACCCTCCCTTGTTAAAATGTCTATTATATTAATTTTTCCTAACTTAGGAACCTTAATTAATTAATTGGGTCCACTAAGTACAATTGGGTCCACTTGTCCTAATGGGAACACATGTACCATTCACTGGAGTGTGGGGAACACTACTAGAGGTTAATTGCCACTTACTGCATGTGCATGCATCAATTTGGGCACCTCCTAGACCAATCCCTACATTTTAGGAGACACTGGGAGTCCCGAAACCAAAGTACTTCAGTTAGTTGGATTTAGTACTAGTTATTCTTAGTTAGCCCCCAGTTACTTTTATTTATTTCACAATCAGTTAGCTAGCACATGCCTTGCACTGATAATGCATGGCTGCATGGGAAGTATGCACCTTTTCCCACCTACCACACTTAGTTGCACTAATTTAACTAGCCATCACTGATTGATAGATTTGGTTGGACATCTGGGAGTTAGATATAGTCAGATCCACATGGTAGATTTGAATTTCTCCCTAATGCATTTGAATTCTTCCTATTTGTAAACTACTGTAACGCCGGATTATTATTGTGAATGATACTATAAATTACTGAGCAATACTTGTTCGTTTCCTGTGTGGCTTGTTTTGTTTAGTTTGTATCTTCATTCTCCATTATTTTGCTGCAAACATTATTATAACTATCTTCTTGAAGATCTAAACGGCATTCAAATTCTAATAAAGGGTTTCCCAAGATAAATCTTTGTGTTCTTTTGTGTGGTTGTACCTGTCTACCTTTCAGTGATATTTTTCTTATAGTTATGTTTTTATGATGCTAAATGTTATAAGATCTGATACAAACATTAAAGAATTAACATCGTATCAGATCCACCTTCAAAGAAGCCTTTGTACAGCCAAAACAGTGCTACAACTATAGATATTGAAGAGTAGGGCTGCATGCTTGAAAACCCTAAAAGACTAAAACTAGTAGTTTTGGTAAATTCGCTATATCTCAATCGCGGAGAAGGATCAGGAACTGAAACTTTTCAAAACGAAAATAAATTCCTGATGAACATTGTGTAAAGGTTTCAGCCTCAGATTCACTATATTGTGGGATATATGATTCTACCAATTTAGGGTTCCATCCTCTCCCAGGATTCATCCTTAAACAGGTGACCTAGGGAGAATTTCTATATCTCGGGATACAAAGGTCTAAATAAAATTTTGCAAGATGTTCCAAGTAGGGAATGAACTTTGATTTTTGTGTCAAAATTTTTAGACCTCGAAAGTGAAATTGTGACACGTGGAAGTCCGTACAAGTTCTCTATTCGGAACAATCCTAAAATAAGTCACCGTGGGAAAACGTGCATAAGTCCCAATTGGTGAAACCAATTATTCTCTAAACTATAGTGATGGAATATAATATATGATCTTACATGAGTGTGAAGCTTTAGACATAGAGGAGAAGTAATTTCTGAGACACTGCAGAAACAATATCAGGAAATTCTGCAGAAGAAATTGAAGAAAACTAGGGCATAAGATATTTTGCAGTTCTGATCATAGTTTTGGGAAAATGAGTATGCTGCTCAGATCACCTTGAGGAGGTGCATATTTCTATCCAATAATATCTGAAAGATACCTAAGTTGAAAAATTAGGGTTTCTTTTTCAAACCCTAGGTCCACCGGAAGCAGCATTCCAAAAAAGCTTTCAAGCAAGCATGAAATTGAACCAATCTCTTTGGTCAAAGAAGAAGTTGTAGATGCAGAAGGAGATGATGACAAAAAAACAAAGATAAATATTTGAATTATCTTTCCTTTATATTTTTTGTATTATGTATGATAGAATGTTTTCATTAAATGACAGTATACTACTAATATGCATGTTATGCGTAAGTAGCGCATGGTGCTATACAACATTCCATTGCTACTTATCTGGAATGAAACCTCTTTGCGGACATATTGGATTAAGTGCACAATATCAATGATGTCATGGTAGAGATGGAATGCATCTAGAAATTTTCTATGATATATGGATGAATTTTGTATTGGATAAATAGTTGCATGATGCATAAGAATTGTTCATTATGCATATGTCCTATGAAATGGTTCTAACGATGCAACTGGTGCATTTGATTTGTAGGAAGGGTCGTGTATAACCACCTACACAAAATGGAGGATTAGACTTTTTACAAAGAACAAGTGATGAAAATTCAATATCTACTCCAATAAACATGAACCTCAAGCTCCCAGGGTCAGGGACATCGTGATGGAAGAAAGAACTTCAGAGAGCGGTAGATCCACCTTGAGAGATGAAGACCATCTTGGGCATGAGAGATATTCCAAGATGAAGAAAAGTTTGAAGGGACTTCCAAACCAAAGTAATAGGCCTTGGACACACTCTAGTTGTGTGACATATTTGGGTGACATCATTGATGCAAACCCTTCTAGCTATGGACGAAGCTATGATCAAAGAGTAACAATTGATCATGGGGAATGATGTCTAGGATATGGTTCTAAGACTTGAAGGGAAGTCCGTAGTGTCTTCCATATGGATCTACAAGAACAAATATACAAAGAAAGGTTCGTGGTTTTTCTCAGAAAGAATAGACTATGGCATGACATACTCTATTGACCAGACACACTTCTCCAATGAAGTAGAAGTATATATTGAGAAAAGAATGACCTGTACATAATGTTCTTTGTACGAAGATAAGAACATCCAGGAGCTTTCCAGATCACCTAGAGTTATGAATATCTTAAACTTTGCTACAAGGTTGAATATGGAAACCTATAGAAGACAACAAGATCATAGATGAGTGCAAGAGGAATTTTCGACAAAGTTCACGATAAAGGGATCTTAGTATCTAGTAACCTAAGATGGATACATAGTAGCATAAGATGCTACCTATCACTCGAGTACAGATTGCAAAGGGAAGATGATGCTCTGCTTTAGGGGGAGTGACTACAGGATATCTATGAGTTTGACATGATACGACATGATGGAGATATTCCCGATGGACCAATACTTTACCAAGAATAAAGTGGGTTCCAACCTTCAAGGTGGAATGCGAAAGACTGGGATATGTCAATGAGTTGACAGAATGAACTCGTGGTAGAAGAAATGATGGAAGAATACTATAATGATGTTTGTGATATAGTACCCAAACTAGAAATAAAGAGTGTGGTATCTTCCAAGTGGATTTTTTGTTGATGGAAGTCTTGAAAAATACAAAATTTGTGGCTAAAGGATTCTCTCCAGAGAGAGGGAATTGATTATGAAGAGACATTTTCTCTAGGAGCAAGGTACACTTCCATCAAAACTATCATAGAACTTGCTTCCATGATGAAGTGGGATCTACCCTAGATAGATGTAAAGGAAACCTCCCTTAATGGTATGATTGAGGAAGAGGTTTTCATCGAATAACCATAAGAATTTGAAGCCAAAAACAAAGCAACTCATATATAGGATCTATATGGACTAAAGCAAGCTCCTAGAGATTGGTATGACAGAATATATAGCTTCTTGACAAGCATGGAATTTACCAAAAGTGATGTTGATCCTAACCTTTACCTCAAGGTTATGTATGATGAACCTAACATACTATTGTTGTATGTGGATGATCTATTTATGAATGGAAATGAGAAACAAATCATAGATTTCAAGAAGAGGCTATATGAATAATTCGAGATGAAAGAATTGGATTGATGCATTATTTACTCAAGCTGGAAGTGTGGAGGATCTTAGAAGGAATGTTTCTGAACCAGGGAAAGTATGCTATGGAAATCTTAAAGAATATTTGATATGTTGGATTCTAAAGCCATGGCCACACCCATGGATACCAACATGAAGTTGTTGTCTGATGAGACATTAGGGTTAGTGGATATGACTAAGTACAGACAAATTATTGAATCGTTGATGTATCTGATGAACACAAGGTCAGATATATGCTTTGTTGTGAACACCTTGAGTCAATATCTAGTTAACCCTAGATGTGTTCACCTGATAGCTGCAAAGCATGATAAGGTACCTTAAATGTATGATAGAATTGGGAATTTACTATGGTAGATATCATGACTACATATTATATGGATATAGGGATTCAGATTGGGCAGGAAGTGCTGCAGAAAGAAAGAGCACCTTAGGTGGATGTTTTTGTCTGGGATTCATCATGATCTCATGGTTTAGTCCAGTGTTTCTCTTAGTAAAACTGAAGCAGAGTACATGGAAACTTGCTCCTCTTTTTGGGAAGCCATATGGATTCAAAAATATGATCTCAGGACTATTTGACATGGAGTTGGATACCATGGTGATTCTTTGTGACAACCATAGTTCCATACAGATGAAAAATAATCCTGTGGAATATGGTACCAAATGGAGACATAAAACTACAGTATGCGAGTACCTATGAGCAATTTCAGTATGTGATGACCAAGATTCTATGGCAATCTTGGTGTAGTTCGAAAAGAATTTCCTCACAAGGAGGAACAATAATGTTGATACTGAAGACTTTCCTATCAAGGAGGAATAGCAATGTTGATACCAAAGACTTTCCTAGTAAGGAGGAAAAGTGATGATGATATAGATCTTTCCTCGCAAGGAGGAACAACGAAGATATGGAATTTCTTCAGAAAGGAAGAACAAGTCAAAGATATGGACTTTCTTCAAAAAGGAAGAACGAGTCGAAGGTATGGAATTTCTTCAGAAAGGAAGAAAAAGTCAAAGATGTGGACTTTCTTCAGAAAGGAATAACAAGTCAAAGATCTGGACTATCCTTGAAAAGGAAGAATAGGTCGAGACTATGAACCCTCCTCGGACAAAGGGAGAGTAGGTTGATAATATGGATCCTACCGAAAAATAGGGAGTGATGATGACACTGAAATTGATGATGTGTTACACCAAAATATCATCATAAACATGTGATAAGATCCTACACATCGATGTTTTCCCTCATTCCCAAATATTGAAGTGAAAACCTTGATCCAGATGTCAAACTTGCATATAAAACCCTATGACTGCTTCTAACCTTAATATTAGGAGCAATACCTTCTTTAGCACCACCTGAGTTGTGTTGAAGATAGGCGGTGGCACCTCTTTTCCTCTTTGTTTGAAGAGTGGTTCTACCCTAGCACCGCTTTGTCATCAAGGATTAGGAGCAGTGCCCTTGGTAAAAAGTGAAAATGAGACTTCACGAATATTCTAGATCAAAATATTTGTGGTAGGCCTTATCCCTATTCACCTGGGTTAGTTGAGCTTGAGATCCATTCTTTGGGAATCTCCTATCCACCTCACCCACCAAAATATCAACCATCTCTATCCATTTGAGGCCTATAAAAACAGGCTCATACCCCATGGTTGAGGAGAGAGAAAAGTCATGCTACCATTTTTACAGTCTAGCCTGATCCATTAGAGTGAGCATAGAGGAGAAATTTGGAGCTATTGGGGATAAGACATCGGTTTTGTGGAGGAGAGCATCAACACTAAGGCACAGGTTGTAAACTCTTTCATTATTTATCAATGCAAACTTGGTTCCTTTCCCAAATACTTGTTATGTGTAATATTGCATGTTTATTATTAGATTCCTTAGTCACATATATAGATATATAGATAATGTTCTGGTACTTTTGATCTTTTGTGTTTGATTTGTTTATACAGGTATTTTCTTGCAGATCTTTCTCCATAGGTGAAGAGCCACATCATTCCATCAAAGATTGTATTCCAGGTGTCTATAGCTTCTAGGAGAAGTCTTCCCACCTTGTTGTGAATTATTTGTCCTAGATTTGAACCATTTAGACCAGAGGAACAGCCTCTATCCGCAGAAGGTGCGAAATTCCTAACAACAAATATGGTGAACATATTGTGGAAGAGCTTCAATAGATCTAATATTCCTTAGTATTCGAACACTTGTCCGAATCCAAGCTCCTTATTTTAATCATTTCAGTTAGATATCCCATTTGACCCACTTAGGTTTTGGTTCGATATCATTAGATATCTTCATATCTGAGTCATGTTGAATTTCTATGCTGTTTATTATTGCTAATTCATCACTTTTGATGCTAGTTTTCCAGGATTTAACTTGTTATTTCTCTTTTCTTATGTTTTGGATATTTACAGGGAACCACGGATGTGGCAATGGAAATAAGCAGTGCCACTGCCCGTGCATAGATAGCAAGAAGCAATGCCACTACCTATAAGAAGTTAGAAAGAATCAGTGCCTCCTCAGAACCGCTCTGTCATTAACCCTCTAGAAGTGGTGCCAAGTATGTTTTTCCCAAACCTTTCTTTTTCAAAATTTTGTAAAGAAATGTTTTGGTTTTTGAATTTCTTGTTTTGAGTTGGTATTGTCCAGACTTGTTTGAAAATACCTGAGTGTTCCAAATATGAAATTTTTGATGTGGTAAATGCTTATTTCTTAGAATCAAAAGGCTAGGTTAGATTCATAATTGTTAGTTCTTGTAAGTTTGGTTATTTTGAAAGGAGTGCTTGGAAGCTTTGGCTCAATTAGGTCTCTACATACTATTGGATAATACTGAAAAGAAAGACTTGTTTGATCGGTTTGTTTGTTTCCATTTTTTTGGTAAGATAGTGAAGGACTTCTTTTTACTCTGAAAAAAGAATTTTTTTTTGGGTTGAGATTCATTTATATTGTTGTTTGAGGACAAATTGTTGGACCTCTAATCAGCCTCATAAGATTTCATATCTCCATTTTTCTTCCCTTTATTTCGTATTGTCATCTCATCAAAAGAAAACAATATTGGTAGTTTTAAATTATATCTTTCCAGTTTAATATAAAAATTGAAAACTATCGAATATGCCTTTGTGTGCTTCTTGTCTTTCTTCTTAGAAAAGAGATCTTACCTTCTTGTCTTTCTTCTTAGAAAAGAGATCTTACCCTATCTGTTTGCTTTCAAAAGATTTGATTTGAAGAAGTGTTGTTTTCTTGTTTTCTCAGAAAATAATTGCTTAGTATAGTTGTTTGGGAAATGTTTTGGTTTCAAAGAAAAATTGAGAAGAAAAATATTCTCTCTCCTTCTTGCAATTAGGCATACTATGAATGGTAAAGTGAATGAACATGCATTTCATACTTGCATGGTTTTACTTTTCTGTCAAAATTTCATGCATTCACCTAACTGTCCACTTTAAAATTAATAGTAGTTATAGGTCTAAAATTGTATATAAATTTGAGTGATAGGTTAGAGATGTGTTCGAGCGTCATAAAAAGTAGGAGCTATCATTAATTTGTCCACACTACAATCTGGGACTCACGCATTTCTTCCATGTACCATCAATATATCGAATGACCTTTCATGTACCCTTGAGGTATATAGAAAGGTACTTCACATACTCGATTGTATATGAAAAGGCCCCTTGTGAACGGTTGTGTAGTAGACAACACTACTACCGATTTGAGCTCCCATGTACCTTGAGTATATTGAGAGACCCCACTAGGATACCTTGTCCATATGAAAAAAACCCTTTGGTCGTTTTGTTTGGAGAAATACACCGAAAACAACATTCAGGGAGATTACTTCGCACGTACCATTGTAGTATATCGCAAGTTACACCTTCTTGACAATCCTGGTGAGAGACCGACTATCTGAACTCATCCTATCATTTAAGTTTGCTTGTTGGCATGTAGCTTGAGTAGGAGAAAGTTTTGTGTATTTTTTTCTTAGTTTTGAGACCCTAGGTTAGTTTAGTTACTAATATCAATCTAACTGATTTTTGGTTGAAACGATCTCGAAGGAATCAGGGCTTGCCACCCGATTTTCCTCCTGTTATGAGAGAAAGTCAAATGGAATCCATCGACCAAGGAGTTGCAACTAGTTTCGATGAGGAAGAAAATATAGTTATAGAAAGTGGAGACCAATTCACTTCTTATATTAATCCCTTGGCTCAACAGCCTCCTATGGATGATACTCCCTTTCATCCGCATATGGAAGGTCGTACCGATAGTCCTGCTGCACCTGAATATGGCTTAGATGCTCTGTTTTGGAGAACTTCCATGGGTCAGGCCATTTCCTCATTCGGGGTCAATAGAACCTCTCCTGAACAAACTTCTCCAGATGAAGAAGAATATAGAAAAATCCAAGCATCTATTCATCATGCACGATATTTTCAAGAGAGAATGTAAAGTCTAGACAGAGTTTTGGTCGCACCTGCACCACATACTGAATCTATATCAACTAGATTACCCCATAATAGGGATCCTTTGCCTGTGGCTGAAATCAAAAATTCTCTGGATCTAGCATATGGTGAGACAACTCGCAATCTAGGTCAAACCTCCCATTTCTCTATTGCAGTTTTGAATTCTAGGTTTGTCTCTAGTCATCCCTTGCTTTCTATGGTTGGGGGGGAACCTTCAGTTCTAGTAGTGTCTATAACTTTTAATGCTAGGCGACAACCCCCGGTGCGACCTACATTACCCACTATTGGAATTGTTACTAATAATGGGAAAACCGCTACTGTAGGGAAATCCACAATATATGTTCCTCCCACCAACACAAATATGGTAAACCCTCCTTCAATTTCAGGTCATCCCTTAGTGGCCCAACCTGTAGTTAATCAACCCTCATGGGTTTATGGTTACCCAACAAATTAGATTCCTATAGGGAATATGAATTATCAACCTACCCCTATATGAATGTCCTACACTGGAATTTTGTACCCTGGGAATGCATTTACACTGTGGGGGAAACCCAACTGGTCTTACATGCCAACGGTGGGAGGAATACCTATTCATACTGCTGGAGGTTCTAGAGGACCACCTTATGGAGGTCCTCCCCCAGGGGGGTCGAGAGGTTCTCTTCCTAGTGGTCCTGGGGGTCTTAGCAGTCCTCCTCTTAGGGGGCCTGGTGGTCCTCCTCCTAGTGGCCCTGGGGGGCCTAGTGGTCGTGGGGGTCCTGGTGGTCCTCCTCCTGGAGGTTCTAGTGGGCCTCCTCTTGGTGGTTCTAGTGGTCGCGGGGGTCCTATTGGTCCTACTCCTAATGGTCCTAATGGTCCTAATGGTCCCAATAGTCTTATTGGCTCTAGTGGCCCTAATCCTAGAGGTCAATCTTCGGGAAGTACATCATCTCATCAAACATTTCAACAACCTGTATATCAGTCAGCATATGGTCCTACTAGTGGATACATGCCTTATTAATACTACTAGTATCTGGAACCCAATCATCAATTACCTTTCCTAGCAAATTTTGATTTACCTAATTTATCCAAATTAATAAACGATCCCATTCAGCACAACCCTTCATGGCCTGCCATTCCAGTAAATTTTCCATTAGACATTCCAAAATTCGATGGTAAGTAGGGAGATGATCCCAAGAATCATGTTATGAATTTCCATCTGTGGTGTTCATTAAACACCTTGATGGATGACTCTATTTGATTGAGACTCTTCTAGCGCACTTTGACCGATACGACCACAAAGTGGTATATTGAACTTCCATGACATTCGTTTGTGGAATTTAGAGCATTGGCAACTGTCTTCCTCACACACTTTCATCTACCCATTCGTTATGAAATGGGTACAAACATTTTTACCTCGCTACATCAAAATACCTTGACAACAATATCGGATCATATCCATGAGCGGAGAAGGAGGAGAAGGCTCATTAAAGCTCCTATCCCAGACCTACTCTTAGCTAACTGGTTTATGAAGTCTTTGTTTCCACCCATTTCCTGAGATGTGTCCATTAGTGGTGTTGTCACTGAAGGGAAGGCTATTAGTCATGCTTAGTATCTGGACTTGGTGTATTTCCAATCCAAAAATTTGTATGACCTTGTTCCTCAAGCTCCTCATCCTAGCATGGACCCAGCTAAGCCACCTGAAGAAACTCCTGTCGATGGGTTTATCGGTTCAATCCAGCCCCCGTCAATGGTAAAACCTTCCAAGAAACCCAGTGCTTCTACTATTGCTCCTTCTAATCCTACGGTTTCTACCATGATGAATGCTATTAAAAGTACACAATCATACGGTAATAAGAAAAAGGGAAAAGGTAAAATTAAAAACCCGAAAACCAGTAGGAAAATCCAAAGCCTACGGCTCTAGAGAATGACAATAAAGGGAAAAGGAAAGCCAAATACCCCTGCCTGTTGTGTGGTGGAAATCATTTCATGAAGGAATGTCCCCACTGTGATGAAATTAACAAGTTTTTAAAAAGTAACCTGGACCAGCAATTCTTACTGATCCTTTTCCTTCTCAATAACAACTGATAGGCCACATGTCTAGTTAGGGAAATTATGGTCCTTCAAAATAAGTCTGAATGATATCGTCAGAAACTTTTAGTTTAACATCTCATAGTTAGTCATATGACAAGCCTCGGGAGAATAAAAATGAAAATACTTCTCCAGATAAAGCTCCTCGCCCTAGTTCTCCTACATCCTCGTCTAATGGTCCCCTAACTATTGAGAAGCTTAATCTTGACATGATTTTGCGTCCACCCAAGAGCACTCGTAGGAAGTATACTTTTAATCCCAATGCCTAAGTTGCACAGTTTTGTAATGTTGTTGAAGACCTCACTCAAGAACTGTGTGGAATGTCTACCTTAGAAGTGCTCCAAAGTTGTCCTACACAATGCAAAAACTTGTTAACTGCCTTAGGATCCCTAGACCCAGATAACACAAATTTGATCCATTTTAATGTGGAGAACTACAACTCTAGACTACCTCACCAACTCGGTTTTCAGATCATAACAAAAGTATTCGGGAAAAATATCTTTAGGACTGTTCTAGATGAAGGTCTTTCAACCCCAGTTTTGTCTCTATCTTGTTGGAAAGCCATTGGCTCTCCCGAGATTTCAAAATCATCGACTATCCTAAGAGCCTTTGATGGAAGAGGTTTCCAACCCCATGGTCTCGTGCCAACACTTTCAGTTGAGCTAGGGGGAAAAATGTTTCCATTTAGGTGGAAGTAGTGGATGCCCTGTTATACTACAATCTTCTCTTAGGGATAAACTAGTTTTACACTATCACCGCTATCGCTTCAATGGTATTTAGAACTCTTCAGTTTCCTCATTTGGGAAATATTTTGACAGTTGATCAACTTGATTTCTATACATTGGATGTTGCTACCCCTACGACAAATAACATCCCTATGCTAGGTTAGTCCCCTCCTCCTTATCAGTTGATTGGGGTAGGTATACTGAAGCACTCTGCCCTTATGGGCATGTTCCCATCAACTCCTTCTAGCATAGAGGCAGTGACCATCAACATGATCTCTATGTCTGGTTATGATCCCAAGGGAAATAAAGTTATTGATTCATACTCCCGTATCCTACATGAAGCAATTTATGATGCTATCTAATCCAATTTCGATGCCCATATAGATGATCTTCATCTTGTGGCTTCAGATCCTTACCACTTGCCTTACTGGTTAGCACCCTCTCTTCCTACTATGGATTATCTCTCCCAGAATTTTAATTTAGACAAAACTATCATGGAGATTATGAGTACGAATGAATCAGTATGGGAGGATCATCATCACATATGCTCGTTCCTCCCCAACATCAATTCGACAGATAATGATTTTGTTTCTCTCTTGGGTACTGATATTGTCGACATTCTACAAACACGTATGTTGTTGCAAGATTTTGACTCTAAAGGAAATCTATGCAACATTACTAAAACAAGTATGATCGACATATTGGTCAAGCTTGGAACTATTGAACATGTTCACATAGGGAAGAACTATTCAATGGAAGAAACTGAAAAAATTTAGAGCAATTTTCAAGGAATTCTAAGATATTTTTTCCTGGTGTTATGAATAAATGCTTGGGATAGACCCATCTATTATGTTTCACGAAATCAAAAACTATCCCACAGCCAGACCAGTAAGGCAAAAATTGCACCAAGTCCATCCTTGAAATTCTACAACTATCAAAGCTGAAGTCAAAAAAATTCTGAAGGCAGGATTCATTTATCTGGTATCCTTGACAGAATGGGTATCTAACATCATTCCTGTGAACAAAAAGTAGGGAACCATTAGAGTCTGCATTGATTTTTGAGATATGAATAAAGCTTGTCCTAAGGACAATTTTCCAACTCCTCAGATCGATTAGATTATCGACAACTATTCCAAAAGTGTCATCTTCTCATTCATGGATGGATTTTCTGGCTATAATCAAATTGAGATATTTCCCGCTTATTAGCACAAGACGACATTTATATTCCCATGGGGAACCTTCACCTATAGGAAGTTACCCTTTGGCCTCAAGAACGCCGAAGCCACATTACAGTGTGCCATGTCCTATGTGTTTCATGACATTAAAAACATCATCGAGTCATACCTAGATGATCTCCCTGCACATTCACAGCAACGGGAAGACCTTCCCCTACATCTTAGAGACATTTTCCTAAGATGTCGCCATTAAAAAATATGGCTGAACCCACACAATTATGTTTTTTGCTTTGAGACGGGATGTCTGTTAGGATTCGTGGTTTCTAAGGATGGCATCTAGATCGATCCACTAGATATTTCTGCTATACTTTCCCTACCTGCCCCAACAAACATCCTTGAGCTCCAAATTTTGCAAGAGATGGTAAACTTTCTTCGTCATTTTATTTGTAACTTTGTTGAGAAAATAAATGGTTATATGCATCTCCTCAAGAAGGACACTCTGTTCTTCTGGGATGACTAGGCCCAATGAGCCTTTGATAATCTTAAGCACACTTTGACTCATTCACCCATGATACACCCCCTGGATTATTCAAAGGATTTTCTCTTATATGTTGCTGACTCTACTACTACCATTAGAATGGTTCTATCCCAATAGGATCAGAATGACTAAGAACATGTGATATACTACGCCAGTAAGAATCTTCTCGATTCTAAAACTTGAGAATCTGCTGGAATGAAATGTGCTTACAAATACTGAGAATTATGGCCCCAACATGAAAAGGATGAACAGTATCAACTGATCCTCTTTCTTCTCAATCACACATTTCTTAAATTGAATCACTAGAGACTTTAACTTAGTGAAGAACTCCTGGATAGTCTCAAAATGCACTAGGATCAGGATTATGAGCTTGTTCTTAAGCTGGTGTACTCTCAGTTCATCAGTTTTCCCAAATAGTCATTCTAGTTTAACCCAGACTTCATTTGGGTTTATCAAACTATATATATTAAACAAGATATTTCTTGAGATACTCAAGCATAACAATCCATAGGCTTCATAAATTCTATTGAAGTACTTGGCTTTCTTTACAGCAGATTTTGGCTCAACCTCTATACCCATGGTAACTCTGTAGAGACCCTTGGATCTCAATTGAATAACCATTTCTTCATTCCAATCAAATAAATGGTTAAGTAATATGTGGGTTTCTTCCATTTATTCCTGCACTAATGGTGATAAATGTGTCAAATGTCCTACAAAAAACACTCAATTTTATCTAGAATTTCCCAAAAAAATGCAATTCAAACGCTCAAGATTGATATGAAAATCACTAAAATCCACTCATCTCTGATACCACATGATAATTTCGATCTAAAAAAATATCTATGACCCTTATAGAAACTCACAAATCGAATTTCAAGAAAAACCAACAAAAAACCATTAAAAGAGAACAATTTTACACATGCAATGTGAACTAGAATTGGATATTATTTGACTTTATAACATGTGTATATGTTAGTAACAGTTTTATATTACATATGAAGTGTTTCATGAGGCTTGGAAGTCCCAAAATGAATGTACATGTGAAATTGGCCAAATTGGCCTCAATCCCCCCTAGGTGGGCTAAACTCGCTCCAACTCAGCCCAAATGGCCACAAGTAACTATTTGGATGTGGTTGAAGTGACTTTGAGAAATAATGAATCCTTTTCATGCATGGGTTTTCAAAATAAGGTGAGTGAGAGGCTCTAGGTGGCATTAAATGCTCCAAAACAGTCCAAAATTTCACAAAATCCACCTCTAGCGCTCCTAGTCAACCAAAATTTCCACATTAAATGAATGGGAGAACACCATCAATGATGAGGTCACACATGTATAGGTTTTAATTATCTGGAGTGCTCATTGTTGAAATTGAATCCAAGAGTTAGAACAATTACACTCACAAAATTGCTAATCAAACATGCAAAATTAACACCAATGGAGACTGAAATTGGAGCATAACACTAATCTGTATTAAGTAAGTGTACAATAGCCAAACTTGGGAAGTAATAGGCTTCTGTAATATATAATTACATGATGGATTTGAATGCATAAAGATGCCATTCGAAATAGTCAAAAAGCAGGCTTACCAAAACTAGTCAAATCCCCCATAAGTGCATAAAGCAGTTTCCAAATCTAGGTAGTTCTCACGAATTGGATAAGTCAAGTGGGAAATATAAAGAGGGATGGAAATGCAACTCATAAATTATTTTATTTGTATAAAATGAGAGAGGATGATGTGGGAAAAAAACAAGGAAGTTACCACTAGTCTAGCTTTTCCTTTGCCTTAAATAAAAAATAAAACAAGGCAACTTTACAGAAAAAGCGGATATACGCTTTGGAGAATCTAGAATAAAGTAGACATGCTAAAATGGGTTTTTGGGATGTTTCTCAAGTGCTCCATGACTCAATTTTAGCATGTGTTTACTTATAGGACATGTAGAAGGAAACTAGCATAGAGTGGAATCTAGGAAACTAGGTAATAAGACAAAAATGATTAAATTAATGTATAAGGTAGGTAACTATGGGTTGATTATTTTAAAACCCATCCTTAAGCCTGAATTTCTGAATAAATATCAGAAAACTATAGGGCCTAGTAACAAGGCTTAGTCACCCTTTACATACTGCTTGTCCATACAACCATGGAAAGAGGCAAAAACCCATTGGGAAAATCCTCCCTTAAACATGGACAGGATAACAAAACTTGGAAATATTGTAATCAATCATGCTTCATAGCATGATCACCAATCCCTAGCGGTGATTTAGGATTGTTGAATGTCTTGTCACAAAAAACTTTGGTGAAGATGTCTGCTACTTGTTCTAAAGATGCACAGAAGAGTAGATGAATTGTACCATCATGCACAAGCTATCTGATGTAGTGCATATAGATCTCAATGTTCTTGGTTTGCTGTCTCTAAATTGGATCATTTCAGATTCAAATGGTGCTCTTATTATCACAGTAGATAATAGTTGAAAACTCTGATTCGAAGCCACATTCTCCAAGTATTCCATGCAACCACAAACATTGAGTTGTTGCATTTACAACTCCTCCATACTCTGCTTCTATAGATGAGAGTGCTATGGCACTCTACTTCTTGCTTGACCAAATTATTGGTCATTTTTCAAGCATGAACACATATCCTCATGTATAATTTTGATCTGTGTTGTCACCTACCCAATCACTGTCCGTAAACCCAATCAAATCAAGATCAGATTTTGCTTTGTAGAAAATCTGATGAGTTCTTGTTCCTTGAACAAAGTTTAGGATCCTTTTGGATTCTATCTAGTGGATCTCATGAGGCTGATCCATGTATCTCTAAGCCACACTAACTACATAAGATATATCAGGTCGAGTGCGTGTAAGATAAAGCAAACACCCAATCAACTGCCTGTACAATGTATTATTTACCATAGGAGAAGAACCTACTTCTTCAAGCTTAACTCTTGAAAGGAAGGGAGTATTTATTGGCTTGAAATATTTCATGTTGAACTTGTTCAAAAAATCCAAAGTATACTTGGACTGATGTACTTTGATTCCATGTTTGGATTGAGCAATTTTGAGACCCAAGAATTGGCTCAACAATCCCAAATCTGTCATAGAAAATGCATAGTTCATTGCATCCTTCAAGGAGGAAATCTCTTTCTTTGAACTTCCTATAATCATAAGGTCATTCACATATAAGACAATAATCATCAAATAACTGTGAATAAGCTTCAAATAGACATTCCTATCAAACTTGCATCGAACAAAACTCAGTGATAGCAAAAAACCATCAATCTTGGCCTACCAAGCCCTGGGGGCTTGCTTGAGCCCATACAACAATTTCTTTAACCTACACACTAAAGATGGATTAGAAAAAAACCATTTAGGTTTCTTCATGTAAATCTATTCAGTGATATCTCCATTTAGGAAATCACACTTCACATCCATGTGATGCACCTCCCACTGCTTCGAAGCTGCAATGGTTAAAGCTATCCTTATGGAGTCCATATTTTCCACTGGTGCAAAGGTTTCATTGTAGTCAATACCATGTACTTGTGAGTATCTCTTGGCTACCAATCTTGTATTATATTTCAAAGGTGACCCATCAGCAGCAAACTTTGTCCTGAAAACCCACTTACATTGAACTAGCTTCCTCCCTAGGGGAAGATCAACCACTTCCCAAGTGTTGTTCTTCTGGAGCGAGTTGAATTCTAATTTCATGGTTGTTTTCCATCCTAGATCGTGTGCTACATATTCATGTGTCTTTGGATCTAATTCAACCATCAGATATCACTTTTCAGCAAATATAGGATCTTTCACACAAAGGGCACTCTCAAATTGAGATCTAGTCCTCCTAGTGTCATTAGGATTTCTAGCTAGTTCCCCAGCTAAATGAATGGTATTTGCTTCCCATTTTGGTCTTGTAGGACTATTAGTATATTCAATAAAATCATCATTATCAGACATATCAGAATCATCAAAATCATTAGTCTCTTCACTTACAATCAATGGATCTGGTGGTGAACACGACTCTCCAACTTCAACTGCTACTAAAGGCTCTTCTTGGAACTGAACACTTCTTTCAATGAAATATTTGTTAGTGCTCAATTTGATCAGCTTGTACCATTTTAAATATTCAGAATACCCAACAAATAGGCTCTCTTGGATTTGGGGTTGCAAATCCTTCCTCTTTTCAGTTGGAATTCTAGTCCAATCCTTTGAGCCAAAAATCTTGAAATGGGTCCCATCTGGCTTGTTCCCACTCCAAGATTCGAAAGGAGTCATACCATAAAGCTGCATATGAGGAACCTTATTCTAGATGTAGGATGCACATTTTATAGACTCGGCACAAAACTTTGGTGGCAAAATCTTAGCCTCCATCATGCAGGTTGACATCTCCTTCAGTGACCTGTTCTTTCTCTCAGCAACACCATTTTGTTGTGGTGTAAGGGATTGAATGCTACATATTTACAATATTGAATGAACTCAGACTTGACATACTCACCACCATTGTAAAATATGAGGATCTTGAGTTTCCTCCTAGACTAGTTTTCAACCAAGGCTTTAAAGACTTTGAAGAGGTCAAAAACTTCAGACTTATGCTTTAGGAAGTGAACCCAACAATACTTGGAAAAGTCATATATGAAGGTCAGTGCATGATTGGATTGAATCATGAACATATGAGGGAATGGACCAGCAATGTCACTGTGGATCAGCTCAAGAGGTGCAGAGGTTCTCTCATGACTAGCTTTCTCATACTTGTGCTCTGGGTGTTTTCCTAGGATACAACCTTGACAGGCTCCCTTAGAAAACTTGATCTTTGGTAACCCTATGACCATATCTTTTTCAATCAAATCAAAAAGATACTTTTAGTTAAGATGGCCAAATATTTCATGCCAAATCTTGCTTTCCTAATTAGCATTAATCAGAAGAGCAGAGGGTTTTGAGTAGGGTAGAAAATGGGAAAACATGTATACCTTCGAAGTGTGATCAACAACACCTTTTGCTATGACTTTACCATTCGAAATCTTAGTGATTTCAACATCATCAAAGGAGAAGATGACCTTCTTTGGAGACCCAGTGTGAGTCATCTGATACACTGATAAGAGATTAGAGGCAAGACCTGGAACATACAATACATTATTGAACTTACCATGGTCAAGATCAATCCTTCCCTTCCCCAAACTGTCAGTGATAAATTCATTTCCCAAAACTATTGGTGGACCTTTCAACCTGTCAAGAGAGGAGAATTCCTCTTTTGTCAAAACCATGTGTCTAGAAGCTCCAGAATCTATGATGAAGCTAGGTGAGATTGATGTGCCAGCAGCCAAGGCATGCACTGTCTCTCTGTCCTCTGAATTTGATCCTCCTTCCCTCTTCTTTGATCAATCAGGAAGGGAGATGTTATTATTCTCTAGGAGTTGGGTCAAGATGTCAATTTTCTTCTTCATACAAGAGCTCTCAGGATGATAGCCCTTACTGCAGTATCCACACTTGCTCATTTCTCCTTTGTTCTTTATCTTCTGGGAGTTCTTCTTGGAACCTTGGGGCTCCTCTTATGACTTAGACTTGTCTCTCTTTTTCTCAGGTGGATATTTATCTTTTTTATTTCTTTTTGAATCCACCCTTGAATCTCCAACAACCAAAGCTTGGTATTTGGAAGGTTTTATGGTGCCCATCATCACCAACTTATCTTGTTCCTATGTGAGGGATTCCATGAACTCTGCAAGCATAGGCATCTTACATGCTCGAGCTGTCAACTTGGTGGCATGGAAGGTTGAAACAAACACTGAATAGTCAAGTCGAAGCTTAGAGAGTATGGCCAAAACTAGTTTCTCTTCTTTCTTTTTGATCCCACATTGTTTCAACTGGAAAACAAGGGCCTTAAACTTGGAAAATTAGAGTTGCAATGATTCAAAGCTACTGGAACTCAAGGAGATTAGATCATTCTCAATTTTATGTCCTCTCATCTCATTTTTCTTTCCAAAAATCTTTACAAGCTTTTCCCACACTTCATTAGGTGATCACAACCCATCAAGATGGAAGAGGAGGTCTCTTGAAATGCTTAGACACAAAAGGCCATAGGCCTCATCCCTCCTATTGTGCCATTTGATTTTCTCTATAGCTGCATTGGGATCTACCTCAGTTTCCATAATCACCCTGTAGAGACCTTTCTCTCTTAACAATATCTCCATCTCATCTTTCCACTCAAAGAAATTGAATGGACTCAAGATGATCTCCTGAGATTGGTACATTGATAAAAAACTGTTCCCTTCAGTAAAAAAAATATGCTCCTAGTCAATATGTCAAACCTGCAATAGTATCTGATACCATGTGGAAATTGAATCCAAGAGATAGAACAATTACACTCACAAAATTGCTAATCAAACATACAAAATTAACACCAAAGGAGACTGAAATTGGAGCATAACACTAATCTGTATTAAGTAGGTGTACAATATCCAAGCTTGTGAATTAATAGGATTCTATAATATATAATTACATGATAGATTTTAATCCATAAATATGACATTCGAAATAGTCAAAAAGTAGGCTTACCAAAACTAGTCAAATCCCCCATACGTGCATAAAGCAGTTTCCAAATCTAGGTAGATGCTCATGAATTGGATAAGTCAAGTGGGAAATATAAATAGGGATGGAAATACAACTCATACATGCTTTTATTTTGAGAAAAGGATGGAGGATGATGCGGGAAAAAAAAAAGGCAGTTACCACTAGTCTAGCTTTTCCTTTGCCTTAAATCAGAAATAAAACAAGGCAACTTTACAAAAAAAGCAGATATGTGCTTTGGAGAATCTGGAATTAAGTAGACATGCTAAAATGGGTTTCTAGGATGTTTCCCAATTGCTCCATGACTTAGTTTTAGCATGTGTTGACTTCTAGGAAATGTAGAAGGAAACTAGCATAGAGTGGAATATAGGAAACTAGGTAATAAGAGAAAAATGATTAAATTAATGTCTAAGGTAGGTAACTATAGGTTTATTATTATAACACTCATGTAGGTGTGAAATCCCCAGATTAACTGGCTTTTATGCCCAATTAAGCTACCTAAGTCTAAACCATAGTGTATTAATGCACAAATGCAATAAAATTGACTAGGGACTTAGACTAAGGTACTAATGGGTTAGATTACTTTTCTAATACTTAATTTCACACTCGTTAAAGTATTTGAAAGCACATATATGTAGCCTCATTTATTTCCTTTTTGGTCTATATAGACTATTATAAGAAAAGGATCACCCTAGCACCTTCTAGCGAGGAATGTTTCCCTTAGTATCCTTTTATTCTTTCTCTGAATTTGGGACCGTACTTTATGAAAAATCTCATCATAGGTTGTATTTAATCTCTTTTACAACCTTCTCATCGATAAAATATTGTCAAGAAAACTTGGTTTCGTTCATGCTCGTAAAATTATTTGAACGATCGTCCCATCAGTATAAGTTTAACCTTTTTCGGCCTAGTTGGAATACCAAGTGTAAAGAAGTGTCCCTCCCCAAAAGGTTGGGAGAGATCTCCTTTATATACGTTTATCCTTTTTTTAGCTTTAGAGACTATTAATGAAAATTAGACCACACTAGAGTCTTCCTCCTAATTTTTAGACTCTCTAAAAATGAAAACACCATCGAGCATTTACTTTCTTGGGCTCGCTAAAAATACATGAGATATTGTTATGTTGAGCTTACTTCTATCCCTTCTTAGTGCTCCTCAAACTATGAAGAAGGCCCAAATAGTGTATTTAGGTACCATCACATATGATATCACAGTGTGGAAGCTTCTCCCCATTGGGTTGCTTTTGTTTAGAGTATTCTATGATGACTCTTCCTTGGATCCCTTGGATATCACTAATCCAATTACCTCCCTCAGTATTTCCCATTTGTAGTTATCTTCCCAATATTATAGCTATGATCCCTCTCCCATGATTCAGTTTGATTTGTTTCGAGGTCATCACTCCTAATATACTCTAAACAAAGGAAGTTTGAGTCCCCCGTACTCCCCTTTCATATTTCCCCATTCAGTGTGTCAGCCCCTAGATTGTTCCACATCTTTGGTTATCCCCCTCATGCTTCTAGTCAAGGAAACATCATTTCCTTAATTA
Organism: Pseudotsuga menziesii; assembly: GCA_001517045.1. Classification (NCBI taxonomy): domain Eukaryota; kingdom Viridiplantae; phylum Streptophyta; class Pinopsida; order Pinales; family Pinaceae; genus Pseudotsuga; species Pseudotsuga menziesii. Next base: position 116,669 of record LPNX011177950.1, on the reverse strand, counting down.
GTTGTAGGTATTCCTATGTTGACATCATCGCAACTATTCTAGATGATAGACCCAAAGGTCCTTGTCTCCTGATTTCATCAACCTCATTGATGATTTCCTTGGACCACTGGAAAGGAGTCATTAGTGCATTTGGAGTTGGTTATGTCTCACGTTCTCGAATTCATGTACATCATTGTACCATTGATATTCGTATAGGGTATTGGTCCGTTCATTATTTGTTATGAGACCCTGGTTGTCACATGAATCTAGCACATTAGTGAGTCTACCTAAGGGACCCATACAATGTCATGTCCCTTGTGATTTCTCAGTTGTTTTGGTGACAGTGTTCGGAAGCTCCCAGTATTATGCTTCCATGTATATCCAACACTTGATGCTTCATATTGTACCACACATATTTTGACTCTCATTCATTGATTCCATATATATGTACACCTCGAGATTCAACAGAGAATTAGTTGTGATGATATTGAATTCCATCAGAATGCCATTGTTCCTATGTATCAGTTCTTTATGTCAGCATTGTATTCAGCCTCCCATTGAGGCCACCATTATGTATCATCATTTTTATATGTATTGATCGACTCCCATGTTTTTGATCCTTGATCCCATTATTTATTCTTTTGACACTATTACGAGCATGGGTATTCCCACCTCGTCCATATACATCTCACACATTATATGTATCTCATCCATTTTTTGAGAACCAATAATAAAAAACAAAAATTCACCTTAGTTCGAATCAGGAAGCTCCACTTCTTTGTGGGTCTCTCCACTCTCTCCACTATTGTCACCATTATTCCCATGATCCTATGGTTTCCATCGGCCATACAATGAGCTCTTGCCCTCACACATCAGAGGGAAATTTGTTAACACTAAAAAGTGTTCACCTAGCTCTCCATGGTCTAAACCATATACATACATCATATCCCGGCACATTTCCCTTACTTTTGACATTCACAATTGTATTTCCACAAAAAATGGTCCAAAACATCATTATTCCTTCCCACAAATGAAGGGATGATGAGCATTTATTATGGTTTACCCTCACTCTCTCCCAAAAAGGGTAAAAAAACCCTAGAAAGGGGTCAAAAACCCTGAAAAAGAGAAAGGGTAAGAAAACCATAGATAAATACCATGGATAATAAAACATCATGGATCATCACCTTGGGTCAAAAAAACCTATGACCACACTATAAATACATTGAGAAGGGCTCTCCCAAAACACCTTTTCATTCACTTATGGTTACGTTGTGCCATTGCTCTCAGATATACCACATACTTTCCTACCATTATTCCCCTTGCCACATCATTTCCCATGGTTTACATTGAGAATACTCCGTACCCACTTTGGATCCATTCCGTGTCTGACAAATATTCATGGAGACAACTGGAGAACCAACCTGTGAAGCCACGGAACCACTTCCGAGGACAACTATGGTGGCCCATCATATAGGATAAAGGTGTGTTTATTTTTTTTTCTTGCATAAGTTAGTTTAAATATATGTTAAAATCCTAAAAATATTTTCTTTTAGTTGTTATCATTGCTACTCTTGTTGTTTAGTTTCCTGTTATTCCATTGAAATCTAACTTATGATCTCCATGATCTAAGGTTGGTGCATCTGCACGTAATAGGGGAGAAATCCCCATTACAATGGGGGTTCGAAGCCTTACAAGGACAAGGACAAGAGGAAGCAATAGAAGACCGAATGCACCTACTGTCACAAAGGATGGAATCCAGAGAGTGCATGCATGAAGAATACCATAGAGATGATGGCACAACTGCTTGAGAAGAATAACAACCCACTACCTCAAGTTGCAAGGAAGAAATATGGTGGTTCAGGCTCAGACAAAAAATAAAGGTTCCATGCATTAGTTTCTGGTTCTTCATACTCTTATTCCTTCATCATATATTGAGGAGATTCAAGTCATCTGGATTATGTAGAATAATTATTCGTGTCCATGTATTCTAATAGTGGTCCAATTATTTGAATGGGTGATGATTCAAATATCCAAGCAAAAGAGATTGGTAGGATCGATCTTGATGATGGATAATTCAATAATGTTTTTTTTGTACCTGATTTGGAAGCGAACCTACTCTCATTTTTAATGTCCCTTTTTTGAATTTTTATTACAATGACCAATTTTTCAGTTTTTTCCCAATTTCGAGCTTTGACTAGCTTTGATGTCTAGTCTCCAAATTGGTCCAAATGCTCCCAAATATTCACAAACGTTATATGAATGATATTAAGGCTTTAATATAATTTTCAGGAAATATTTATGACCCTCTAAAGGCTTATTCAAACTTTTTTAAGATTTTGGTCGAGGTAGGAGTTTTGATTCGTAATTTGGGGTTCTAATTCCCCCACAATGAATACTGAAAATGGCTTCCCAAATGAACTCAATCCAACTCGAATTTATGAATGGAAGTAGGGTAAATGTAAAGGAAATAAATATGAACTCATATGCATCACCATTCAATTTTTAATGTCTGCTATAACTCCCTTAAATCAGATGCAAAAAGACTAGTTTCAACCTTGGGGCGAATGATAGGCAAACTTCTCCAAATGCTATGAAACTCAACAAAATAACTCCAAATTCTTAGGTAATGAACATAAAAATCATATAATCCATAAATAACAGTCCATTCATCCATAAACCATCATTATTTTACTTATCCATTTGAATCTATCAACATTATATTGGTTCACAACAAGGTAGTGTGGAAATGACATTGTTTCTTCATTGTTTAACATTTATACATGAAATATTTTGGGTATTTTGAACTGATAGTATTCTGAAATTTTAAATACATAAATAAAAGTACATTGATTCATAAACCATCAATATTTTACTTATCCATTCAAATCCATCAACATTACATTGGTTCACAACAAGATAGTGGGGAAATGGCACTATTTCTTCATTGATTAAGATTTTTACATGAAATATTTCAGTATTTCAAACTAAGAGTATTATGAAATTTAAATAAAGATAATTTACATTAGAAAATAAAATAATGGGGCATTATAAGCTTCCCAAATATATCACTAGGTCACCCAAAGCACAATCCTTCCATGAGCAACAATATGCAATAAAAACTGTAAATGGTTGAGAGAAAGTGTTGCAATAGAAGAAAACACGAGATGCCCTGTATCTTACACCCGAAAATAAAAACACATTAAATATCCATTAAATACCTTAGTGGAATCTCCAAACATCAACTTGGATGGGAATCTTTCACTCTCGAAATTGGCAAAGGAAAGAAAACTACTCATACACTAGCTCTCACAATTCATAAATGACAATTTCTCAAATGAAAAAAAAGTCATTATCTTGGTTGATTCCTATATTTTATAAAAATCATTAGCCTTATAATGGTACCAATCCATCCACAAAATCAATCCAATTCAAATTTGGGTGTGGGCTCAATATTTTCCATGTGTCCTTCATTTCCTAGCCTTCCATCTTCCCCCAATTTGAGTAGGAACCCATTGAGCTTACCCAGCTCACATGAGCACCCTCTTGGATGCTATATTTCGACATGACATGCCAAATATGTCATATTTCATCCTTTACATCTGATTTGTGTCATATGTTTCATAGCATCTTCATCATTATTGTCATAGAGCTAAGGAATCTAGTCCAAGTGTCTCACTAGCTCCAAAATGACTCTTCTTCTCCCATGTAAGTTACATTTCCTTCCAAATTCATTCCATTATGCATATTTCCAATTTTATTATCCTTATAACTCATCCAAGAGCATTTATGCTTCCCATGGATTCAAATTTGCAAGAGGAGGATGCCATGTGGCACATAAATTCTAGCTTGTGTGGGTCCCATAGTTTCCATGTGTCTACATGCTCCATTGCCACTTCAATTTTCTATTGTATTCATTTAATAAGATACATTATTAAATATTTATTCCATTATAATTTCTGAACATCATTTAGTGTCCCCCTTATTCCAAATCCCAAAGCTTCCACCCCCAACCTAGGAAACTAGTAATTTTCCTCCTTGGCAATTATTTGACCCTTAGCATCAATTTGACAAAATCTCATTATATGGAAAATGTGATTAGGACATTGTGACCCAATGAAAAATTTTGGACATGACAAATCATCCCTTCCAAATATTTCTTGTCCTCAAGCAATTTCAAACATGGGTGTTGAAGAACCTGCTTTTTGTATGATTCTCTGAAGTTGCCACTGAGTTGGCCAACTTTGAGTCTTTGAGATTCGATGAATATTTTAGAGAGGAACCACCATGCTTGATGCTGAACTAATTTGATTAAAATCACTTTATTAAGTGGGGAATCCATCCCCCATACTTATTTCTTCCCAAAAATTTTTAAATCCGTGGGACTAAAATATATCCCAATGTCCCATTGTGTCTATTGCACTCCAACAATTAACAGTGCTCTCCAACCCATATCATTAGGAAAGAGAATTATGGGATCCCATTTTCTTGTATGCATTCTTCCAAAAATCACAAGTACATAATATATATCATCAAAGTACATAAAAACATAATAAAAATGTACATCAAGGAGGTGCCTCATCAAAAAATCATGAAAGTGCTTATACCTCCAAGTAAGTAGACCACCATTTTCCAAGTGCATACAAGATTCAAGTGACCAATCAAATATGCTCCAATGACATAGGTGAGGATCCCATGTCCTATAATGATGCTGCAAAAGGATTTGATATGCATCAAAACATTCATCCATGTATTCTTTCATCCAAGAAGTGAATGAAGAATCTCCACTCAAATCTGAACCAAATAATGAGCAAAGAAAACATGAATACTTCAAGTGGATCAAAGAAGTCTCATTAATACACCCATGAATATGTATATCATCGTGAAATAACAAAGGATTTTTCTGCCAATAATAATGTTCTTCAATCACATATCTCTTCACCCAAGTGTGGGATGAAGTTCCTCCAACATCAAATAGACTAGGCAAGGAGCAAAGAAAATCATGAGTCTCCAAGTGACTCAAGTGAACATCATAGGTGCACCCATGTAGATGTGTATCGTCATAATGTAAAAAAGGATGATGTTGCAAATGTAAATAATAATGTGCTCCAACCATGTCATCATAAAAATTAAAAATAGGAGTTCCATACTCCTCATGTGGTGCCATAAAAAATAACCCTTTCACCCATACTTCATTGAGACTAGTGCTGCAAAAAATGGAATTGTAGGATCTAGGAGAATGAACTAGCTCACCCAAATGATCAAAAGTGCAAGAGTTTCATCATTGGAAGGATCCATATGGGTAGTATCATGCAATTCCTTCAAAAGTGTGAAACCTTTGTCATTGATGGGTTCCAATGTAGAGAATTCATGCTCTTCTTTAAAAATTGCATAACCTTAATCAAGAGACAATTCAACTTCCTCTTCCACCACATCAAGTGTTTGCATCTCATCAAGATAATATTCAATCACATAAAGCACATTCATATTTCCACATTTTTGAGCCTCATTTTGTTATCATTTTTGGCATTGAAATAACACATTTAAATGCATATTTTATTATCTTTCGTATATTTTATATCATGCAGATCGTTATTCAACACAAGGTAAGAACAAATTTAATGTTTATTCAAATTTGGTTATTAATATCATTTTTATGATTTTATTAACTCAAATATTTATTATTTTAAGCATATTTTGATATATTAATTAATTTATATATATATATTTTTTGCAGATTTACAGTTTTTGGGCAAGCTTATAATAGATATATTAGTTTCCACATCGTTAAAATAGACAAGCATTCAGCCCGATCTATGCAACCACCATTCAACTTACCATTCAGCCCGATATGTGCAATCGTCGTCCAGCTCATCACGCAGTTCATCACGCAACTTGATGTCCAGCTTCCCATCTAGCTCATTAATCAGGTTGCATGCTGTCCATAACTCATTCCAGGCATTTAATGTGGAATAGTTCTGTAAACAACATGTTGTCCATTGGTTCGGTTGATGGAAAAGATCATGTTCTAGAATATTTCCCTCATGCTTCCACTGCTCAACACCAACTTTCTTATCACCCATGTGTTCAAAGGGAGGAATAAATCTAGTCTAGAAGGATCAGTGGTGGCCTTCTCTACTTAAACTCCAAATTGTTACTAGTTTGTGCGCATTGAAGAATGGAATGACCTATCCACCATGTGCTCTTATTTGTTTGACACCAAACCATCAATTGAGCTAAGGAATGGGTTGTATGACACATCATACACACTCATGAAGAACCCATTTTTTGGAAGACCTGTCATGTACATTTCCTGCACCAACACCACTCCACCAGTCACACTCAAGGAGGAGTAGTTACACCACCACAACACCCTGCTCATGTTGAAGAAAACCAGACTTACGCCAAATAAGGGATATGCTCATGCGCTGGCCTATGAATAATTATTTCCTTTTATGATTGACTAAATTTAGAAGAGCAGTCGACCACTAAAGGGTTGACTTGCTCATTCTCTTGAAAACAGTGAGTATATAAACACTTCCACACACAGAGATAAGGGATTGATCAATCTTTTAGGTAGATAGCTAGTCTGTTTTGAGAGAAAAAGATTGTTACTTTGTTCCTTCTTTTTAATAGAAGCTCTATGCCTTGTTGTTGATGATTGTGTGTGAAAGTATTCGCCAGGAATTACCTGTGATTGCTGAGAGGGCCCCTTGACAATTCATGGTTTCTATTTCCATATGAGTTCTTGTTATCTCTTCATCACAGATAAGTAGTTTAATTTTTAATTTGTTTATATTTTTTTTATGTTATCTGTAACCTATTCTTATTGTAGTTAATGTAATTAACATTATGTTGTTAATGTAGTCTTTGCTTATAGAATTAAAACTACCGGTCATATGTAGTTTGTTTTTTAGCTTTCTTTTTAGTTTAATGCTTAATGGTATGTCTGCAATTAGAAAAAATCTAATCAGTCTTAGGTTTAATTTGTAGTTGTAGATTAGTTTTGCTGTTTTTTTGTTTAAACTATAAATTAGTTCAGTTATGTTTTAGTTTGATTTATTTTATAATATAAATTATCTTTTCAAAACATAGATTAGTATTATAAGTCTTTCAATTATCTTAAATTATTAATTAGGTTTAAATTCTGTCCTTTATGCATTTTGTTTTCATATGCACATAATCAGTGATAATTAAGTCATTTTGGTCTATTTTTATTGTTTTCTGTATGCACCCTCTCATTCGGACTGTGTGTTTGGACTGTCATTCGGACCTTCCTTCCAGATTGTCGTCCATCCTTCCATCCAACCTTTAGCATTCCTAATTTCATTTTAAACCTGTTTTCAGTTCTGTTTCTTTGGCTCTTTTATTATGCTCTGATTGTAGTCATTAGATAATGGTTATGTTTTTATTTGAACTATAGATTAGATTGTTTAAAGTATTTACTAAGTTTTATCCTTAGTTTTCCTCTTTCCAACCCATGCTTTGAGTTATGCGTTGTGATTTTGTTTCTTTTGGTTTCTAATTTTCTTCTTTAATACTACTGTAATGTTTGGAAATTATGTTATTGGTTTGGTTTGATTTATTTCTTTGTATATGGATTTTTTTTTAGGGTTAGATGTGTTAATTTCTAGTATACTAGTACCTTGTAAATTGATCATAGTGATAAGACCTATTCCTTTCACTATGTGATTATTGAAGAGACTTGTAGAAAAGAAGTTAAAATTATCTTTATTAAGTTTTCTACTTGCTTGTCTTTATTAATTTTTCTACCTGCTTTTCTTACTCAGTTTTCAATTCACTTATTATTCAAGTCTTCCTTGAACCCCATCTTTTTAAGTAGTTGTTGATAATATATTTTTTCAGTTAGAAATTATTTGTTTATAAATTATCTAGTTGTTGTGATTGTATTTCCAAATATGTACTTTCTGTGAATAGTTAGATCTTGAAGTTATTTAATAGGTTTTGTTATATTCTCATTTGTTAGTTGAAATAACATATTTTGATATTATCCTAGTATGATCTTTTTCTTTAATCACATTAATAATTAAATTTTTAGGAGTTTGACTCGGTTTTTCATTTTGAAATATTTTCAATCTTTTGTTTATTAAAGTATTTTATACAACGCCCTAGGAACCCCTCTACCTTCGCATATATTTTGTAGCAACTCTAAGCCTACCAACCCCATTCAATAATTAAATATTAGGTGTATTTAAGATAGTAGAATACATCCAGACATTTTGGTATTAATCTAGGTATTTTAACACCCAACATTTTGGCATCGTTGCCAGGGAGTTGTTCTGTAAGGTAGAAAAAATAGAATTTGCTTATGAAGTTTAGTGAGTAGAAGTAGTCTAGGTTCTCCTTTAGTTTAGTTTTTCATGAACAGAGTCTAGATTTATAAGGATAGATAGGTTGCCTTTACATTACACAGCAAGGGGAAGGGGAAATGGTAAGACACAAAGACGACTTCACTGTAGAATTTCCATAGTGTGATAGCCTGATGCATCCACTTTAGTGGGTCTCTCCAAATCCTTGTTGTTCCTTTTTCGCACAGGTGTGTTTACTTTACACAAAGTTTGATTTATTTCCCTTAAGTGTATTTTTATTTTCGTAGACAGAGATAGTTTACTTTTTCATAAGTTCAATTTGATGTATGTATACCTTTAGGTAATTTACTTTCGTACAATTTACTCGTATGCGAGTGTAGGACTTATTTTACAATTAAATCACTTAATGGTGTTGTAAGCACCACCCATCCCGCTAACAAAATAACACAAACATTTAAAAGGAGAGATGTAAGATAGCACATGAAAAACTATGTATATTGTGGGATGATATGGTAGGAAAGAAGGATGAAGAAGTTGTTACCTATGAATTCCCTATTAGAGATCCAGGAGGGGTAGCACAAATACAGTATATTCCCCCATCCATTTTTCCAAATTTTCATAGGCTAGAGAATGAAGACCCCAATGAATTTTTATTTCAATTGGAAATAATTTGTAGAGCATATAATGTTCAAACTCTGAATTTTTTCCCTCTTACTCTAAAAGGAGTAGCCCTCCGATGGTTCATGAGCCTAGGTGGTAATTGCATTCAAACTTGGGAAGACATGAAATATATGTTCTTGAAAAGATACAAATATTATTGTAGGGTGAATGAGGACATCTATGAAATAACACAGGGAGAAGAAGAAACTTTTGAAAATGATGTCAAACGCTTTTAATACAACCTTCAAAGATAAAAAATAAGACAGTCAGGAAAGGATACCTTGAAAAGACTTTTACTCAAAGGTATGAGAAGTGAATATTTAGAAATTTTAAGTTTGATGGGAGCAGGTGCCGTATTTCAATTATCATATGATAATGTTTGTGAATTATGTAGAAGGTATTCAAAAGGAAAAATCAAGATTAGCAAGAATATACCCTCTTCTCAGCCTCATCTCAACCCCTGTCAACCTTGTTCACAAATCCTTTTTGTCCCATCTGATGAACATAGGGATACTCTCTCTTATGATGCAACACTTCCTGTTCTACAACATTTTCAACAATATCCCATTTTCCCGGCAAGATCAACGACACAAACTAGTCAATTATACCTGCCACAATCACCTTGTAATAAACCTCCTCTATGCCCTATGCACATTCATGTTCAATTCATTCCACATTCTAACAACAATAAAATAGTACAATATGCTTACAATGTTGAACTACAACATTTACCAACCTTACCTACCGCACCAACATTATTGCAAGAAATTCATATGAGATTTGGAGAGGTTATAGATCAAGGGATTGTAGAAACTACGAAAGAAAGTGAGGTTTCTACTTGGCCTTTTCCACAAGAAGACAAGATCAACCTAGAATGCCTCTCAATCGATGAGGGAGGGACATTAGGACCTGAATATTCCCATTCACCAAACTTAGATTCTTCATACAACCTAGAGTTCAATGAAAGATCTCATGACATAACAAATGAAGAAGAAAACATAGAATACATAAGTCACATTGAAATATGGTTTTAAGAGGGAATCAAACTACAGTACCATCCTCTTCTTCAATGTTTATTGTTGGTAAATCAAACAGCTTGGTTTATTATTCATATCATGGTAATCATTGTAATATTTTTCTTATATGTGGATAAAGGTATATTTCTAATTTTTCTTTGAACATGGTTACATTGGAAGAATTCATACACTTGAATTGTTTTCTTTCTTTTTAGTAGAATAGGATAGTTTGTAAATATATTTTTGTTTTATTAAATAAATAAAAGTTACTATTTTTCTTTCTATAAGGTTATATATGTTTTTATAAATAAATATGAATCATCTAACAAGTGGTTTTGCAGTTTGATTATAAGTATTTTATCTATAAGCAGCTCATGGAGTATTATCTGAAGACAATTTATGATCGTAGGATATCATAAACCTTTCTTAAAAATTGCAGCTTATAGTGATAATTAAAAACAATTATGTGTATATCATTCTTAACCGTTCCTTTTATGATTTAGATAGTTTTTGGTATTTTGATTCAGACATGTATATCTCTGATTTTCTATTTTAACCAATTGCTTGATACGACCTACTTTTATTATCATATATTACTTTGTGCCTATGGATTACTAGCATTAGAGGAAATTTTAACTCAAAATGGGCCTCCTAAAAAAATTAATGAAATAATAGTGAAAATAATAAAATAATATTTATTAATTTTGGAGCAAGAAAAGAAAAGAACTATTTTTTGTTTGTATTTTTGACATATCTCCCCGTGGTTTTACTCAAATTTCGATCAAGAGAGCTCATTGGATGCGGAATTAAAATCCGCATCCAACGAGTACCCACTTGACATAATTTTGATGGACCCCGCTACCCCAAAAACAAGAAATACCTAAAAAATGTGATGATGATGTCATCATCACATTTTTTCAGTTATTTCTTGTTTTTGGGGTAGCAGGGTCCGTCAAAATTATACCGAGTGGGTACTCGTTGGATGTGGATTTTAATTTTGCATCCAACAAGCTATCTCGATCAAAATTTGAGTAAAAACATAGGGAGATATGTCGAAAATACAATCAAAAAAAGCAGTTTTTTTATGATATTGTTGAGGCCTAGAAAATCGCAGGCAACAACAGTAAGGGATTCTCCCCAGTCAACGTTCCCAACTAGCCCATGACTGTTTGGTGTAGGAAATTTGTCCAGTTTGCGGTCTGGCTACCGTAGGTCAAGTAACAAAAATAAAAGTTTTTACCGGTTGCGGCCCGGTCCACCGTGGGTATTTTTTGTATTTTTTGACTTAAAGTATGATATGCACGTGACTAATTAACCATGCAGGGTGATAAAGGATGCAAGGAGTAGTCACAATGTGATGTGTAGGTTCTTACCTCTCGTCTTAGAACTTAAAATCATCTAAATCACCTATGCAGCAATAAAGTAAAACTAACTATCTATCTATCTATCCCCGGGGAGCCAGATTGTAACTTATTTATGAGTAATGTATATTGTGCACGCATTATAAAGAGAAATTACAGATAGACGATATTCCTTCCTACAACACATGAACGATTAAAGATATTTAGACAATCAGATAGGCAATTGTTTATGAACAACATGCATTACTCATGGTGGTAATTTCACAGAATAAACCAGAAATCATTCAAACAAGAACATAGGCTCTAAGAGTTAGAATGATCTCATAGTTAATGGACAAAAACTGGAAAAATGAAATAGTTCATCTTTCACCAATCCATAGCATAGCATTTGAACATCCCACCAAACTTTCTCCGATAGGAAAACAATAATTCTTTATTGCAAAAAAAAGTAGTTCTTCTTACAATATCTCTTTACATGTCTAACTGGGAAAAATCCCCCATTCTATCAAACTCTCCTATACTTATACTACAAGCAAAACTCTTGGGCTGCCCCTCGGTGACCTTTGGGCTCCCCCAAGCGTTTAATCTCACAATTTTGTCCTTTTGTGAGTGCTGATGATTCATACAAACATCACATTTCAGATTTTAAAAAAAAAATTATGAAAAGGGACCAGCTTGGTAACTGTCGAACTTTCCCAAGTCCGGGCCTCTGCTTCTATTGATTATGCTCAGTAATCCGTTGGTCCTTTGCTAGATCCCGTAGAGCTTAAACTTGACTTTATTCTTCTTTTCTCTGCTTCTACTTCTTTGTTCCTCAACCACTTCCCTCCTTGCTGCCTCCCTTATACTTTGTATTTTAAACACATCTTACTCGTAGTAATTGTCTTGTCCTGAAAATAACAGATTTTAGATCATTTATAGTTTACTGAAGTAACACGAACTGTATCAATACATGAATTCAAAACAATGTTAATGCATGAAAAGAGAAGATGGTAATGCAAAGAAAATCCTCACAGCTAGGCTTGGAATCCACTAAATCCACTAAAAAAAAAGCCCGATAGACAGGCTCCCTATCTCACACCAGGCCGCATCTAGGCCCAATCGACATCCTTCGAAGAAACACCAAAATGACACAGTAACCGCCATAGAAAAATGGAGTGGAAGCACACAAGAAAGGTGGGAAAATACTAAGCATCAGGCGAAACACGAACTCACCTCGGTGGGCGGAGAACTACGGATCAGATGATTAGTTCATCAAGGAGCCGCAACGGCGGGAGAACAATTTACTATGGCTTCCACAATACTAGAAAACATCGACTAAATAAACACTAAACACTGCAGTATCGGACATCGGAAAGACTACGGCATCAAAAGCCATGTGCTTTGCACAACCGTAACAGCGAAAGAGAAGAAGGTTATAGACATGTGACTAGAGGGCTGACATGCATCAGACGGTGGAAACATAAGGATCGGAGGTTGCAAGAATAATTCCTTCCACAACGTCGGGTGGAAAAACCACTAAGCTAACTATCGAGACATCCGCAGAGCTAACCAGGAGAAACCAATAGCGCACTAGGGCTTCGCAAGACTAAACGTCGAGGTGATAGAGGTATAAGGAGCCATAATAGCAGGAACATAAAGGACATCATGCCCCACTATGCAAGGTCTGAATCAGAAGAGAAAACAACTAAAAGATTGGAAAGGTGGTGCTTTTGGAAGCCGCAATGGCGGAAGACCAAAACTTAAGGATCGACGAAAACGACAAAGCGGGGTTAAAAAATCAATGTATCGGGGGACTTCACAATCTGTCGTCCACAACTGCGGAGAACGAAGTAACAGTACTTTCTGACGTGAAACAAAAAAATCAGCCGATTGAGACATATGCATCGGAAAAGAATAACGAAGCTAAAGCTGATTATCTCTCCGCAACGGCGGGAGAACAAGCAGATAAACTTCCGATTCAAACACTTGGAAATGCATTCAAAGGCAATGATAAATTTAAACAAGTGGTGGATCAATTCAAGCATTAGAAAAAATATTTCTGAAGGATCATTAGATCAAATCAAATAAGAAAATCAAACCGATATAAGAAAAAGGAGGGTCCCAAAAAATTTTGAATTTTGGGAAAATGTTGCAGCTGCAACAATTTGCGACTACCTGGTGAACCCCAGATTTCTGTCTTAACTCCTTCCTAGTAAAATACTATCTAGCTGTAATACCCCGGTTTTAACCCCGCTTGCATTAAAATACATAGGATACATATGTTGTAAATAATATTGGTGCGGAGCTAAATGCCAAGGCCCCACCATAGATTTGGTTATGTTGTGTTTTTATTAGGAATGGTCACCGATGGTATGTCAGGACATGCGGCATATATTTAATTGTGGCATCATGTAAACACACATTTTAATTAAATAACCCAACCAACTATGTTCACAGCAACTAAATTGAGAAGGGGCATGATTCTAAGGATAAGGAAAGGGGGGGATGTGGAACATTGAGTCACGGGGGAAAACAATGTGTCACCACCACCTTGGTTATCTCTTTTTTTGTTAGTTGAGGTAGCGATTGGTTGGCGAGAAGACCACTAATTCCCACGCTTGATCTCCTCTCCCCATGATGCATCTGTTGGTCTGTCCACTCACCAGATCGTGAGTCTGTTCGTTCTCCTCTCACACAGGCTGAGTTAAAACGTTTCCACATTCCATTGTGGGGGTTTGGTCCATTTCTACCTGACCAATTGTTGGCTGGAGAGCATGCTAGTTCGGCCTCATGAATTTGAAGACCAGCGGATCGTTTTCTTTCCTCTATTCATGCATATTCTGTTCCTTTTCCACCATTGCCAGGCTACATGATGTTCTGTCATTTTCCATCATTGAATCATGAGCTAAAGACTGTTACTCTATTACTGGGTCGTGACCGTAATTCTCTTCCACATTTTGTTTAGTTGTGTCTTTTTCCATCCCTCATAGATTGGGAGTTTTGTTCTCTTCCCATTTTTCTAGTCTGTGTAAATCTCACAGTGATAGTATTAAAGATTGGTTTGCTGTGCGTTCATGTGAGTGTGTTAGCTACTGTTTTCCATGATGGCATGACTGTGTTTTTCCCTATAAACGCTTGAATAGCTTTTTGGCTGCTTGCATGCAGTGGATTTGTCCCCGGACTATTTGGGGTTGGTGAATGAGGGCCTAAGGTGCTTGATAAACCTGGTGGGTTGAGAACCACATGGACAGAACCACTGAGCTGGATTTCTTCTCCACAGCCCCTGAAGAGCACTGGAGGGAAGATCAGGGTCTGAGGGACTGCATTGCAGAGAAGGGACTGACTTCCTTGTGTTGGGTGTGTGTGGGTGTTCTAGAATCAAGGCTAGTTCTGGTGTTGGTGTCTGCAGCTCTTCAGTGAGCTCACCAGCTTAGCATTACCCTTTCCCAGCTCCTAAATGGCCTGATAAACCCAACTCTCTTGGCTTGGCTGATCTGTTGTTCGCCTGATAAACCCAACCGTGTTGGCTTGGCTGAACTGTGTACCCTTGTGGTGTTGTTACCTTGGCTATATGTAATCCTGTTAATTCCTTATTCCTTGGGGAATCATGCCCATCTCGGGGGTGGCAGCGTTGCTGAGAGATTTAGGAGCACACGGGCCTATGGTTGGGTGGAACATTGCAGCGACGTAGCTGGTTGCGGAACAAGCTCCTTATAAGATAAGTAAATTTGTCTATTTTACTTCTGCAATCCCATTTACTATTAATGATCATGATGAACATGTGAATGCTTGTACGAATGTATGTTGCTTCCACTGTGTATGATAAATAATCATGTATGCATGTTTTAGTTCAAGCATTTTATTTCAGCATTTCAGCAATGATTATGAGTGTACATGTTCATGGGGCTATATGCCCAAATGTTTTGGTGTGTAGTAGCATCCTCTTCGCCGATCGGAGGGTCGGGGACGTTACAACATTGTTTCAGAGCTCATGTTGTAGCATGGGCCTGAATGGACCACCAGGATGCAGTGACAGAAGCAGAATTTCCTTCTGCCCAGCATAGATCAGGATTTGATGGAAGCAAACTTCAAAAATTTTCCTAAGTGTTGACAGTCGGAACACTTAGCGAAATTGACTTCCGATGTGGCGGAAGGGTTAGTGGAACAAACTTCCAATGTAGCGAAAGGGTTAGGTGAAAGTGCGCCCGACGCAAAAATTTTGAAGGAAAATTTTGAAAATCGCCTAAGTGTTTGAAGTTCGTCGGAATAAATTAGTTGATCGAACATCCGCCGTTGTGGATGGAGAAATGACTACGCATCCGACGGTTAAGTTCTCCGACCGGCGACACCATGAAGAAGTTTGAAAATTTTGGCTAAGTGTTGAAATCGTCGGCTATCGGAAGAAAATAGTTGTTCGTCCATCCGACGTTGCGGAAGTCAAAGTCACTAGACTTTCGACGAGCAAGGACTTTCGATGCCGGTTGAAATAAGTTCACCGATCGGAAAGAGATAGAGGTTCATGCATTCGCTGTTGCGGAAGACAAAGGAACTAGTCTTTTGATGTGAAAACATTGCCGATACCGATCGGGTTGTGTCGTTGATCAGGGGAAAGTCGAAGATCGTGCTCTTCCATTGTGGATATTGTTTGAACTAACTCGCTGATGAAAAGAAGAAGTAGGGCCGATCAAGTGCTGAAGAGAAGACATGAAAGGAAAATTTCAAAAAAAATTCCAAGTTCAAAAATCACCGGCCATCGACAATGATTACTGGATTGAACATCCGCCATTGCGGCTTTCCAATGGACTAGCCTTCTGAAGGTTAGTGGATCCTATCGCCGATGAGGAGAAAAGTTGAAATTTTGTTTAAGTGTGGAAACCGTCGGAAAACTTTAGAATATTGGACTGCTGACGTGTCGGAAGCCAAAGGAAGATCTGCCCGACATGTCGAAAAGATTTAGTTGTTTCAATCACCGACGAGTGTTTAGCGTCGGAAAGATTTAGTTGTTTTACTACCCGACATTACGGATGTCTAAGGAACTATCCACCCGATGGATAGTGGTTTTGGCCACCGATAAACAATGGAGAAGCTAGTGGTTTGGGGATCCGAAATGGAGGAAGAAGTTAGTTGTTTTGACAACCGAAACGTCGGACAGATAGTCGAAATGAGATTCGATTTTACAAGGAGGAAATTTTGAGTTTTCAATAGGATTTCCCTAGCAGATTGTGACTGTTTTTCAGTGGATTTTTCATGTGCTGGAAATGAGAAAAGAGGCAGTGATTTACAAAAGAAAATTGGGGTTTTTCAAAGTAGATTTTTCAGCAATTATAGCTATTTTTCAGTGGATTTTTTTTAGCAGACTGTCAATAGATTACAGGGATGAACAAGAAAAGAATTTTTTTGTGTTTAAGCAAAACTGTTGTTTATGGTTTTTTCCAAGAAAAAGGTAAGTAGTTTGATTTATATTAATACTATGCATCTAATAGTTTGCTACTAACACATTGCAGAAATATAGATAACTTCCAAGAGCAGTACTCCAGAAAGAACAGTGTGGTAAAGCCAGAGGTGGTTCAGCCATGACAACCCAGGATGGGTATGATGCTCGGGATTCTTATGAGCAAGCAGAAGATGCCATGGGAGAAAATGTCCACAATAGGAATGATGACATTGAGTCTAATGGAAGGATATTCCAAGAGACACCGTTAGATGTTGTAGCCACCATGAGAAGCTTAATTAAAGCCCAGGAAGAGCAGCAACAGTTGAATGCTGCCATATTGGAAATTTTGACAGACTTACAGAAAAAGATGGATTCTGGATGAAGTACAACAAGACCAGAAGGCAGTAAGAGTAGTACTAGGAGAAGGAGAAGGACTTCTAGTGGATCGTCTGACTCTAAAGAATCCAGTGGAGATACAAGTTCATCTCCTCATAAAAGGAAAAGAAGAAGGCACCTTAGGGATCACTCTCGAGATGAGTTTAGGAAAGCTAAACCTCCTACATTTGATGGTGAGATAAAGATGGGACAAGAAGCTGAGGCTTGGATTCTTGGGATAAAGAAGTACTTTTAGGTGTAGGATTATTCAGGAAACATGAAGGCACGAGTTGCCATATTCAATCTAAATGGAAGGGAATCCATTTGGTGGGAACACTTCAAGCAGGTAAAGAAGATTAGTGAAAGGAAACTGAAGTGGAAATAGTTCAAGAAGTATTTTAGGCAGAAATACCTCTCTAACAGGTACTATGATGACAAGATCAAGGATTTCCATGAGCTGAGATTGGGACAGCAAACCATGGATGAATATGTAAATAATTTTTTGGAGTTGTTAAGGTATGTTCGGTACATTAGAGATGAAAAAGTGAAGATCCAACGTTTTTTGAGTGGATTACCTCAGTCTTACAAAGATATAATTGAGTTTTATGAACCTAGAACTCTTGAAGAAGCAATAAGAAAATCTAAGTATTGCTATGAGCAAAGCAAAGGTAAACCTGATTACCATAAGGCATGGAAGGACAAGAAGAACGAAAAGTTGGACCAAAGAAAGAAAGGTTTCAAACCTTCTAGATTCAAGAATCAGCAAAAGCAACCCTCCCAAGCTGCGAGTGATCCAGTTGGAGTGACAAGTGGAAATCCTAAAGAGCCACATTCGAATAAAGGTCCACTCAAATGTTGGAAATGTGAAGGACCTCGCTTGCATAGAAATTGTCCACTCAAGAATGAGAGTGCAAGAACAACTTATAACATTCAAGAAGCAGAAATAGTGGGTCAAGTAGCAAGGGCCGTCCCTAGGATTTATGTAGAACTGGAGGACCGCTAGGAAGATCATCAGTCAACTGTGGCTGAAGTAGCAGGTAAGATTTTTGAGCAATCTGTTTCTATTTTGATTGACCCTGGTTCTACACACAGTTACATTACTCCTATAGTAGTGGAGATTTGTGCTTTTAAGAAGGTAAAGCATAGGAAATCTTGGTTAGTTCAGCTAGCCACTAGAACTAAGAGAAAGGTTAGTGAAGTGGTAGAGAAATGTCCATTGGTTATGGATGGGTTGGTCACTTGTGTATATCTAAATGTTCTACCGCTTGGTTCCTATGATGTTCTCATTGGGATGGATTGGTTAGAAGCTCACAGGGTGAAACTTGACTGTTACAATAAGACTTTTGAATGCATGGATGAAGAAGGGAACCTAGTAGTTGTGAGAGGCATTCCAAAGGTGATTTCAGTACGGCAGGTTTCATCAATGCAGTTAAAGAAGTTCTATAGGAAGGTTTTCCAGTTGTATGTAGCTCATATTCTGGAGGCATCAGGAGGTGAAACTCCTGGGTTGGAGGATTATCAGGTATTATGGGAATTCAGGGATGTGTTTCCTGATGAGATCCCAGGGATTCCTCCAAAGAGGGACATTGATTTCACAATTTAACTTGTTCCAGGAGTAGCACCAGTGTCCAAGGCACCCTACTGGATGAGTACACCGAAGATGATAGAATTGAAAATGCAACTACAAGAGTTGTTGGAAAAGAAATAGATCCGGCCAAGTGTGTCTCCTTGGGGAGCACCAGTTCTATTTGTAAAGAAGAAATATGGTACACTCAGGTTGTGTATTGATTACAGATAGTTGAACAAGTTTACGGTGAAGAATAAATATCCTTTGCCTAGGGTTGATGACCTCTTTGATCAAATGAGAGGAGCAAAGGTATTTTCCAAGATTGACTTGAGGTCTGGTTACCATCAGGTGAGAATCAAGGATGAGGACATTCATAAGATAGCCTTCAGGACAAGGTATGGGAATTATGACTTTGTAGTAGTACCATTTGGGCTCACAAATGCACCAGCTATATTTATGTGCCTTATGAATAGTGTCTTCAGCAAGTATTTGGACAAGTTTGTTCTTTTTTTCCTTGATGACATTCTTGTTTATTCTAAGAATGAGGAAGAACATGAAGAGCATTTGAGATTGACATTACAATTTCTCAGGGAGCACCAGTTGTATGCAAAACTAAGCAAGTGTGACTTCTATAGAGATAGAATTTAGTATTTGAGTCACATTATCTCAAAGGAGGGTATATCTGTGGACCCTGAAAAGATTGAAACCATTATGAACTGGCCTACTCCAAGAAATGTGACAAATGTGAGATCTTTTATGGGACTTGCAGGATACTACAGGAGGTTCATTGAGGGATTCTCCAAAGTTGCACATGCCATCACTTCTTTGCAAAGGAAGGGGATGCAGTTCAAATGGACATCGAGGTGTGAAGAAATCTTCCATAGGTTGAAGATTCTTCTCACTAGTGCACCAGTATTGAAGGTTGCATATCCAGAGAAAGATTTTGTGGTATGTACCGATGCATGCGAACAAGGGCTTGGAGGAGTCCTTATGCAAGATAACCACGTGATATGTTATGAGTCAAGAAAGCTGAAGGAACATGAGAAGAACTATGCCCCTCATGATCTAGAGCTTGCAACCATAGTACATGCTCTCAAGATGTGGAGGCATTACTTGATGGGTAGGAGATTTGAGCTCAGAACATATCACTGTGGACTGAAGTATTTGTTTGATCAGCCTACTCTGAATTCTAGGCAAGCAAGATGGCTGGAATTTTTATGTGAGTTCGATTTCGAAATCAAGCACATAAAAGGGAAAGAAAATAAGGTAGCTAATGCACTCAGCAGGATGGTACAGGAAATGCATGTGGCGTCCTTTAGTATTTGACAATCAGATTTGAGGTAGCAGATTGTAAGTCATGCTGCTGGAGATGAATTGTATGAACAGATAAAAGACAAACTGCAGCATCAAAGTATCGAGAAGAGATATGAGGGATATAAATTGGAAGAAGATGGAATTCTCACTTTTAAAGGTAGAATTTATATTCCACATGTAGCAGATTTGAGGAGAGTTGTTATGGATGAAATCCATCAAGCTCCGTATTCTGGTCACCCAGGATATCAGAAGACAATTGCTACAGCCAGAAAGTAGTACTTTTGGCCAGGTATGAAAAGGAACATGGCTGAATACATTTCAAGGTATATGAAATGTCAACAGGTAAAGTTTGAGCATCAACACCCTGCAGGTTTGTTGCATCCTTTGCCGGTTCCAGAATGGAAATGGGAAGTTATTTCCATGGATTTTATTACAGGATTGCCAATGACTTGGAGACAACATGATTCTATCATGGTTGTGGTAGAAAAGTTTACTGAGGCAGCACATTTTATACCAGTGAAGTCTACGTACAAGACTGATGACATTGCAAATATCTTCATGAAGGAGATTTTCAAATTGCATGGATTGCCTAAGGCAATAGTCTCTGATAGAGATGTCAAGTTCACTTCCAACTTTTGGAAGGGTTTGTTTGCAAATTTGGGTACAAAGTTAAACTTCAGCACTGCATACCATCCTCAGACAGATGGTCAGACAGAGAGAGTTAATCAGGTGCTTGAAGATATGTTTCACATGTATGTGATGGACAAACCAACCAAGTGGGAATATTACTTACACTTGGTAGAGTTTGCTTACAATAATGGATAGCAATCATCCTTTGGGATGAGT
The DNA here is from genome assembly GCA_001517045.1 of Pseudotsuga menziesii. NCBI lineage: Eukaryota > Viridiplantae > Streptophyta > Pinopsida > Pinales > Pinaceae > Pseudotsuga > Pseudotsuga menziesii. The sequence continues at coordinate 95,808 of LPNX011177950.1, read as the reverse complement.
CCATATGAATCTTTGTATGGAAGACGGTGCAGGACACCAGTGACTTGGGATAACCCGGTGAATAGAGTTGTGCTTGGACCAGAATTGCTCAAAGAAATGGAGCAAGAAGTTGTAAAGATTAGGCAGAGTTTGAAAGCAGCACAAGATAGACAGAAAAGATATGCAGATAAGAATAGGATCACTAGTACAAGTGATCAATTTTTCCACGGAAAAATGTGGCAATATCCATGGAAAAGCATGGATATTGCCACATCTAAGTGTTTTTTTTTTCCATGGAAACAATTCCGTCGCAATAGAGACAACCCCTAATTTGCGTTGCAAGAGCGACAATGTTCTATATTTCGTTAGATGTCTAAGCCGTTGCTATATCCATGCCTGGATGTCTCTGTATCCACGCCTGGCCATCGCTGTATCCACGCTCTGTATAAGGTTTTTAAAAAAAAATGCAAACCCAGGAATAAGACGTCGCTATAGCCACGCCTTCCCGTCTTTGTATCCATGCCTTTCCGTCTCTGTATCCATGCCTGGCCGTCACTGTATCCATGCCTTGCCATCTCTGTATCCACACCTAGCTGTCGCTGTATCCACGCTTTGTATAAGTTTAAAAAAATAAAAATGCAAACCCCAGGAATAGCAGTGTGTGATATTTAACAATGACTTCCAACTCTTCAATAGTCTTGTCAAGTCCCTTTTGAAACAAGTCATCAGGGCTAACCTAGCCCAAAGCTTGCAATGACTCATTGAACCTCAGCAAAAACCAAAATATAAAAGCCACAAGGGTTAGCTCAATCAAGCAATGCATCCAACCAAGGCATGCTACCAACGGGGATGCTATTGTGGCTAGCATTTGAGCTTCCCTCCATCCCGATAGTCCAGGTAAGTGGGGGGGAATCTAACAATGTTTTCCTTGAAAAAATGAATGAAATATATAAATAACATATTGTGGCTTCCATAAAATCATTGACTGTGATCATTGCCTACATACAACAATTAGACAACTGAAGATAGCAATTGTAGGAAATGTGTGGCCTCACATACAGAAAGCCAAAGTTAAATGTGCAAATCAAGCATCTTAGACTTACTACAATGCAAAGAAATATCACTTGATCAATATGACCATACTAATGAAAACAGAAATTGTGTATCAAATTTATGCAAAAGATTTGACAATCATATCCCATGACTATCTACAGCCAAAATAGAAGTTAAAACTTCACTTAAAGAAGAATCTTCTTTTTTCATCATCACATCGCAGCAGATACAAAAATATATAAAACAAGATAGATTTACGCAGAATATACATGTAGATCACCTTTTCTTTTTCTCTGTTGTTGTTTTTGTTTGTCTCACAGTGGATCTTCCTCTTACTGTAGAATTCCTCCCTAAATGATTCTGCCTCATCCATAATTTGATGCAACCTCTCCTTCTCACTTCTCTCATTTTCTTCAAGTCGGATTGCATTTTGACTGCATGCCAAAAAAAAACCACAAAAATGAGAGTATAGATTCAGAAGCAAATTTGTTTCAATTCAACATGTTACTAAAAACAGAATATGATAAAGAGAACCTATGAAATCTAATCAATTCTGATGGAATCCTATTTGTAAGTTCTGAAAAGAATTAATGAGGTTTTCTCAAATTAACCCATGCCTGTTTGATTAACTAGAGGATAGTTGTTACAGCCAAAGGAAAACATGCAAGTGTGGTTATGTACTAAGAAAAATAAGTTGTAATAAATCCCAAAGGCCACCATGAACTTCCCTTGGATATTACCCTAAAAGCATGCTTGAAAATGATGTATAGTAGCTAAGTCAACTTCCAAGAACCCTAAAATGAACAAAAGTTCATTTACTAACTGTTACACTATGTTATCTATCATCAAGACAAATGGCTTTTCATTCTTCAAATGCATTTGAAAAAATCAAAATGGTAGAGAATATTTTTTCTACCCTCAAAAATGTAAGTTGTCCTCCAGTGGAACTTAACAGCACACAATTGGTTTGCTGGTCTTTGCTAATTACCCCTTTATTAGGTATATAACATGCCACCCCTACTCAAAATGCTTTAGCCAGAATGCATGGATGAAATGACCATCAATGGCAATGATCTTTCCTGGATGTGCCAAGAGGCTTTGGACACAAGGCCACACTAGGGAGCAAGTAAATGCAGATCTTATTATCTTGATATCTAAAGGAACATGAAAGGAAACTGAGTGGTCAGCAGCCTATAACTTTGCTTAATGTGGCTACTTGAATCAAACATACAGCTGCCCAAAGTGTTTGACCTGAGAAAACAGGGTTTCTCAAAGGCCATTTCATCCTTGATAATTTTATTACTCCTAGGCAAGTCTTGACTGGGCAAAGGAATCCTAGTCAAAAGGTCGTTATCTAAGGTTGATTTTCACAAGGAATAAAACAAAATTTAGTGGGATTCCATCATCAATATGATCTAATGGCTGGATTCTTGAAGTTTTCTTTACTGAAGCAGTCACAACCATTTCTTCAAATGCCTCTACTAGTTTGTGTCAATGGACAGCTATCAACAACATCTCTGCTTCATCATCCCCATCAGATGGGAGTTATCATCATCCAAGATCACTTGACTGCTCCAAAACAAATCATTGACTGAATTCTTCTTCATCGCAGTTGTGTTTGACTGAGGAAAATTTGTGGCTAGGTTTTTATTCTTTATCTCTTCCCTAGTGTGGCAGCTCCAAGCCTGCTAGGCTTCTTCCTTCACAGCACATAATAGCTCACAGTGGAGGGTAGTCTCAGTGGTGAGAAGCAGTAGCATTAGAGCTGCTACAGCTCATGGTCAAGGCTTGTTACAGCAGCAACAACTCTCAGTGGTGAGAGCAGAGCTCATGGTGGGGGCTATCTACAGTAGTAGCAGCTCACGGTGGTGGGACCAGAGCTCACCGTGTGGAGTCTGAGGTAGCAGTAGCAGGATGCCAAGGTATAAGCAGCCCACAACATTATATTCTGACCCTATTTGACTCCTGAAGATGGTCCCGGGTTTGGGATTGAAACGTCAAGAATTTTCTTAACATCTTAAAGCAGTTTTCCTTTTTTATTTCCAAATATTGGCTGCATATAATGAACAACCTGAAGGAAACCTCTTGTTGAACTATCATATTATGTGGAAAAAAGAGCACATAGCAAATTAGATGGTGCAGTTACCTTAAAATCACTGTTGACCAATATCTCTTGTATCTTGGATACAAGCTCATATGATATTATGTTGAAAACACCATCAAGCTGGATAGTCTGTTTACCAGATGTCTGTACAATATTGAAGTTCCCAATTTTTGATCGTGAC
>LPNX011177950.1:3473-92275 GCA_001517045.1 Pseudotsuga menziesii | reverse complement strand
CGAACTTGAAGAACACCTAGTAAAGGGACCAATCTTTGTACAGATCTACTGTATCCGTATAAAGGGACCAATCTTTGTTGCATTGTTTCACCCCACAACAACAATAATTATTGCAATATTGGAACATGCCATCCTTCACATAAAATTTTATCTCGGAAGGTCAGCAGGCATATCTTTCCCTTTTATATTTATCATTTGAAGTTGGATGTCATTTGACAGTTTGTTAACAACTTTGCTTCATCTGCAGTTTATTGGGATCAATTTTTATCATCACAGGTCTTTTTACCGTACTGTGGGGCAAATAAAAATAAAACAACCTAGACAGAGATGGATCCATCAACAGGAGCGATATTAAGCAATCCTTATTACAAGATGAAACCTCTCATAGACCCCAGGGTGTCTAATCTGGGAGCAAATTTCCCTTCACAAGATGGAATCAACTCTTTCCATACAGAAAGTCATGGTTTTGATGTATATAATTCATGTTGAGTAACTCAAAATTAGACAGAAACCCTCTGGAAGCATTGTTCCAAAGGAGACACAACTTGGATTTTGATGCAGGGTCTCCTTCTTCCTGTAGTTTGTGTAAATGATTTAAACTCTATGTTATATTACCTCAAGACCCTGAAAACAAATAACATTTCCGATACCAGATATTCAGATTTGGAAAGGAAAACAACTCAATCAAGCATTAAGGTTAATAAAGAGAAATAAAACAATGACAAATTACAAAGCAATGATGCCATACCTTATTAAACAAGGTGGCAGAGTCAACGGTGATTTTTTTCCCCATATTCCAGTTAGGGTGCTTTAGAGCATCAGCAACTTTTACCTCCTTCAATTTCTCCACCGGCCAATACCTAAAGACAGAAAATGCCACTAAAGCATCAACTCACTTTCCTTTGGATACATTCTATGACAACCGGTTCCTAAAATGTCTCAGCTTCCTTTCTCAGAGACAAAGTCACAACCAGAGCCATACACAATAGATAAAGTCAATCACAGCTGATTCTACATCCTAGCCGTAGTCTAAATCAGAGGATATCAACTCAGTTCTTGCAAATTACTGAAGGCAACTTTCTGGAAGTTGAAATATTACAATAATTTTAGTCAATCATTTTATCACTTCCCTTCAATATATGCGATTAAAAATGCAGGTATCCTAGAAGGATGGCAGCTAGTTTTGTAATGTTTTTCAAGAAGGTTGGCAGCTAGTTTGGGAGGTAATAGGGAACACAATCATATTTTATTATTTTTTGAAGCCTTTATGTCGTCAATGACAAGCAAAGATTATTTTAGTAGTTCACCTCTCTTGGAGATTCCTCTAGCAATATTCTATCATTTTTCCTAGTCTAGTGTATTTTCCTAGAGAGGATGAAGGCCTTCTAACTTGGCAGAGACCTAACTTATTCCATTTTTATTATTATTGTTGGACTTGTCAAGGAATTAGTTAGACAAATAATTGTAATTAATTGTGAGAGAGATCTACCTCATTTCTATATAAAGGAGCATTCTCTCCATTTCATTTGTGATTGAGAAGTTGGGAGCTAAGAGCTAGAAATGTGATGAAGCAATAGAGCTTAGGAGTTGAAGTTTCATGGAGATCCATTGTACAATTGTATTATGGCGATTGATGGATAATGACACATTGAGGTATTGATTCCTTTTGTCATATGACCTTATTTGTCTTTCATTTCTTGTTTTTTTGTTATATAATTTCCTTCTTATCATAATAATGTGAAATGTTAACAATGAACATAACATTCACTTAAGAATATCCACTGTGAGTAGGTTCTCCCTCATGTGTATTTTTTGTTGTATTTCTGTTCTCTTTTCCATTCTACTGACAAATAAGTTGAATATTTCGAAGGATACACATAGTGACGAGTGGCACCAGTACATTAGCAAAAACTTGGGGGTAAAGTGTATCAAATCGTAGTCCTTTTAACTCAAGTTCATCCTAAAATATGAATGCAACAAACTAGTCCTTTCATCTAAATAGGTTAGATATGCCACATTACTCCTACCCTAGAGTCTACAGCAAATAGATGACTATGACACATTGCTCCCTTCACTTGCTCAACATCTTATGACCACATTAGCCCATGATTGATAGGCACTATTTTTCTCCATCTCTTCTCTCCTAGTTGTAGTCCTTTATTTCCCTATCCCATCCTTATCCCATTTTCACCTTTCATATACTACAACTAACCACTAGTTTGTTAAATCTTACTCTTCCTAAATCACCTAGAGCCTACACTTTGTCGACTTAGCAATCTTATTTAGGAATACCCCTTTGATATGGAGGAGATCCAAATTAGAATGAAGAGGAAGGGCTACTAAGGTGACAGTGACTAGCCTTATTTAAGTTGCATAAGACTAGCTCCTTGATGCTTGGGACTTTACATAATTTAGGGGGTGCTACATTTTGTGGTAGCACTTTGCAAGATAAGATGTGTATCTACAATTTTGGAGTTTTTCTCCCTATATATGGGACCCTGGATCGGGTCACATGGCATATTTTTGTATCAGTACATGACTTGAAAATTTAGCTGCATGTCTTGAATAAATGCGTACATGATGAATGGTATTCTCCCTTACTACTTATCAGTAAAAAAAATAATATTTCTAAAAGAAGAGAAAAAAACAATAGTTACATTGTTGTACTTGTCATATTTTGCAAGCATTCTCTTGTGTGCCATGTAATAATGTATCTCACCTCCAGCATTTTTATTAGAAAAGGCAATTTTATGGGCTTGAGACCAGTTCCATGCATGTCTATGGTATATGAACAATCTGGCAGCTTCAAAGGTTCTACGATTTCAATATGTTCCTCCATGTTCATATTTAGAGGCTTCGCAACAGAATCTGCCTGACTGACAACATCAACATTTGAGGGGATTCTACTATCAGACATTCTACTTGAAACATGCTTTTGATCACCTTTTTGAATAGCCTCTCTGCTCATTGATTCTGAATATCTATATGCAGCATAAACATACATACACACACACATTTTTTGATGATTAAATCCTAGACCTGTTGAATCTTGGAAAAACCAAAACAAAAAGGTAAATAATGGCATTCAACATATATATATTTGTTAACAAACCTATGATCCATGGGTGTCAAACATTCCACTTCATGTGGCTCAAATACTACAATTGTGTGCTCCCCAGATGCAACACCATACAGGATCTGCAAATCCTTTCTCTGCAGAGAAGGTAATATAACTGGTAGAAGCTGCACTTCGCTGCCACAGAACAACATCACAAAAATTGAAGGATTCTATTTTTGTTTGACCTTTTAAAAATGTAAGTCAAACATAATCAAAAGTTCCATGCATATTGCAGAGTTGAACAAAGAACATGCTAATGAGAATCCTAATCAGAAAACGAGATTTACCTTTCAATTTTACCAAGCTGGTTTTTTTCTCCATCTCCCCAACCATAGATAATTCCTCCCTCTGTTATTGTAATGGAGTGTCTAGAACCTGCAGAAGCTTGAATGACCCATGCACCCTCAAGAGCATATACTTGCATTGGAATGAGTTCATCCTGAGTAGTACCAAGTCCAGTTTGACCCCAGTGACCTTGCCCCCACTATTACAGATTACTTGAAAAGAATAACTAAGGATGAACAATTGGAAAAGATACTATTATAACAGCAATTAAAAACCACTCGGGACCAGTTTAGTTTAAGGGGGCAATACTTGTTATTTCAACTCAATAAACAGATTAAAAATAATAAATGCCATTAAATAATAAACTTCAAACATTGACAGTTCTTGTTACTAGCCACTTTATCATATAGATATACTTCACGAAATGAGAAATTCGGTGCTACCAATTATTCTTCTGACAAATACTTACAGAAAAATTCCTTCCTTCACTATTGATAGCCATTGTATGGTTACCCCCACAGATAAATTGCACAATCATCTGATCTACAACTGCTTTCACTTGTACTGGTTTGAATTCATTTTGCACAGAACCATGTCCTAGTTGTCCATATTTACCTCTTCCCCAAGTGAACACCTATGACCATACCGCCATACTAATCAAATCCAGGCCCTATGAAGAGGTTTACAAGGAACATAATGCAGTTATGGAGATGAAAGAAAAGCAACAGCAGGATTTTCCTTCTCCAGTTAAGAAACTCACTGAATGTGAAAGCATAGTTGGAAAAGGGGCATCTCAGTCTCAGACAATAGGGGGAACAAAGAAGGATGTCAGCCCAGTAACTGTAGGAGAAAGCATTTCAAACATGAAATGCTAACCTAAGTTATCTTTTGATATATATGTTCATAGATACAAGAGAAAAAAGGCACACTCAAGATCATCTTCTCTTCAAAGAGTTGAAGCTTTGCATGCTTCGCCTGTAGAAGAGCAAAACAATCCATCGCTGTAGGACTACAATGTTAATGAAGTGAAAATGGAAAGCAAAACAAGCCCCTTCAGAGATGGAATTCGGGATAGTGTTTAAGGCTTGAGCATTCTGCTGACTTGTTTTAGGGAAGAAGTAGTTGCATACCACTCAAATGCAAACTGCTTCGGTTATGGGTCCTGTGCTTTTGCCATGATCCAAAAGATTACATGTATTATTATTTGGATGAAAGGTTCAGATCAAGAAATCTACAACTATTCTCCAAAGGCTTCTTATTGTTGTTTGCATCTGGAGTTCTTGGATTTGGGAACCTGCATATTGAAAAGGTTTGTTGTAAACTTCTACTGTGAGCACAACTTGTATGCTGCTACCAGATACTGGACGATATATATGAGATCATTTGATACGTTATTGCTAATTTTCAAGAGGGTTGAGGGCTATTTAATCAGAATCTTAGAAAACCTCAACACGTCTAATCCATTTACAGAATTTATTTTTGTGAAGTGAGCCATTATGAGGTGTGCTTTTCACTAGTCAAGAAATGTATGACTACACCATATCTAATTTAACAGTTATTCTTATTTGCAACCTGTTCTCACTAGGGTTGCGGGGCCTTCATCATCGATATAACCTGCAACAGAAACATACAAGTTACAACAGATTACAGAACAACCAAATGACTTCCTTGATGTTAAAGAGACAAAAAGGATTCGAAACATCAGAATAAGATCAGGCTGCTCAGAAGTACTCATCACATGCAAGTTCCTCATAACAAAGGGCATCCAGTATGCTAGTGAAGACGTCAATAAAGCATTCTCACTACCCATTTTGCAGTGTACTACTCTATGCTTTCATAAAATATACTGATCCTCAATCATACTCACAACAAAGATCTATGGTTAGAAAATGACACAAGGTTGCACACCAATATGGGAACGAAACAGGAGGCATCAAATTGGAGGTTTCTACTTTCTCTCTGGTTCAGTTCTACTCAATAATTTTAGAAGCTTTAACGAAGGACAGCTTTTAGGAGTTCAAACAGACCACTATAAAACTGTGAAATTGCTTAGTCCACATGTTCCACAAGAAGCTGCATTTGACATTATTGGAAATATAATTAAAAGAACCACAAACGTATTGATGAAATCCTTCAATGCAACCAGCAGGAATTCCAACCCACTCCTATCTGAGCCTAAGCTCTGACAAAATAGTCTAAGATCCCGTTTCGGTCTTCCGAGGATGTTGTATTTCATTTCACTATCCAAACATCAAGGATTAAGGCCTCACTGATTTGAATACCTAATCCTGTGATCTCTAAGCTTTCACACCTAATGTGCCACATCCAACTTCCCCACATCCAACTGCTTTAAAACTGTATCTTCCCTCAAACCCCACATTTAGACTAAGTCACTGAAAATAGCAATGTAGAAGGATAGATTAGAACCATGAAACTACAAACTTATGAAATTCTGAAATATGCCTCACACTACCTATTGTTCAATCAGATCTAATGCAAATACCAACTCCAAATCACCCACAGTACTAAGGATCTAGGTATACACCAAATTCCCATTGTAGGAGTATACAGCAGAGAGACAAAATGTTTGAAAAAAATGAAAAACACCCACCAAAAATTCCACAAATGGGATTCATAAAAACCTGTAAGTGCCCCAGCCCCAGCCAAAGTACTCCAAATCCAGATTCCCCATACACAACAGTCTGTGATAAGGGGGCTTCAAGTCAAATAAAAAATGAAATGGGTTCAGATGAACTTACTGCTCTGAAATCCACCATAGATTCTGAGCAAGAATACCAATGGAACGAGCATGGATAGCATCACCAAACACACAACTGCAACTCCAAATTTCCTCCATCCCTTCTTCATAGACATAATTTCCTTACGAAAACGCTAATCACCGGGTGCTATTTTCCCTCCTTGCCTGCACCATCAGATCTGGAGGTTTAATTCCCACAAACTCATGAGTGGGTGAACAGAAATTTATCACAGGAAGTGGTACACCCAAATCATAAAAAGACATTCTATCCTAGAAATTGCAATTCGCTCGAAATCCAATACTGTGGTTAATTTGAGCAAACTGTGCATACAATATCAATATGCGTGGGGAAAGCTATGGATCTATACGACCCCTAGCTCTGCAGTGAGTTGAGTTGTGCTATCTGTGTTTCCATTAGGTAGGCCAAACAGACATCCTTCTCACGGTATTATGCTAAAAGGTGAATCCTTGGCGGGTATGGCATTTGTAGGTTCCACGCCCTATGTGACTTTTGGCTCTTTTTTGTTTGTTTGAATGACCTTCCTTCTTTGGTGTCTTTTGGAAGTTGATTTAATGGTAATATCTAGTTGATTAGATGTTGGAGATATAAGAGTATACATTTTCTGATGTATGGTAGGCTACACTCAACATTTTGATGACCAAGGAAAGCTTGATATTTTCCTAGATTTGGTGTAGTAAGAAATCATGTTTTGTTTCATCACTTTGTATATCAGGTTAATATTTTGTCTATATTATATTTGAAATATTTGCAGTTCATAGTTTTAGAAACAAAATTTTGTGCACTATGGCATCTACTTTCTTAAACATAAAAACATAGAGATTCTTGGAATTGTAGCAGTATTTTCCAAAGTCTATTGTTCAAATTCACCTCTAAAAGTTAATTTAAAGTTTTTTCCTAGCCCCTCTTGTCTTCCCCATGATTATGAGCATTAGAGATTTAAATGCCATTCTTCTGTACTTGGTTGGATTTGGAAATGTTGCTAATTTGATACACAATGGATCCAAATTGTACTAGTTTTCGTTAGTCAACATTTTCTTAATGTGATCCTCATATTTTCTAAAATTTTTGCTCATTTCATCTTTGTAGGACTAGTCTATGGGATGAGTTCGACCTCAAACAAATCTAAATAAGTGTAATGAAGTTTGATAGGGGTATGAAACTTATGGTTTTGTTGCATTTCAAGATCCACCAATGTATGGTTATATGGCATACTTTGTTTTTGGATTGATGGAATCCAAGGTATTCTATATTAATCCATTTAAGGTGGTCTCATAGAAGCCCATATTGACAATGAATCATTGTAGGGTGGCACCTCATGAGAGTGTTCGTAAAATCAAGTGGCTCTTTCTAAATGAAACTAAACCTAAATAAATTAAGAGTTGCATAGAGAACACTCTAATATTATAACCACACTTGGAGATGTTCAATCAATGGAACATGATGCAACAGAAGAATGGGCACTGACTTCGAGTTGTTTTTAGAAGGGATTCAACTATTGGAACAAGGTTAGACAAAAAGATAGCCTTTATGCTAGACACATATATAAAAATTCAACAAAATATGGTGCCGTCGCTATAGAGATGGTCAGGCATGGATACAGCGACATCCAAGAGTTTAGGCGTGGATACAGAGACGTCTAAGAGTCTAGGCATGGATACAGCGACAGCTAGGCATGGATACAGCGACGCCTCGTTCCTGTTACATCAAATTTTACACCAAAAAGTAAGAAACGTGGAAAACCTCCATGGAAAAATCCATGCTTTTGTACTAGTGGATGAACAGGGAGTTCAGTGTTGGGGATCATGTTTACCTCAGAGTGAGGGCAAAGAAAAGTTCCTTGAAGCTTGGAAGTTGTGCCAAGATGTCACCTAGATATTGTGGGTCGTTTGAAGTGCTTGAGGGAATAGGGCCTGTTGCATATAGACTTGCATTGCCTGCTAATACTAGATCTCATAATGTTTTTCATGTTTCTTTGCTTAAGAAATATGTACATGATCCTAACCATGTGATAAATTGGGATGTGATTCAGGTGGAACCCGAGGGAGAGTTCCAAATCAAACCAATGCGCATCCTCGATAGGAAGGTCACAATGCTCCAGAACCGGGCCATAGGGAAAGTAAAGGTGTAGTGGGAGCATTACAGACCTGAAGAGGCTACGTGGGAGCTGGAGGATGCCATGCGATTGGCACATCCATTTTTGTTCAATCCTGCGGAACACTGAGGCAGTACAAGTGTAGCATTTTGTTCAAACTTTGTAAAGCACCGAGGACAGTGCTATTGAAGGGGGAGGGGAATGTAATACCCTGGTTTTAACCCCTCTTGCATTAAAATACATATGATACATATGTTGTAAATAATCTTGGTGCGGAGCTAAAGGCCAAGGCCCTACCATAGATTTGGTTATGTTGTGTTTTTATTAGGAATGGTCACCGATGGTATGTCGAGACATGCGGCATATATTTAATTGTGGCATCATGTAAACACGCATTTTAATTAAATAACCCAACTAGCTATGTTCGCAGCAACTAAATTGAGCAGGGGCATGATTCTAAGGATAAGGAAAGGGGGGGATGTGGAACATTGAGTCACGGGGGAAAACTATGTGTCACCACCACCTTGGTTATCTCTTTTTTTGTTAGTTGAGGCAGCGATTTCCTGGAAAGAAGACCACTAACGCCCACGCTTGCTCTCCTCTCCCCACGATGCATCTGTTGGTCTATCCACTCACCAGATCGCGAGTCTGTTTGTTCTCCTCTCACACAAGCTGAGTTAAAACGTTTCCACATTCCATTGTGGGGGTTCGGTCCCTTTCTACCTGACCGATTGTTGGATGGCGAGCATGCTAGTTCGGCCTCATGAATTTGAAGACCTGTAGATCGTTTTCTTTCCTCTATTCATGTAGATTCTATGCATTTTCCACCATTTCCAGGCTGCATGATGTTCTGTCATTTTCCATCATTGAATCATGAGCTAAAGACTGTCACTCTATTGCTGGGTCGTGAACGTAATTCTCTTCCACATTTTGTTTAGTTGTGTCTTTTTCCATCCCTCATAGATTGGGAGTTTTGTTGTCTTCCCATTTTTCTAGTCTGTGTAAATCTCACAGCGATAGTATTAAAGATTGGTTTATTGTGGGTTCATGTGAGTGTGTTAGCTGCTGTTTGCCATGATGGCGTGACTATTTTTTTCCCTGTAAAGGCTTGAATAGCTGTTTGGCTGCTTGGATGCAGTGGATTTGTCCTTGGACTATTTGGGGTTGGTGAATGAGTGCCTGAGGTGCTTGATAAACCTGGTGGGTTGAGAACCACATGGACAGAACCACTGAGCTAGATTTATTCTCCACAGCCCCTGAAGAGCACTGGAGGGAAGATCAAGGTCTGAGGGACTACGTTGCAAAGAAGGGACTGACTTCGTTGTGTTGGGTGTGTGTGGGTGTTCTAGAATCCAGGTTGGTTCTAGTGTTGGTCTCTGCAGCTCTTCAGTGAGCTCACCAGCTTAGCATTAGCCTTTCCCAGCTCCTGAATGGCCCGATAAACCCAACTCTGTTGGCTTGGCTGATATGTTGTTCGCCTAATAAACCGAACCGTGTTGGCTTGGATAAACTGTGCACCCTTGTGGTGTTATTACCTTGGCTATGTGTAAGCCTGTTAATTCCTTATTCCTTGGGGAATCATGCCCAGCTTGGGGGTGGCAGCATTGTTGAGATATTTAGGAGCATGCGGGCCTATGGTTGGGTGGAACGTTGCAGCGACATAGCTGGTTGTGGAACAAGCTCCTTATAAGATAAGTAAATTTGTCTATTTTACTTCTGCAATCCCATTTACTGTTAATGATCATGATGAACATGTGAATGCTTGTACGAATGTATGTTGCTTTCGCTGTGTATGATAAATAATCATGTATGCATATTTTAGTTCAAGCATTTTATTTCAGCATTTCAGCAATGATTATGAGTGTACATGTTCATGGGTCTAGATTCCCAAATGTTTTGGCATGTAGTAGCGTCCTCTTCACCGGTCGGAGGGTCGGGGACGTTACACTAGCTCAAAATTGAAATCTTCTAGATGTTTGTATTCCTAAGTCGGCCAACCCATGCATTTAAATCATTGAGAAGTAGTTCATTCTTTGGGAAATGGTAACATCAAAAATATTTGCAAGTCCGAATAACTCTTTTGAGGCCTGATAAGTGAGATTCATTTTACCCGTCCTTAGGTAGTTTCCAGCTTGGACACCATAGGATTGTAACATATAGTAAACAACACTATCCCTTTGTTCCTCATTCCCATGCCAATTGCACTTTTGTGCCATTTGATCTTTAGTTCTTTTGAGTCCTCCATCTGCCTTTCTTTCTGAATTTTATTCAGGCTCCTCTATCCATAGTGTCCTTTTGTGTGAGAGAAGAATTTACTTTTCATCTCACAGACGGAGAGGAACTTTTGGCGATTTGAAGTTCATGCTTTTGATACTTTTCTTTGATATGTATTGTTTCTTTAAGGAGTTTTTACTCTTGATAGCTTTTAGCTTTTCTGAAATCATGGCATGGGATCATTTATATATGATATACTATTTACCTTGCTTCCTTTCCATGGGTCCTTTGCTGTCACTCCCTTGGACATTTTAGATGTGAAATGGATGGAGCCTCGAAATAGTATTCTAGACCTCTTAATTCTGAGTTATTTACAGGGGTTAAATAGGACTTCAATGAATACATGGCCAATTAGGAACACTGCTACTAGAAGACATTCTATGTTTTAAAGTACAGTCTTTTGCTCAAGATTTAAGTTAATTAAGAACCCTGATGTTTCCCTTGCAACCAAAAGTTTTCCTCTTTTATTGAAATTGACAGAAATTTAAACTAAAACAAAACTGAACTTCATGACTCAAAGACTCAAAAAGACGACCAAGCCAGATTATTTATATACAAGATAGAAGAAGACAAATGAAACTCAGGAAAAATAAGGCTTGAGAACTAAACCATTTGCAGGTAAGTTCTCTTCCCACCCTTGCAGATCTTGTAACTTATAAGTGGAAGGGCCAAGCTTTGCCACAATCTGGAAAGGGCCTACCCATAACTGCTGGAATTTCGTGTGTTTTCCTTTCTCATAATGGGGGTGGTCCCACTTGAGGACCAAATCTCCCACTTCAAAGTCCTTTGTTCCTACCTTGTACTTGTTGAACCATCTCTTTATTACCTCTTGTTGTTGTTTAAAGCACTCTCTGGCCCTAGATATAGCCTCTTCTGCTTTCAGAAGATTACATATCCTCATCTACAAAACTTCATTCTCCGACCCTCTAGACTCTTGCGCTATTATGGGGGAGGGTAGCATGATATTAGGGGGAAGAATGGATTCTTTACCATACACAAGGGTATACAGTGACACTCCTAACGAAGACTTGGAGGTGACTCTATTAGCCCAAAGGGCGTTTGGTAGCGCTGAGTGCCAACTCCTCTGGTTTTCTATCACAGTCTTCTTTAAAATTATAATCAGATTTTTGTTAGTAGATTCAGCTAGGCCATTTCCTTGTGGATAGTAATTTGCAGAGGAATGCAACTTTATTCCTTTCTCATGAGCAAAAGAAGTTAATTTAATCGATGAAAAGTAAGTAGCATTATCAAAGACTAAAGAAACTGGAACTCCAAACCTGGTCATAATGTGGTCCTGCAGGAAGTTGATGACCATGTCTTCATTTATTTTGTGTAGTGGGATGGCTTCGACACAGCGAGTGAAGTAATCAGTTGTGGTTAGAATGTACTTATGTTGTAGGGAAGAGTTCGGATTTATCTCCCCAATAATATCCAACCCCCATTGTTTGAACGGCTCCGTGATCATCACAGGCTTCAGTAGTGCGGCTGCTTTAGATTGCCTTCCACTACACCTTTGACAAATATTGCACTTTCAGACATGGGCGTGTGCATCTTTGAAAAGCGTGGGCCAATAGTAACCAGCCCTGAGAATTTTGTGAGCAGTGGTATCTCCTGAAAAATGTCCCCCAGCAGGCCCGTCATGCAAATCTGTCATTACTCTCATCGCATCTTCTTTCTCTAAGCATCTAAGAAGAACTCCATCGTAGTTTTTTCTGAATAATATTCCTTCAACAATTTCATAGGAGGCTGATTTGAGACGCAACGCTCTTCTTTTCTTAGAATTCCAATGCTCAGGCAACAACCCTACCTGCAGGTAATGCATGGAGTCTCTATACCAAGATTCGTGGGCTGTGAACAAAGGACATACATCCATCAAATGTAATTCAGTCTCGTCTTCCCAAGTGTGTTCATCATTGTTCCCATGTTCAGTCATTAGTTTTCACAACCCCTTCCCTTTAACTATAGAAGCTAGCTTGAATTCGAGGTCATACTATTGAAGAGTTGTTACCCAATTGCCCCTTCTTTCTCCTAACTCCTTTTGTACAAAAAGTGACCTCACACTTCGGTATGGGACTATCACCTTGGTTCGATTTTTTAATATATAGGGCCTGAATTGTTTCACTGCTTTGAATACTACGTAAGCTTGTTTATCAATAGCCGGGTAATTTAATTGGCCCCCTTGTAGACCAGTGCTTATGAAAGATATTGGGAATTCATCCCCCCCATCTTCCTTTTGGGTAAGCACAGCTGCTAGTGAATCATCGGATGCAAAGGTATACAGAATAAAATCTTTGTCGAAATCTGGGCCTTTTAGAGAGGGTGTGTGTGCAACAACAGTTTTAATTTTACTAAATGTGTTCTTCTCAATCTCAGTCCATTTGAATTTTGAACTTTGCTTCACCATTTGCTGCAGAGGCTTGACAATCTGAGCGAAGTCAGGCACAAATCTTCGCATGAAGTTTATTGTTCCCATAAATGATTTCATCCCTTTTTTATTATGGGGCAAGGGAATCTTTTCAATTGATTTGATCCTTTCCAGATCTATAGATATTCCCTTCTTTGAAACTACGTGCCCCAGCAACTTACCCTCTGTGACAGCGAACACACACTTCCTGGGATTGAGTGAGATGCCATATTTTCGACAGCGTTCAAAAATCTGCCTTAGATGGAACATGTGTTCTTCTCTCCTCTTTGAGAATATCATAATATCATCGAGGTATATCACAACACTACAGCCAATCAAACCACGGAAATCTATGTCCATATCCCTCTGGAAAGTGGCTCCAGCATTTATAATCCCAAAGGGCATTCTTCGATAAGCGAAGGTTGCCCATCTGGTCCTGAATGTTGTCTTTAATCTGTCTTCTTCGGCTACTAATACTTGATTGTAGCTTGAGAAAATGTCCAACAAAAAAAATAGTTCAGAACCTGAGACCATTTGTAGTAGTTGTTCCATGGGTGGAACAGGATAGTTATCTTTATCTGAAGCGTAATTCCAATTCCTGAAATCCACGCATAGCCTGATTTCTCTAGATTTTTTTCTCACTAGTACCAAATTTGAGACCCATTCAAAGTGTCTGACCCTAAAAATGATCCTAGCATCCAATAATTTCTTAACTTCACTCTGAATCAGAGGTTCCAATTTGGGGTGCATTTTCCTTAAAGGTTGCTGATAAGGTTTGACACCAAATTTAATGGGGATGACATGCTGGATGATGCTAGTGTCATATGTATTCAAATCTTCATATTGCCAGGTGAAAACATCTTTATATTGATTAAAAAGACTGATGAACTTATCTCTTTCGGCCGGTGAACAACATTTGCCAAGATTCACATATTTAGTATTTGTCTTAGTCCCTAAATTTATCAATTTGAACTATAGAGATGAGCTGTGAGTCTTCACGTTTACTAGGATTCTAAACTTTTCATGTAGATCGAACATTCTCTCTAAGGTTCTAACTCCTTTAGGGATGAAATTATCATACTTCAGCTCGGCCTGATGTTCTTCATCATCTATAATTGTTCCTTTAAATACCTCGTCATTTGTTAAGCATTCTATAATCTGCTGATCGTCATTGAACACTCGTAAGTTGGTAATCATATCAGGGACCGAGGGCCTGAAAAGCAGTTCAACGGAGCACCGATTATTAGTAGGCACAAGCCTAGCAGCTGATGTGGCTAGCAAGTCAGCTACTGCATTTTTTAGTCTTGGAATTGAAACAATATTAAATGCGTTAAAACATTTGAGCAGATCCCATACCTCATTTTGATAAGCTTTCAAGTGGGGAGAAATACAATGTATTTGATTCCGAATCTGTTTTACAATTATTTCAGAATCTCCAAAAGCTTTCAAATTACTTACCTTTAATTTGATTGCTTTCCTCAATCCTTGCACCAACACTTCATACTCAACTGTGTTATTCGTACATTCAAACTCTAATCTACATGAACGAAAATTTTTATTCTTCTTGGGGTCGATAAGGACACAACTGGCCCCTGAACCTTCTAATGTCTTAGAGCCATCAAAAAACAATGTCCAAAAATCACTCGCTACTGCATGTGAATCTACTCCTACTGCTAAGTCTACTATTTTACAGTCGATTTCATCAGCCTGTGAGAATCGAAGGAGATCAAGCTGGGTGTCTGACGTGTTGCTGGCTTCTTCTGCTTGGTAATTTCCTGGTTCCAACTCAATAAAATAATTTCCCAACACAGAATCCACTGGTTCATTCTTTTCTTCAAGTTGAGTAACGTTGTATTTCATGTGAGGTTCCCTCAAAATTTTAATTTGGTTCGGGCTCCCTTTATACGGCAGCCATAGATGTGACCAATCCGATGCAAAATATCCATTTAGTTTTGCTGACCAATCTCTGCTAAGGACAAGCCCATAAGCGCCTAGTATATCGGCCACCACGATATCAATGACTTGGCACACTTTATCATTCGACGACAGGCGGACTAGGACATCCTCCATATCACCAATTACCTTTACATTCATCCTGTCCAACTGAACAACCCTCCACGTGGATGGCTTAGGCTTCCCATTTATCTTTTTACAGACTGATATTGGCATGAAGTTAATCGATGCCCTTGAGTCTACCAGGCAATTATGTACGTTGTGATTAAAAATTTCAAAAGTGAGGAGGAAAGGTGGATGTTTGTTCTTAGACTTACCTCCAATGCTGGTTTCTCCGATTTATTCTTCCTCTTTAGGCTGATTCTCAGCGGGCAGCCTCTCATTCGATGCTTCAAGTGCTTTGAATAGTCTTTCCTTTTACTGCGGCACTTTACACATTTCAAATAGTGAAACATTCGCCTTTACCTTCTTTATATATTCCATGATGTCATAATCCATCTGCGGTTCCATGGGATGTGGTTTATCAGCATTCATCTTTTCTTCATTGGGCTTGGCCAAGGTATCACTCTGCCTAGGATCTTGGCTGGTAATGGTGAATTCAGGAATTTTATCAGCTGTGGAATTATTTTGAAATTTCTTAACATTTTTCTGCAGCCTTTTGATTTTTGGTAGTATGAGATTGTCTTCTTTAACTGACCCTTGGCTCCTTGTTGTAACGTTCGTTTCCATGACGCTCTCGTATCCCCAATTCTTTTCTTCCTCAGCATCGAATACTGAAATGGAATTCCACAGAACCATGGTCTCATCTTCTTGATCTTTCGTTGAAGTGGTACTATCCCTCTTTCCTTCATCTCCATCTTCTGTTAATTTAGAATCTAGAAACTGATTCATAACCAACGTCATTGAGTTTATCCATTGAGGACAATTATTTTCAGAGTGGGGCTGTTGGTGGAACGTGAAAAAATTGTCCATTCCTACCTCTGTTAAATTCATAGATGCGGAATTGTGAGGAGGAGGTTGGGATTGATTGTTGTCCTCCCTTTTCTTGTAATAGGGCTTGTAGAACTTATGAGTTTCCTTTTATTTTTCCAAGTCTATGATTCTGTTAGAAAGATTCTGCATCATTTTTGCCATACTTTCAAAATCTGGTGATTGCTCTCCCTTAGGCTTAGAAAACAACAAGGCTTTCCTTCCCACACCTTTCTCTCCTGACCGTTCGGGATAATCTTCAATACTTTCTCTTTCAGCCTCTACGTTTTTTGCCTCCTCAAAAGTTTCTGATAACGTGGGCTTGGCCTTCATTTTGGCGAACATGGCCAACTCGGGTCCTAAAGCCGAAGTATAATATTTGATCAGGACTTTATCTGAAGGTCTGTCAGCTTCAGAAAAATTCTTGAGGTATGCTGCAAATCTTTGAGTGAAGCTGTGCACCTTCTCTTTTCTCTCTTTCTTTAAAGCACATAGTCCTTTCATGAGGGCTGCATGAGTCTTTTGGATCGCATACTTACTTATAAAGATCCTTTCAAAGGTATCCCAATCAGGGATAGAGTTCACAGGCAAACCAAAATACCATGATGCTGCAGCTCCTTTAAGGGTGTACAGGAATAGTCTGCAAACTACATCTTCATACTCCCCAGCCCTTAACCCTTCTATTTCCAAATAAAAAATTTGCAAGTGGTCATCTACTAGTATCTTTTAACTTGGGTCGAATTTGGGTAGCATCTTTTCAAAGGCTTGAGGTAAATCATGTAACAGAGGTGTCAGGTTTAAAGGTGATCTGGCTCTCCAGGCAGGTGGTGGATTCAATGGGTTGGGTGGTTGATTGACGTTTACGCCTGCCATGAGTCTGGGTGGAGAGTGAGGAGGTGAGAAAATAGGAGTGTGAGAAGGATAACTGTGAGGAGTATCTGGGCCTTCTTGATTCAAAGGCAGTACAACTTCCTATAGGGTTGTTTCTACAATCTCTTCCCAATCCTCAACCAGCACTGAGTCTTCCAATATGGGATGATCTTTACTTTTATATTCTCTTCTGGGCAATTCAGGGATGATAGGAAATCCTCCGATATTCTGCACGTATGCCCTAGTGTGTCTTCTCAGATTATTAACAACCTTGTTGTCAACAAAAAACAAATGTTCTCTACCCCTTTCTTCCAGAATTGGATTATGAAGCCCACTACTTTCTGAACTATTACCGATGGAATAGTCTCGGAAAAACAGTTTTCCTCGACCAGCCATGCACTAGTGGCCCTCCTTCTAGCGCCAAAACTGTTGAGGCCTAGAAAATCATAGGCAACAATAGTAAGGGATTCTCCCCAGTCAATGTTCCCAACTATCCCATGACTATTTGGTGTAGGGAATCCGTCCGGTTTGCGGTCCGGCTACCGTAGGTCAAGTAACAAAAACAAAAGGTTTTACCAGTTACGGCCCAGTCCACCGTGGGTATTTTTTTTATTTTTTGACTTAAAGTATGATATGCACGTGCCTAATTAACCATGCAGGGTGATAAAGGACGCAAGGAGCAGTCACAACGTGATGCGTAGGTTCTTACCTCTTGTCTTAGAACTCAAAAGCATCTAAATCACCTATGCAGCAGTAAAGTAAAACTAACTATCTATCTATCTATCCTCGGGGAGCCAGATTGTAACTTATTTATGAGTAATGTGTATTGTGCACACATTATAAAGAGAAATTATAGATAGCTGATATTCCTTCCTACAACACATGAACGATTAAAGATATTTAGACAATCAGATAGCCAATTGTTTATGAACAACATGCATTACTCATGGTGGTAATTTCACAGAATAAACCAAAAATCATTCAAACAATAACATAGGCTCTAAGAGTTAGAACGATCTCACAGTTAATGGACAAAAACTGGAAAAACGAAATAGTTCATCTTTCACCAATCCATAGCATAGCATTTGAACGTCCCACCAAACTTTCTCCGACAGGCAAACAATAATTCTTTATTGCAAAAAAAAGTAGTTCTTCTTACAATATCTCTTTACATGTCTAACTGGTAAAAATCCCCCATTCTATCTAACTCTCCTATACTTATATTACAAGCAAAACTCTTGGGCTACCCCTTGGTGACCTTTGGGCTCCCCCAACCTTTTAATCTCACAATTTTGTCCTTTTGTGAGTGCTGATGATTCATACAAACGTTACATTTCAGATTTAAAAAACAATTTTATGAAAAGGGACCAGCTTGGTAACTGTAGAACTTTCCCAAGCCCGGGCCTCTGCTTCTATTGATTATGCTCAGTAATTCGTTGGTCCTTTGCTGGATCCTGTAGAGCTTAAACCTGAATTTCTTCTTCTTTTCTCTACTTCTGCTTCTTTGTTCCTCAACCACTTCCCTCCTTGATGCCTCCCTTCTACTTTGTATTTTAAACACATCTTACTCGCAGTAATCGTCCTGTCCTAAAAATAACAGATTTTAGACCATTTAGGGTTTACTGAAGTAACACGAACTGTATCAATACATGAATTCAAAACAATGTTAATGCATGAAAAGAGAATATGATAATGCAAAGAAAATCCTGACATATAGGCCTGGAATCCGCTAAATCCACTAAAAACAAAAGCCCGATAAACAGGCTCCCTATCTCACACCAGGACGCATCTGGACCCATTCGACATCCTTTGAAGAAACACCAAAATGACATAGTAACCGCCATAGAAAAATGGAGTGGAAACACACAAGAAAGGCAGGAAAATACTAAGCATCAGGAGAAACACAAACTCACCTCAACGGGCGGAGAACTATGGATCGAGCGATTAGTTCATCAAGGAGCCGCAATGGAGGGAGAACAATTTACTATGGCTTCCACAATACTAGAAAAAATTGGAGAAATAAACATGAAACACTGCAGTATCGGACATCAGAAAGACTACAGCATCGGAATCCAAGTGCTTTGCACAGCCGCAACGGTAGAAGAGAAGAAGGTTATAGACATGCGACTAGAGGGACGACATGCATCGGATGGTGGAAACATAAGGATCAGAGGTCACAAGAATAATTCCTTCCACAATGTCGGGTGGCAAAACCACAAAGCTAACCATCTAGCCATCCGCAGAGCTAACCGGGAGAAACCAATAGCGCACCAGGGCTTCGCGAGACTAAATGTCGAGGAGATAGCAGTATAAGGAGCCGCAACAACGGGAGCATAAAGGACATCATGCCCCACTATGCAAGGTCTGAATCGGAAGAGAAAACAACTAAAAGATCGGAAAGGTGGTGCTTTTGGAAGCCGCAACAACGGAAGACCAAAACTTAAGGATCGGTGAAAACGACAAAGCGGGGTTAAAAAATCAATGTATCGGGGGACTTCACAATCTACCATCCCTAACTGCGGAGAATGAAGTAACATTACTTTCCGATGTGAAACAAAAACTCAGCCGATCGAGACATATGCATCGAAAAAGAATAATGAAGCTAAAGCTGATTATCTCTCCACAACAGTGGGAGAAAAAGCAGATAAACTTTCAATTCAAACACTTGGAAACATATTCAAAGGCAATGATAAATTTAAACAAGTGGTGGATCAATTCAAGCATTAGAAAAAATCTTTCTGAAGGCTCATTAGATCAAATCAAATAAGAAAATCAAACTGATATAAGCAAAAGGAGGGTTCCAAAAAATTTTGAATTTTGGGAAAATGTTGCAGCTACAATAGATACCTATCCCCAAATTTATATTAAAAAAGTGTTTAAGACCTATACAATATTTCATATTTAAAGCAATTTCATTGGCTAACACATGATGATATGGAATTTGGATTAGAGTTAAAAGGCCCATTTTGAGTTGAAATTTCCTCTAATGTTCATTCTATCTGTATTATCAAAACTTGTCTCTTAAAATATCTTTGTGTGATAACTCGATAGTAGGTGGAATTTTTTCCTGTGGGGAACATTATTTATCTTTCACAAAGAAGAAGGGTTATAAGGTCGAAGAATAGCTTTAAGTTATTCTCTTTTGACATGATTTATGATTAAGGTCATTATGAAAATTACTTATAAGTTTTTACAAAATTGAATTATGTGTTTTAGCAGGGCTTAGCATGCTCTAGTACCAATCGACTTCCAAATACTTAATATCATTATACAAGGCAAACCCGCCGAGGTACTGAACAGGACTGCTGGTAGCGGGTCAATGCTAAGTAAAAACTTAAAGCAAGGAAGCTCGATAAATGCAAGTAAACCCATCGGGGTACTGAATAGGCCTACTGGCAGTGGGGCAATATTAGGTAAAAGAGATCTAGTTAATGCACTACTATGCACATGATTCGGAGAATAATGATAAATATGAAGAAAAATTTTCAAATTTTATTTTAAGGATGATTGTTTTTAATGTCATTTGAGAATAGTTGTAAGTTGGGATTGGACATATCCATCTCATTCAATAAATACCTAGGATGTCATTATCCTAGAAATGGCACCCATAGCTATAAAATCTCACACACTCCAAGGTAAACTCAAAATATCTTATGATGACAAGATATCTTTAAATTAAGGCACAGATGACTAGCTTTTCCTCTATCATGCTTTCAATTCTCTTATCAATATTTAACTGGTCTTACTAAGCACTATTACATTTTTCATGAATATACATCTTTGAATTATTTCCATTTACTAGTTAGTTTTTCTTTTTACGAATTAATAAAACAACATGATAGGACTCTTTTTATATGGAACAATCGAAACTTCTTTCTCATGGCTTAAGGACACGCCATACCTGTTAACCCAAAAATCCCCTCACTTAGCTCTACATGTCCTACACCACTCAAGGACACCCATACACGACCCTCATTTCACCCCAATAGACCCCCATAGCCTCAAAAAGGATTAAGAATGAGCAAAAGGGCTTAAAAACCCCAAAAAGAGCCTAAATAAGTTCTCCCATAGGCTAAAGCCTCCAAAAAGGGGCTAGAACCCCTAAAAGGTGCTAAGAACCCCAAAAGGAGATAAATTTAGGGTGGACGGGGCTAAAAGCCCAAAAAAGGGGCTAAAGCCTCAACCAGGGGCTTAAAACCCTAAAAAGCCCCAAAAAAGATATAAATAGAGGGGCGAGGGTCACTTTCAAAACATTCCCCCCTTGCATAATGTTATGCTGCCCATGGATGCCTTGAGACCCTTTGTCTCTCAAGCCACCCACATCCCCCCTCTCATCCATTCATTCTCCCATTGAGCCATAGCTCCTCCATTGCCAAGAGAAAGAGAGAGAGAGAGGTGCTTCTTCCAGCCAAGGCATGGTGGCCCATTGCACCAAAGAGAAGGTATACATGTGTATTTTTTTTTGTTTATTTGGTTTTATCTAATCCATTGCTTGTTTGCAAGTTTCAATTTTCTATTTGCAGGTTTTCTAATATGTTTTTGCAGGTTATTGGAGAAGAAACCTAACATTGTTTGCAGAGAGGTTCCCTATTTGATTTTTCATTACTGTTCAGCCTCATTTCTGTTTTTATTTTCTGCATTTCCATACAAGAACCTATCCTTCCATCCTATAGATGGAAGGTAGCCATTCCTCCCCTGTAGCAAGGGAGAAATCCCTGCTACATAACTGGCGGCCATACCAAGTCGATCCCACAGGATCCCTGGGTTTGTTTTTAAAAAATTTCAAGTTTCAGTTTAGTTTTTCCCTAGGTTAAATTTTTTGTCAAATCTAGTTTAAATCTTGCTTATTTATAGTTTTTGTCACTACCAAAGTGTCCACAAGGAAAACCCGAGTCCATTTGGACAAATTACAGGTTACTGTCAGCCGGATGTGACTCAGGATTAAAAAAACTCCCAATCCGAAGCAGGTCACACTTATCGGGCCTAAACAGGGGACCAAGTCACTCATTTAGGCCTCACAGGTGCGACCAGGTTTCCCTTTTTCCCCCGAAAGGTGTGACTTCCTTCAGCAAGATAGACCGCTTCTGTCTGCAAAATATGAGTGACCCACTTGCCTGTTTCTAGAAAAATTTTGCGGCCCCCTTGCCACATTTGACCCAAAATGTATGATCTATCACTCATAAGTTGGTTTTTAATAACTAGGGACTATCAGTGCAGCTCAACCACCTCTACCCATCCGAATTGTTGATTTATGTTTCTATTTCATTTTACTACAATTTCATTCACAAAACTAAGTGTAAATTAAATAATTAAGGGTTAATGAATCTAGCCTAACTAAAACTTACATAAAATCAAGAATCTTGCTTACCTTTCCTCCTCTACCCAGTCATCATCCTTTAGGGTATTCTGGGATAAGACGAAGGGCACAGGTTGTATAGTAATAGGCCCTACACCCAATATTGTTCGAAACCACTAAAAATGGGTGACTTGGAAGGTAGAGGGGGTAGAGAAGGAGGGATTCTAACAATGTTAAGCATCCTCCTTGTTGACCAACCTTGCATCCAGGAGGTGACCTGTGGATCTACGGATGGGCTTAGTCCCATTGTGTTGAGATCCCAACACCTTCTCCTGGTTGAAGAAGAATATAGGTGTAAGTTAGTCACCTAGTTAGGCTATCACAATTCAGGGTAAAAAATGGTATCTGTCTACAAAATTTCTGTCTATTTACTTCCTTTAACCACAATATGTCTGTAGAATATTCATAAACCATTGTAGCCACCAGATAGTAGAAAAACAAAAATACATAGACAGCATACCATGTAAATCAAGCCAACTCAGTTCATGATGTTGAGAGAGCCACTAAAATTTACAAATTTACACTAAGTTAAAAATATGCTGTATTTGAGGACATAAGTCCCTAACTGCCTCAACTGTAGGAAGTACTTGGAATTAGACCAAAAACTCAAGGAACCCCAAAGTAGCTGGTCACTGAGAGGAATTTCCAAGCGAAACGGGCAACGACCACCACTGATTTAGTAGAACGCCCGTGAGGAAAAAGCAAAGCGCTGTCTTCTGGCAGTCTTGGTGGTCGAGTGACCACTTATAGCCAATAGGAATCCATTTGAAACCGGGGTCCAAAAAATCATTTCCACCAGTTTCATACACAAGTCTAACACAATTGATCCCTCACACTCTTCCTCATGCCTAAGAGGTGAACCACCACAATTCAGGACATTGAACCGACATCGTCGAGACCATTCTCAATGACCTCTCACACCATTAGAAGGCCATACAGCCTCTGATTTAGATTCGGACCCATATCATTATGAACCAGAACTACACATTGCACCATCAAGCCCGATGGCTGGTGCAAACCTGGATCCATTTTTTGGCACAACAATCGCCAGTGGACCCATGTCCACATTACAAACTATCACCAAAAACCCTATAGGTGGCCCCAGCACTATTATGCAAACTGTGATAAGTCAGCTGCCACCACCCATAGTGACCAGCCAAGCTATCCCACCTGAAACACATGGGGGTAGTGGCCCTTCCACATACACTGCCCCTACTATTGTTGATGTTGTTATGGAGAGAAATTCCTATGGCTTGGGGTACCACAACAGATAGCTAGACTCCAGAAATCAATCTTTCCCAATATGCAATAGAAATAAGATGTCTAACACTAAAGGATCGAACCTCGTACCTTATTCCAGACGGTTGAAGTAGATCCCCGTTGAGCTTTTTAATCTTTAGCTTGAATTGATAGAATACTTCCTCAACAACAAGTAAACAATACAAGCATACTATATATCATGGTGTTAGATCTATTCTAGCATATATAATCAATAATGTAAAAGCATTTGACATATTCCAATGGATACAATATTCATTCAAATACACATTACTGGATAGGAAAAGATATTTCTATTAATATGAATTAGAGATTACAAGTGACAACCTCTGATGGCACATCTGCGAACCGGAGAAACTAAATTCCCCACTTGGGCCTCCACCACCTCAATCCTCTCTTATGCTTTCAATGTCTCAAGGGGTTCCTTATATAGCTTTTCAAAGGGATATTGAAAGTTTGAATCCATGCGATCTCAAGGCATATGGAAGGCCAGGAGTCATATGAGTCGGATCCAAGTCAAGGAAAACTCCAAAAAGATTTGGATTATGCACACATCCCGATGTACGCGACTATAGGGGTCATATCTGCGTATGTACATGGTTATCGGGGTAAAAGCGGTGTATATCACTTTTATTATGTTTTAGGGATGATCAAGGACACATCAAAAGACAAAAAGTGGTCTATAGGGGCTAATGAGTCTGCAGCGGGACAGGGGAAGGCCATACAATGTGTGATTCACCTAGTGTGGTGAAATCCGCTATAACAGATGCCCCCTAATGTATGAGATCAGAGGGGTTATACGATGGCCGAAATACATTATAATTCCATCCCAGAAGTGGAGTGATGAAGGTACCCAAATGGAAGACCGGCCACCCAATCAGCATAGTACAATAATACAACTCTGCATATAACTACAAATACATATAGCAGTCCCGGATACACAAGAGTACAATGGCCATGAATAGGCATGAAACATGATAACATAGATGTGGTCATCGCCACGTACAATATACATAGATAAGAATCTCCATGATGAAGATATACAAAGGACCATGATCTCCACAAAGGCTGAAGATATACAATAGATAAAGATCTCCATAGTGGCTGGAAATATCTGACATACACTAGAACAAGTCACGGGAGCTGAAATCTCATGAACACTGGCACAATCAAGGAGGTAGCATATAATGGATGTCACCAATCTGGAAGGTCTTCTACACACACCGCTATGAGTTCATGTCCTACTATGCGAATAGAGGTGTCGAGGTCAAACATAGTAGTCCATCGTCTGATTATCGGTCATTGATGTATACTGTTAACAGACGCGAGATCACCCACCGATAATGAAAATGGGAATCAAGGTACTAGAGTGCAAACTAACAAGTGTGAATAAATGTGTTGAGGTCGAACACTTGAGAGAATCCATCAATCAAGGGACATTGATGTATTCCCAAAACTGTCGATGGTGAGAGAACCTGCCACTGATGACTGCAAGTCTCAAGGCACTCACAAATGACTCTAGACTCCAATCCCAGAATAAATGATCTGACATCGATGGGATGAAATCTGCTGGAAGGAGGGCATTAGGGAATCCCCCATCATCCAACACAAGGTACTCAGCAAGGCTGTATAATGTGGAAGGACTCGATCATAAGGTGCACGAACCAGTAACTGTACTGGTAATGGCTGACACGCAAAGTCAAGATAACTAAGGAATGGCCGACTTAGGTTTCAACTTCCTTCGAACAAGATCATAACGACGTATGGTGACTGAATGAAGGCAGCATAGATTCGATATACAAACTGGGACATCTTTATGACACAGGAGGCATCAATAGAGGCTCCATAGGGACTGGAAGCATAACTAGTCGGTGGAGATAAACTCAGATAAACGAGTACAGATCCTAAAGTCAAACTATAACCCAACCAACGGATGTGATATACAGTGCTCTGTTCGAAGGTGACACGACTCGACAGCTGCCAAAGATAATATCTTTTCTTGTCCATCTTTTTGGTTTTTTGATTTTTTTGCACTTTTTCAGTTATTTGAAAAGCTTGAAAAAAGAATAAACTAGCTTTATAGTTACAAACTAGGAGGAGATGAGTGTCATTAGGGAAAACAAACTAGTTCCAAGCAGTGGAACATACCTATGCTCAATGCAAGGATACATGTGTAGGATATCGACACTCGAGGGAAAATCCCCTCTCGGTAAAAGGGAATCAAGCTGCGAAGGATATAAAGAAAGGCTCTGCATGGCTAGACATGAGACAAGCTCGAGCTATATCGCTGAAATGCAATGTCAGGGAAGCCGACATAAAGCTCAATAAGATAGGAAAAGCTCATGATAATGCATCCACAACTTGATACAAGGGAGTCTGGGGGATCATGGCCAGCATAAGATCAAGAGGAGTATGAGGCTCTTGCGAAATGTCATGGAAATACTATACAATGGACTCCCACACCCTAAAGGGAGAAACATCGGCATGGGCACCAAATGCAAATAAGGCGCTAACTAGGGTACCCATGTAAGGTGAGGCTCTACCACTCATATCATGCCACTTCTAGAGCAACAAGAAGGTTCAGTGACATAATAGAGTGGGTTCGTACCTAAGGATATAGTGACATGGACATAAGGTCATGCAAAATGCAAATGGTGGTGGACCTAAACTATATGCCAGTGTAGACATTATACCTGAGATGGGCACGAATGGGTCAATCCAAAGGTTGAAACGGCACTGCAAATGGTCTTCTACATCACAAATTATGTCAGAAACGGTCCAAAATGGTTAGAAACAGTCAAAACTATAGGAAAGGGGATACAAATTTTCAAATATTTGAAATTTTTTCTATAAATAGTAAAAAATAGAAATCATTTGAAACTTTTACCCATTGGAGCTTTGATATTCAACTGCAAATTCCAGGAGATCCAGCCGGCGGAATTCACAACCGTTTCTTCCGGGTATTTACTCATGCTCTCAGCTTGCATTTCAATACAATTTTTACAAGTTTTCATGGTCAAATGAGGTTATTAAGGCCAATTCTACATGAGGGCTGCGGCCCACGCGGGTATCGAAGCTTTTTCCGCGTATAGGGCTGGCTATACGCGGAAAATGGGCTAGAAACCGCGTACATACGTGCTTGTTTGTAAAACAGTCATGTATGACGCCACGCAAGTGGATTTACAAAAATATAATGGACATTTGGTCAATTTCTCATGCAGGATGGTGCTAGAGTGGTGAGAACGTGAGCATGGTGAAGTAGAGGAGGCAGTACGGGCCGACATAAAGGCTCAACAAGTATTACGTGCATGCGAACTCTATAAGTTTTGGTGTCTTGGTGGCTTGAGGGCCAAACCAGGACTGCTACAGATGCTGGTAGAATATTGGGATCTAGACTCAAAGTCCTTCTGGATAGACAGTATGTCCCTCACCATTGAGGTGGATCATATATACTTTATCACAGGTCTATCTAGACGAGGGGATATGGTGAACCTTCGTTCCCGAGGTGGGCCAGGTCATGGGCTTACTATCGACAAGTACATCACTGTGTACTACTACCCAGATACTGAGAAGGTGGGGAGTCAAGTTCCCACCAATGCTATATAGGTGCTGGGCCTAAAGGCCATACTACTGATGCTGGACAAGATACAAGGCTTAGCATCACTCCATCAGGCCTCTCGGCCACTGATGTTCTATGCGGTGGAGTGTATGAGACCGACCATCTATGACTGGAGTACTTCACTACTGAGCAACATGAAACATCAGCTCAGTGAGTGTAAGGCAGGTAGGATATGGAACTTCAGGTTCAGCAGTATTCTAAGTACATTTTTCTTCGAGCGTGTTCCAGGATTGAGTCCTAGAGTGGATGTTCCTCTCCACGGGGCTCGAGATCCGGCCCAACAACATTGGGCAGATGCGATGCACAGATTGGGGGGTGGTAGGGTGGCCAACCCTTATCCAGCTGACTTTTTTCCATGGTGGCGACGATAGATTGTTGCCATAAATGACTACCCTTATGCAGGGATAGATTTCCGGGGGGATCCGGACATGCCATTGCCACCAGGATCAGCATATGGAGACATAGGTAACAAATCTCGACCCTCACTCTCTTTTTAAAATTTTTGAAGTATTTAATTTTTTGTGTTTTCTTGATTATATGGAATCAAAAAGACATGTTTTTGGGTGACAATACATAATGACATCTACCATTCATGTTCAGATGTGGGACCACGGTGACTAGAGGGATTCCCACATCATAGACAGAGGGGAAGAGGAGACGATATCACCAGTGTGGATGCGGAGCGAATGCCCCAAAACATCCATACCAATTTCGTGCGACTGACTCATAGAGTTCCCATGGCGCAAGTCGAAGACTTGCCTGAGTCTATGTAGAGACAGGTGGTGGGTGTACCACGCGCATGGGTGCATTTATTCCTATGGCTAGCTAGAGCTGTAGTGACATATCATGATCACAACCCTCCTCCACCTCCACAGGACTAGACACCTGGGAGTGTATCTATTTTGTACTACCATGTATATGATGGTGGCTCTCAAAGCCCCAATTTTGTATTATGACACTATGTATTACCACATTTTTGATATATATAAAAAGTTTTATTGTGATCGATTTATTTATTTACATGTGTAAAAATTGTGTTTATGATTAATTTAGGATGAATGAAACAAATGCCAATCTAACACGTAGTTAGCATAAGAGTCAGCAACTTGATTATAATTTCTTGGAATGTGTATATATGTTATACTCTCAAATTGTCATTATAGCAATCTCACACGTAAGAATCTCCTCAATAACGTCGGATCTCTAACATGGTACAAACCATTGAGCTATGACACTACTAACTCTGAATCAAAACGTACCTCAAGAGATAGAACACCATGCGAAATGGAATCCCGTAGAAGCTAGATAACGGCACTATATTTGGCAACGTTGTTGGAAGATGGCCGTAGACATACACCTCCTGAATACAGTACTTGACCCATAGGAGTATAAATCACCCAAGCAGCTGAGGCTGAGTGCTGAGTGTGACGGCTTGCACCATCCGTGAATCCTATGTAGGTGGAAGATTTCCTTGACATCTTCCACAAGAAACATAAACTAATCACAAACCTGATCACAATAAACAAGACCTAACTATGGAAAAAAGTTGTACAATAATATACAACAAGCAACCTTGGCTAAAGATCATGCATAGTATTTTTTGAGATAGAGCCCATTTCTAGGCTCCACCAAAGCCGTCCCTTTGTAATCCACTAACTCATAGGCACCCTTCTCTAATACATGTTTGACCACGTAAGGACCACGCCACATAAGATTGAACTTCCCTACCCCCAAGGGTTCTTTCAATTGATCCCAAAAAAGGACCAACTATCCCTCACTAAACACTCTTGGATGGACAGACTTATCGTATTGGGCCTTTACGCGACGCTTATTAACTTCTAGAGTCACCAAGGCATCTCTACACTGCTCATCGATTTTCTCAAGGTGAACCAAACGCTTCTCCAAAGGCGAAGTGTCTGGTAAGAGTTCCACGGCTAACTTCAACGAAGGAATCTTGCATTCAACCTGCAATATCGACTCTACTCCATGTGCAAGCTGATATGGAGAAAAACCAATGGCAGTCTTAACCGCGGTTCAATATGCCCACAAAGCAGGGTATAACATAATATGCCAATTCGTCTTGCTTTGCACGATGGTTTGTTGGAGAATGGACTTAAGTGATTTATTCACAGCTTCAACCTGTCCATTTGCTTGAGGATAGTAAGAAGAGGAGTTCTCTTGCTTATACCCTAACTTGGATGCCAACTCTTCCATCATATGGTTTTGAAAGTGCGAGCCATGGTCAGTGACAAGCTCTCTCGAAATCCCAAACCGAGTAATGATTTGGTTGAATACGAAGTGAGCGGTTGTCTCACCATCGGATTTTACTGTAGGAATTGCTTCAGCCCATTTTGTGAAGTAATCAACAACCACTATGATATGATGGTGGCCCCCAGCCGAAGCTGGGTTGCAATCCATAAAATCAAGCCCCCATTTGGTGAAGGGACCGGCGGTGATAATAGGGTGTAACGGGGTAGGTTTTGAGCGCATATTACATGCAAACACCTGGCAAGGGTGGAACCTCTTGACCACTTCAATACAATCCTTGAAGATCGACGGCCAGAAATAACCTGCCCTCAAAATATTTTGAGCTGTAGAAAGCCCAGATAAATGACCACCACACGCCCCTCCGTGGAAATCATTAAGCACTACCTCAGCCTCATCATGAGTTGAACAACGTCGTAAAACGGAATCTACTCTATGGTAGTACAAAGTATTGTCCACTATGAGGTAGTTCTTAGAGACATGATGTAATCGTCATTGTTCATCTCGTGAGAGGTGAGTAGGGGTCCTCTGTGTTTGTAGATATACTATGATATCCCCATACCATGGGTCATCCATTGAGATTAAGAAAATGTGTTCATCAACGAACATATCTTCACATACCAACTCCTTGGCCTCGCTCGAAAAATCCGATATGAGCTCTGTAAATATTAAATATTTCGTCGATTTTGCCAAAACAAATTCGAGATCAAACTCTTGCAAGATGACAATCCATTTATTGTATTTTCCCCCAATCATCCTACGTGTGAGGATGAATTGAAACGGATTAACATGGGCCACAACCAAGGTCTGGCGAAGGAGAATATAATGTCTCAAATGCTGCACCGCATGTACGGTAGCTAAGGCAAGCTTCTCGACATGAGAATACCGAATCTCTGCATCAATAAGGTTTCGGCTCAGATAATATATGACATGCTCCTAGAGATCCTCATCCTCTTGAACCAAAACCATACCAATCGTCTCTAAAGACGCGGCCACATATAATAGGAAATCACGGCTATAATACAGAGGACTAATCACCGGGGATGATGCTAGGGCTCGCTTAAGCGCATCGAAGGACTCCTAGGCTCACTCATCCCATTCAAAGGGAGTATCCTTCTTGAGGAGACGCATGAAACCTCTAGTCAAATTGGCAAATTTGACAACAAATCTTCGCAAGAAGTTTTCCATGCCTTGCAAACACTGAAGATGACGAATATTTCTCGGGGGAGACAACTGAATTATTGCCTCAACCTTCAAAGGGTCGACTCTTATACCCTCTTTCGAAACGATGAATCCTAACAAACGATGTGACTTCACGCAAAAGATACACTTATGAGGGTTTAATCTAACAACATAGTTCCTGCATCTTTCGAACACCAATCTCAAGTGATAAGAATGACGCATCCTCATGCGAGAATGAGCAGCGAGGTCATCCAAAAATACTTCAATAATAGACTTGAGATCGTGGAAGATCAAGGTCATTGCCCGCTGAAACGTAGCTCCAGTGTTTTTAAGGCCGAAAGGCATTTTTCGATACGCAAATGTTCCCCAAGGACAAATAAATGCGGTCTTGTGTTGGTCCTCGGGTTTAATTTGGATCTGATTATACCCGAAAAAGCCGTCCATAAAGGAGAACACCTCGCTACCTGCACACTCATCCAAAATTTGATCTATAAACGGTGTGGGGAAGTTATCCTTAGGACAGGAACGATTTAAATCATGGAAATCGGTGCATAAACAGATCACTCCCTGCTTCTTATCCACCGAAACGGGATTTGAAACCCACTCCATCAAGGGAACGGGATAGATGAAACCAAATTTCAATAGCTTCTCTATCTCTGCCTTTATGGCAGGTGCTTTCCTAGGATTCACTGCACGTTAATGCTGTCGAACAGGCTTAGCATTGGGGTAAGTCTTAATTTCATGGTCGACAATCTGAGGGTCAATCCCTGGCATCTCATCGTAAGACCAAGCAAAAATATCATGAAATTCCTTGAACAGCTCAGTATACTCCAGAATCTCATCTTGGGAGCAATCCGCCCCAATGTAGACATTCTCAATTGTACCAGGATTGCGAGAAATGTTGATAGGAATAGTTGACGATATGTTCTCCATGTTTCCATCAGCCATCGGACCAGGAGAGCTTAATGGAACCATAGGTCTACCAACTTTCTGACTAAGAATCTCCCTGTAATCCTCATGCTCCAAACGGTCAAGCTCTGGAAGGAAGTATGATCTATGATGAAGTTCCTCCCATGGTGGCTCAACTCCCGACATAGCCTCGATAATCGCTTCATCTGAAGGGAAAACCATATCAAGGTAGTCATGGGCATGAGAAGACTGTACTGCCAATGCCGGCAGCATATAGGGGTCTTCCTCCTCCGTCCGCGAAGAGGAAGAACAAGGCTCTGCAGTAGACTGGAGATTAGCTTGGTAAGCTATCATCACTGCAGGAAATGGCACGCTCGTCTCAATGGCCTCACTCGAAGGAATCGGTGAAGGAAGAATCCAAGGATCCCCCATATGACTTGTGCGAAAAGGCACCGATCTCGTAGACATCGAAGCACCATCGAAACTAGATCCTATCATGAGGACGGGTGCAGGACAACTAAAGGTTCCCATGAGGGATGGATACATGCCTACACCCACACTCCCAGTTGCCGGCTGGGAATGTTCAACTTTCGGAACCGAAGCTCCCGAAGATGCAGTAACAGGAGGATTCTTGAATGCCATTTGATCAATCATTACAATCTTCCCATTCTGTGGAAAGCATACAACGCGAAACACGGAAGACGCAACGGCTTGCATACTATACATCCAGTTCCTTCCCAGTAAAAGATTGTAGTCAAGGGGTGCATCAACCACCTCAACCTCTATCACAATGGTCTTCCCTCCCAAACGGACTTTAAGGGAAGGAAGGGTACCGTGCGACCTAAACGATCTCCCATCAAAATTAGTTAACATGGTCATAGATTTTGACAACTCAGGAGAACCGAGACCCTTCCAACAAGACAAAGACATCACAGAAGCAGCAGTGCCTTCGTCAATCACAGTACGCTTGACGATCATATCAAGACATTCTACATGCACCAAAAGGGACACATAGTAGGGCAAGCGAGGCTGATGTCCTGCGGTTTCAAATTTGATCACTGAGGAAGAATCATCACCATTCACACCAAGAGCGGAAGGTAAAGCCTTCCTTTGCGACGGACAACTCTGAAGCACTTCCATTGTAGACATCGCACAAGGAGTATGTCCCAAGTCCTCGACAACTGAATAATTATGGGCGGCTCGGGCATTTGGGTTATGCCCCGAACGCTTAGGTACCCCTTAGGAATGCGAGGTACAACCTCAGGTTTATCCGCGGGTTTCTCAATGCGCAAAGGGGTTCCTGGTGGATCAGGTTCTTTGCCTGGGTTGGGTTGTGACGAAGTATAATCTTTCGCACGCGTCACAACTTTTGCGGCACGGACCATATTAATGCACCCACGACCACTAGTCTCAGTTGGATCATCATCACTAGATTGATCATGTGACTTCGAGTTCATATTCTGGTTATGCGGTAAAGGGTTCGTTAACACAGCTAGGCCCTGTGCTATGAACTTCGAAGCTTCATCCATTCTAGGGCACAAGTAAGTGAGGTGATCATCCTTACATAGCTTGCAAGGAAAATTAACCTTATGTTTAGTCTGCTTGTCCCCCCCAGCATTTTTACCGTTCTTGTCATTATTGTTGGCATTCTCATATACCCACCCTTTTTATTATTATTGTTTTTACCCTTTTTTCTATTCCGTCTGGGTTGCTGGTTATCCTTCTGGTTGGACGATTACACAGCAAGTACATTCGTCGTTTGGGCAGGCTGAGACGATGCCGTAGCTTGTCCTGAGGCAGATTGGTTGATTGACAACTGAGCAACTTGTTTCGCAACCGAACCTGCAGGTTTCTTACTTGCACAACCCACAATGCCATCGGCATGTGGTCCAGGTTTGACCTTGGGATCGAAACTAGAATGAGGGGCGTTGGGCATAATCTCATATAACAAACTAGACTGAGCATAGATCAAGTCCAGTTCCTGCGCCCTAAAGATGGCTTGTTCCTCATTTTGCACTTCGGATGTGGAAACATCCTTCACTATATATGGCAATAAAGATTTGAGGAACCACTCAAGGAGGAACTCCGGTGGTATAAAGGGTTTAATTTACCTCTTTCGTCTACGCCATTCCTGAATATGATCAGAAATATGGGTGGCTTTATCTTGCCGAAATGTCGACAAGAGTTCAGTACCAACATCATAGTGCACTGGTAGCTGGAAGTGATTAAGGAAAGTCATCGCAAGGTCGTCGAACAAGGTAAAGGCATCCCTAGGTAACTCTATATACCATTTCGTCACAGGCCCTGTGAGGGTGCGTTGAAATAGTCTCAAACGGTTTGAGTCCTAATGCAATGAATTGGAAGAGTACCAACTGTGGAATGTCATAATGTGTTCGCTCGGATCCTCTCCTGGTTTGCCTTCGAACTTAGGTATGTTCGAAGGAATCTTGGTAGGGACAGCCGGCCAAGCAGGGTCATGAGCCATAGGATCGTTCGTAAGTCTCGATAAGTCAGGTAGATTGAGTGTCGCGAGGAAAGGGAGCCTAGGATGATGAGGCCTATGGACCACTCCCTGGTTCATATAGGATTGATTACCACCATGACCTTGGCCATAGTGACCTCCTCCTGTATGACCCATATAGAGTGGCATGGAAGCACCATAATGAGGTGGACCTTGACTAGTAGGAGCTACAAAGCCGTAATTAGGAGAGTAAGCAGGTTGTGAATACCCGCCTCCATAAGGTGGAGAAACCTGTCCATACTGCGTCCCATAATAGGGTCCATAGGTCATCGCTTGTGATGCCCCATGAGACACTCCATAGGTAGGGATATACATTCCGGAAGTAGGAATATACATACCGGAAGTAGGGATATATGTCGTGGAAGTAGCAATATGACCTCTAGAAACATGAACATAATCTCCCAAAACCACGGGTGGTATGTAGGCTTGAGACACAATTGGTCTAGCAATCGCAGTACGGATCTGACTCGTAGCTACATGCCGACTCGAAGGACCACATGAGTAAGGTGGAGGGTTTACATTTGAAGAACTCGGAAGCGAGGATGAAGGAATCTCTGTAAGAAGATATGTACTAGTGCCTATCGTCACTTGTCTGGAACCTGGTATCCCTATCGGATCACTAACTCTAGACCTAGGAGGTATATAAGATGTAGCTTCCACCACTGGGATGGAAGGTGCAATGTGACTAGTACTCCCAAAACTCTCTGCAAGGTAAGGAATGGGGTTGCCCCCAGGCATAGTGCTAGGCTCAAAGTCGGATTCAACATGAAATGTCAAATCGTGCATAGGAAAACCAGTCGTAGCATAACTACCGTAGCTAGTGCTAGGAGGGTCAAAGTGAGTCTCGGCATCATCTGGCATTCCATACCGGTAACGTGTCAATGAGGAATCAGCCCTAGGGTGAGTAGGTCTATCATGCAAAGATCCTATCTGGGAAATCACAAGACCGAACTCAGCTAGGTCAGGTTAAGGATCGTATGTAGGAGTAAGTTCCCCATCGTCAATACGAATAGGAGGAGGTGTCTCAGGAATAGTCTCTGAATGATCCTCCATGGTGTGTGAATCAGTGTGTGACATAGTCCGCCTGGACAGTCTAGGCCCCTCTCCCAAAGGAGGAGGAGAAGTGGAAGGCGAAAGTCTTGCTAACCGACAGAACGGCGTGGAACCACACTCGAATCCACAATGACTCAACAAAAAGCAAAGACTCTCTATTTACATAAACCCTAGGCCAACTAGCATGCATAGAGAAATCACTAATAAAATCTAAAACCAAATGCAAGCAAACAAGGGCTGGATAAGTGAGCTCCCGAATGTGGCCGGTATGTCTCGCCTAGGAGAGGCTTGAGAGGCCCTTGTCACCACAAGCAGAGGTACGTAACCAATTATTGTGGCCCTCAGCTTCAATGCGTAAAGTGACTGTGCTGTCCGACCCCAACCTAGCCGGGACACATGCAAAATAACCTCTACAAGTACCCCCTCGATATCCTAGGTAAGGTCACTAAGGTCACCTCAATATAATCAAAGATCAGGCGGACAGTCACAGGCGGGATTGACCGTATGGGTAGGGTAGCAAAGCCCGAAACTCTCGAAAGAGCCCCCAAATATGAATACAATCCTGGCTATATCGCCGGTGCTACACAGTTACCGACCAGGGGTTATCCCAATCAACAACCACTCACACTGCCTCGTGCTTAACTCCCTTTTGAGAGGAGGATCCTGAGAACGCTGGTTATATCAAGGATTTCACACACTCCCTGGACAGACACCTAGTTGTTGTTGTTTAGTGATCTTGGAGAATTAACTTACAATGAACTATTCCAAGATGCTAAAACCTAAGCTTGTTGGTGCACCCTAGAAAAGAAAAGAGTGTAATTCATTTTAATTAGCGTTGATTTTACTTGGCTTTATTACTCAAAAATAGGATATGGTCGTGCAACTAATGGTGTTATGACGCAACAAGAAGCAAAATGCACACCTAACAATCAATGCAAATGCATTGTGTCCATGAAAATAGGGTATGCGTACTACGTGTAATGCACAATTTCTTCTTCAAATGCTGAATGCAAATTTCCCTATATGAAGTCCTAACTATTACTCCAAAGCAAATCTAGATCTAGTGCAAGTACAATGCAAAATGCAAAATGCAATGCATGATGATAAGCAAATGTTTTTGGATTTTTTGAAAATAAAGAGATACAAAAAGAAAAAGAATGATTCTACCCACCCCAGACTCTGCAAGCACACATAAACAACATTCCAGCAAAGCACTAAGGCAAAAAGACTCTAATGCACTAATCTCAAACAAAAAATCAAAGATGCCATGACAAGAACTTTCCTAAAAGAAAAAATTTAGGCTAAAAAAACGTTTCTGGTCAGAAACAGAGGTATTAATAGACTCATGCAGTGCCAAAGGAGACTCAGCAGCTAACAGAATTCACCCAGCAATCCACTATCTTCCACAAAAGGTAAAAAACCAGGGCATACGCGACTGTGTGCAGTAAACCCATGTGTATACGCGGAAATCCCAGAGGAAACCTCATGTATACGCGACTGTAAGTGATAAACCCGCAAACAGAAAGAAAAATATGCATAAATACAAGGCAAACAGATAGGCTGACACTAACTTCACACCAATCAGGCTCTACCAGGCATACATGCCCCCATACCCGACACAGAAACAAGAGAGAGAGAGCAATTCAAATACATTGAATGCCAAGAAATCAACCCCCAAAGGACAACTACTAGGAACTCCCCAATGGAGTCACCAATTCTGTTACAGAGAGAAATTCCTATGGCTTGGGGTACACAACAGATAGCTAGACTCCAGAAATCAATCTTTCCCAATATGCAATAGAAATAAGATGTCTAACACTAAAGGATCAAACCTCGTACCTTATTTTGGAAGGTTGAAGTAGATACCTGTTGAGCCTTTTAATCTTTAGCTTGAATTGATAGAATACTTCCTCAACAACAAGTAAACAATACAAGCATACTATATATCATGGTGTTAGATCTATTCTAGCATATATAATCAATAATGTAAAAGCTTTTGACATATTCCAATCGATACAATATTCATTCAAATACACATTACTGGACAGGAAAAGATATTTTTATTAATATGAATCAGAGATTACAAGTGACAACCTCTTATGGCACATCTGCGAACCGGAGAAACTAAATTCCCCACTTGGGCCTCCACCACCTCAATCCTCTCTTATGCTTTCAATGTCTCAAGGGGTTCCTTATATAGCTTTTCAAAGGGATATTGAAAGGTCAAATCCGTGCGATCTCAAGGCATATGGAAGGCCAGGAGTCATATGAGTCGGATCCAAGTCAAGGAAAACTCCAAAAAGATTTGGATTATGCACACATCCCGATGTATGCGACTATAGGGGTCATATCCGCGTATGTACACGGTTATCGGGGTAAAATCCACATATATCACTTTTCTTATGTTTTAGGGATGATCAAGGACACATCAAAAGAAAAAAAGTGGTCCATAGGAGCTAATGAGTCTGCAGCGGGACAGGGGAAGGCCATACAATGTGTGAGTCACCTAGTGTGGTGAAATCCGCTATAACAGATGTATTTGTAACTTCAAAATGTATTCTTCTATGTATCTTATATATTGTAACCCGATGTTTATTCCGGGATGTTTCTATTATGTATTTGAGTCATGTTGTCATGCCCCGATGTTCCGATCAGGAGGATTAATAATGTAAACAAGTCTTGTCAAGTCATTGTGTAAGTTCCCACAGTTTCCATTAGAGAGAATTTGAGGTCAAAAATGGGCCTCCTAAGAGATGTACTACAAAAATATAAGATATATTAAAATATTATGATTTAGGGGTTTTATGGGGTAGGTATATATGACAACTCACCTCCTACACTACTTTTTTATGCACAATATAAATAACCATGGTTGAGTTACTTTTCTAAATTGACTATAAATAAAATTAATAAAACAACTCTACAATGATGTGACTAAGATTCATTGTAAATTCCCAAAAATTATTGTCCTTTAGCATTTATTTGTCTTGAACTTGTAAATAAAATTAATCAAAAAAAATATTTTTAGGAGTTATTTTTTTAATTTATGTTGACTTTTTATATTTAGTACATTCCTCATCAATTTAATTTTAATGTGATTTAATTAATATTTATTTACATGTAAAATTTTAACAATATTATTATAATATTTATTGCATTATTAGAACAAATTAATATCAAAATCATAATTTTTTTTGATATATTCATTTTATTGTAAATGAATGTTATAGTTAAATCTCTTATAGAAAATAATATAAGACATAAGTTATTCTTAAAAATTGAGTAGTATATATATATATATATATAGAACATTATTATTTTGTAAAACATTTTTATTTTATTTTATTGTAAATGAATGTTACAGTTAAGTCTCTCATTGAAAATAATATAAGACTTGATTTATTCTTAAAAATTGACTAGCAAAAATATATAAAAAAAATTAACTATGAATATTATCTTTAGAACATTATTATTTTGTAAAACATTTTATTTTATTTTATTGTAAAGGAGTGTTATAGTTAAGTCTCTCATAGAAAATAATGTAAGACAATAATTATGAGTACTTTACTTGAAAATAAGAAAATAATGTGAAAAGACATTTTTATGAACTATGAGTACTTTACTTGAAAATAACAATAATATTATTTTATGAGAAAGTGAATTGTGAGTATTTTAGTTGAAAATAACAATAATATTATTTTATGAGAAAGTGAATTGTGAGTATTTTAGTTGAAAATAACAATAATATTATTTTATGAGAAAGTGTGAAATGACTTTTATTGTGAGTACTTTACTTTATGACTTAAAAGTACTTGTACCACTACCTTGGTTAACTATGGGTTTTCATCCACCATAGAAAATGTGACAAATAAGCATTCTTAACTCATGCAATGCCACCTCAACCATGGGGGATGATGTCATCTACTAGAATGTAATTGGTTGATTTTTATAGTACATTTTGGTCCTTTTGAGGCCCATTTTTTACCTCAAATTCTCTCTAATGGGGGCACTAGGGTTATTATACACTAATTAAGGTGTAGGCTCTAGTAAGTAATTGTTAAGTTGGGCTGACATGATTGAGTGCACTTCAAGTGAACGGAAGAATATAAATAGAGAGTGAGAGTCTCTCTATTTATCACTTGTACTTCACATCACTCACTCACTCAAGTGTGGCGCATTAGTGAGGAAGGAAATACTGGGACTAAACAGAAGAAGAAGACTACTGCTGTTGGGAGTGCATATTATTGTTTTGGGGTCTTACATCTTGTGGTGATTCTATCTTTGAGGAAGTTGTGGGGTTTTCTCCATTTATGGTTTCCCTGATAAAAAACATTGTGTTTATGGTCTCTTGTGTTTTGATTGTTGTACTTGTTATTCTCTTAGTAAAGATCCTAACATAATGCTAGCTTAAATGTTGAAAAACTAACATGGTATCAGAGCTAACTTGAGAAGAAGACACTGTGCAGCTGCGGGAACTAGGGATTCCTAGTTTGTGGATCTTCCTCCACAGATTTTTAGAAAAATTAAGGTGGAATTACTCTCCTCCCTAGGGCGCATCTTTCTGTCGAAACAGAATTCAATTGTGAGGTTTTTCAATTTTGGACTTGTCACTGGGGTCATAAATTAGGGCTTTTTACAGAAGAGGAATTTTTCAGTAAGCCTAGGCCTGGATTGATCTCCTCCCCAAAATCAAAGTTAGGAACAAATTTGAAGGCATTTGGGTGGACAAAACTCTAGAAAAGCAAAACCCTAGTTTGCTCCTGAACCAGCTCTGCAAGATTTCAGCTCAAGTTTCAGATCCGACATTTTGAACCTGGTAAGATCTAAAATGTTTTATATTTCCATTTGAGGTTCTTATTTAAATATGTCTCATCATACTGAGCTTGATGAAAATCTTGAGGGAGCTGATAACTTCCGAGCCTAGAAGTATAGGATCTCCCTGGTCTTGGAAGAGAATGAGTTAGACTCCTACATTCATGAGGAGGTTCCAGTTCCAGAGGGAGATGAGGCAAAGGCCTTACATAAGAAGAATATGGTTATGGCAAAGAGGATCATTGTTGATTCTATAAAGGATCATCTTATCCCACAGGTGTCCTCTCTCAAGACACCTAAAGCTATGTTTGATGCCCTAACCAAATTGTTTGAAGGAAAGAACATCAATCAGAAGATGACCATGAGGAACCAGCTGAAGAATGTGAAGATTCAGAATGCAGAAAATATCTAGTCATAATTCACAAGGGTTTCTCAAATCAAGGAACAATTAGAAGCTATTGATGAAGAAGTGGAAAATGCAGAGATTGTCATGACTACTTTGAATGGCCTCCCTAGGTCATGGGATGCTTTCATTCAAGGAATCTGTGTTAGAAAGAAGTTAGTCAAATTCAGCAAACTGTGGGAAGAATTCTCTCAAGAAGAAGCCTGGATAGCAGCTCGGGAAAAGAAGATGGGAAGTGAAGACCAAGCTCTTACAGTACGCTCCAAGTCTCACTCCAAGACAACAAGAAAGAAGTCTCATCATTCCAGAGGTAAGCTTTATTAGAAAGATAATACTAGAAGAAATATGTCTAGGGTCATATGCTATACTTGTGATGAAGAAAGACACTTTGCAAAAGATTGTCCTCACAAACAGAAGACAGTAAAGAAGAGAAACAAAAGAAGACATCATCCTCATACTGCAGAAGATGATGAACCATCCAGAAAGAGATCCAGATATGAAAGTGAATATTCTTCAAGCGAGGATGAATATGTTCTAATATCAGCTCTCATGGGTAACATTACTCATGGAAGTGATTATTGGCTTATAGACAGTGGGGCTTCCAAACACATGATGGAATTCAAGGAATATTTTGTAAGACTGTCAGAACATGAATCACCACATAAGGTGAAATTGGGAGATGATTACCAATATCCAACAAAAGGTAGTGGGGAATCTTCATACAAGCTAGACTCTAGTAAGTCTCTAAGAATGAAAGAAGTATTGTTTGTGCCAGGACTGAAGAAGAACCTTCTATCCATCTCAGCATTAGATGCAAAAGGAATGTGGGTGGCATTCGTAGATGGTCAAGTCATCATGTGGCCAAAAGGAAATACTATCGATGATGCGGTAGTGATTGGAGAACAAGAAGGAGGCTTGTACAAATTGAAGGGACATCCAAAACAAACCTTAATCCATGACACAGTAGAGCCAAATGAGCTTTGGCATAGAAGACTTGCACATGTGCATTATAGAGCACTACCTATTGCAAGTAAAGATGTCAAAGGTCTTCC
Source organism: Pseudotsuga menziesii (assembly GCA_001517045.1). Taxonomy (NCBI): domain Eukaryota; kingdom Viridiplantae; phylum Streptophyta; class Pinopsida; order Pinales; family Pinaceae; genus Pseudotsuga; species Pseudotsuga menziesii. The sequence continues at coordinate 51,080 of LPNX011177950.1, read as the reverse complement.
AGAAATTCAAGAAAAACATGATGGGGTCTGCAAAGGATGTGCGAAAGGAAAGAATAGAAAGAATACATTTCCAAGCAGCGAAAGAAAATCCAAAAGCATTCTAGAAATCATCCACTCCAATGTATGCGGTCCTATGTCATCAAACTCACTCAACGGGTATGCATACTATGTTTCTCTTATTGATGATTTTTCTAGAAAGACATGGATTTATTTTATGAAGAACAAAGATGAAGTATTCAGCAAGTTCAAGGAATTGAAAGCCTTGATCGAGAACCATACTGAAAAGAAAATCAAGACCATTCGATTAGATAATGGTGGAGAATTCACTTCAAATGAATTCAAGGAGCTATGCATAGAATCAGGGATTAAGAGGGAGTTGTCCACTCCTTATAATCCACAACATAATGGAATTGTAGAACGGAAAAACAGAACTATCATGGAAGCTACAAGAGCTATGCTTCATGATCAAGATCTACCTATGCATCTTTGGACTGAAGCTGCTAGAATAGCGGTGTATGTGCAGAACCATACTCCACATAGAGTACTCGAGAACAAGACTCCTGAAGAAGTCTTCTCTGGAAAGAAACCATAAGTCAGCCATCTCAGAATATTCAGTTGTCCTATATATATACACATTCCAAAAGAGAAGAGAACAAAATTAGATCCTTCAGGAAAGAAGGGCATATTTGTGGGATACTCTGAAAGCTCGAAGGCTTCCAGAATCTACTTCCCAGGATACAAGAAGATTGACATCAGCAGGGATGTGACATTTGATGAAGGCACAGCTTACAACAAATCCAGAAAGAAACCTGCTGAAGAACTTGAATAATCAGAAGCAGAAGTACCCAGAATTCATGATACAATCATGAACGAAGAAGCTCAAGAAGAAGATCGAGAGCTCGAGGAACCACAAATACCTGTAGATCCACCTCTGGAGAAGAATCCTCATAAGAGGAAACCTGCTTGGGTACGTGAACTTATCCAAGGTGCGAAAAGATATGGGGCTCCAGAAGAGAATCACAGAGAAAGAAAGAGGACTAGATCCAATTCCGGGTATGTAGCTTTACTATGTGATTTCATTGATAAGGAACCTTCCAGTTATGAAGAGGTGGCAGAATAGAAAGAATGGAAGGATGCTATGATCGAAGAATATCAATCGATCATGAAGAATGATGTTTGGGATGTTGTCCCAAGACCAAAAGGGAAGTCGGTTGTCACTTCAAAATGGATCTATAAGATCAAGCATGCTTCGGACGGTAGCACTGAAAAGTATAAGGAAAGATTTGTAGCTCGAGGATTCTCTTAGAAAGAGGGAGTAGACTATGAAGAGACCTTTGCACCTGTATCCAGATACACTTCCATCAGATCAGTACTTGCTCTGGCTACAGTGACGAAGTGGAAGATACACCAGATGGATGTCAAGACTGCCTTCTTGAATGGTGTAGTAGAAGAGGAAGTGTATGTAGAACAGCCACTCGGTTTTGAGACACATGACAGAGAGTCTCATGTATGCAGATTGAAGAAAGCCCTGTATGGTTTGAAACAGGCACCCAGGACCTGGTACGGTAGGATCGATAGCTTTCTATCTAGTTTGGGCCTTACCAAGAGTAAAGAATATTCCAACCTTTACTACAAGGTTGAATATGGCAACCCAGTGATGCTCCTACTATATGTAGATGATCTATTTGTGACAGGCACAGATGGGTTGATTGCTGATACGAAGAGAAAGCTTGCTGCTGAGTACGAGATGAAGGACTTGGGGATGATGCATTAATTTCTAGGTATGGAAGTGTGGCAGAGTACAGATGGAATCTTCATTGGACAAGGGAAGTATGCAGTAGAGATCCTGAAGAGATTTGGGATGATGGACTGCAAGGCTATGGCTACACCTATGGCATCGAACCTGAAGCTTTTGAGTGATGCTTCATTAGAGTCGGTTGATGCTACGATGTATTGTTAGATGATTGGGTCATTGATGTACCTGACGAACACGAGACTAGACATTTTCTTTGCTGTGAACACCTTGAGTCAGTACTTGACAGATCCAAGGAGTGTTCACTTGACAGCTACAAAGCATATTCTAAGGTACCTGAAGGGTACAGTTGATTATGGACTCAAGTATGATGCGAATCAGAAGATTAACCTGGAGGGTTATGTTGATTCAGATTGGGTAGGCAGTGCCATTGATAGAAAGAGTACTTCAGGATGTTGCTTCAGTATGGGATTAGGTGTGATCTCTTGGTTTAGCAGGAAGCAATCCTGTGTGGCACTGAGTACAGCTGAAGCAGAGTATGTCGCAGCTTGTTCAGCTAGTTGTGAGGCAGTATGGCTACGGAAACTACTGTCTGATATATTTGATCTCCAGTTGGATGCTACTTGTATACATTGTGACAACTAGAGTTGCGTGAAGTTGTCAGAGAATCCAGTGTTCCATGACAAGTCGAAGCATATCGAGATCAAGTATCACTATATCAGGGATATGGTGCAGAGAGGAGTAGTGAAGCTCCAGTATGTTGCGACAGAGGAACAGATATCCGATGTATTGATGAATCCATTGGCTAGGCTGAAGTATGAGTACTTCAGAGAGAGACTTGGTGTTCTCCAGATCGAGGTTCCCTCCAATAGAAAGTGATGAGACCCATAGCCATTCTGACATGGTGAGAGGATTGGTTCCTTCCATGGTCAGATGTAAGGGCTGAGCCATTCTATCATGGTGAGAGGATTTGATTCTTTCCATGTCAGATATGAGTGCTGACTGCCATTCTGGGAATGGAGGCACCTGGTCAGTTACCAGGAACACTCAATCAGGGACTGAGAGAGCCATTTTGACGAGAAGGTCAGATGTAAGGGCTGAACCATTATGTTCATGGCTAAAGGATTTAGTTCCTTCCATGTCAGATGTGAGTGTTGGCCATTCTGTTGAGAAGGACATATGTAAGGGCAACTGCCACTCTCTGGGAGAGTGGAGGCACCTGGTCCGTTACCAGGTAGCTCAGTCAGGGACTGGGGGCCATTCTGACGAGGGTGTAGGATTCAGTTCCTACCAGGTTAGATGTGAGTGTACAAATACTTCATCACTGTGGTAGGATGAGTTTCAGCCTGGGTGAGACTCATTCATCACTGTGGTAGGATGTGTTCCGGACTGGGTGAATGTGTGGAAAGCTTTCATCATTGTGGTAGGATGAGTTCCGGCCTGGGTGAGAGTCGTTCATCATTGTGGTAGGATGTGTTCCGGCCTGGGTGAATGTGTGGAAAGCTTTCATCATTGTGGTAGGATGAGTTCCAACCTGGGTGAGAGTCATTCATCACTGTGGTAGGATGTGTTCCCTCCTGGATGGATGTGCCATTCTGACGAGTAGGTCAGATATAAGTGCAAAGCCATTTCATAGATGTTAGTGATGTGATGTCCTATCATGCTGGTGAATGTGAGTGTTGGGCATTTTTGATGTGATTGTATTTTACTACATGATCAGATGTGAGTGCTGGACGTGCCTTTCTGATGAGCAGGTCAGATGTAAGTGCTGGGAAAAGACCTACCTGGTGGCTAGGCCTACAACCAGCATGAAAAAGGGTTGGCTCTGTAGAACTTCCTATGACGAGATAGTACACACATGATGATGACCAGAGATGATCCAGATCAAGCTATGATCTAGATCCAGTTATGATGACTCCGAGAGATCCAGATCAAGTGATGATACAGATCCAGTAGTGATGATCCAGATCAAGAGATGATCCAGATCCATATCCAGATCGAGTGATGATCCAGGTCTAGTCCAGTGATGATGATCCAGATCGAGTAATGATCCAGATCCAGTGATGATGTTCTATGATGATCTAGATCGAGAGATGATCCAGATCCGAATATGAATATGACTTGAAGATGAAGATGATCCAGTTGATCCAAAGAAGAAGACTAGTGCTGAAAATTGTGTTGAAAGAATACCTTCCTAGTTAAGAGGGAGTGTTGATGTATTTGTAACTTCGGAATGTATTCTTCTATGTATCTTATATATTGTAACCCAATGTTTATTCCGGGATGTTTCTATTATGTATTTAAGTCATGTTGTCATGCCCTGATGTTCCGATCAGGAGGATTAATAATGTAAACAAGTCTTGTCAAGTCATTGGGTAAGTCCCCACAGTTTCGGGGCACTAGGGTTATTATACACTAATTAAGGTGTAGGCTCTAGTAAGTAATTGTTAAGTTGGGCCGACATGATTGAGTGCACTTCAAGTGAATGGAAGAATATAAATAGAGAGTGAGAGTCTCTCTATTTATCACTTGTACTTCACATCACTCACTCACTCAAGTGTGGCACATTAGTGAGGAAGGGAATACTGGGACTAGACAGAAGAAGAAGACTGCTACTGTTGGGAGTGCATCTTACTATTTAGGGGTCTTACATCTTATGGTGATTCTATCTTTGAGGAAGTTGCGGGGTTTTCTCCATTTATTGTTTCCCCAATCAAAAACATTGTGTTCATTGTCTCTTGTGTTTTGATTGTTGTACTTTTTATTCTCTCAGTAAAGATCCTAACATAATGCTAGCTTAAATGTTGAAAAACTAACAACTATCACACATGGGGGCAGTGGCCCTTCCACCTACACTGATCCCCCTATCATACATGGGGGTAGTGTCCCTTCCACCCACACTGTCCCTCCCACCACACTTGGGGGAACTGGCCTGTCTACAATGGTGCCACAAGTACCCGCAGCTATGCAGGTTCATTTTGCACCTACAACCCCCACCACCATGGCTGCCCCATCTCACATCAACCTGGGGTCAAACCTGCCTGATTTGGCTCGGTTAACAAATGACCCCATCTACCATCAAACGTTTTGGCCTCCCATGCCAACCAAACTGCCCTCAGATATTCCCAAGTTTGAAGGGAAGGCAGGGGAGTTCCCCCAAAACCACATCATGACATTTCATCTATGGTGCTCATCAAACAACATTGTAGATGATTTAATTAGACTAATATTGTTCCAATGCACCCTCATAAGTGCTACAGCCAAATGGTACATTGAGCTACCACAAGCCAAGTACCCAGATTTCAACTCCCTCACTTTCATGTTCCTGCAATATTTCCAACTCCCTATCAGATATGACGAAGGGGTGGATATCTTGTTATATTTCTGCCAGAACACTGTGACCCATATAACCTACCACATCGACGAGTGGCGGTGACACCATAGTCTGTCTAAGATCCAACTCGATGACAGGATCTTCCTAGATTGGTTCCTCAAGACCTTGCTCCCACCCATAGCAAAGGACATCGCATCCGAATGTCCCCAATCCAAAGAGGAGGCCATACTAAAATCCCAATAGTTTGACCTAATCTATGGATAGTCTGGATGCCTTTACACCATCATTCCAGAAGCTGCCCGCACAAGCACCTCCTACCGGGATGCACCGGGGGCATCCCATGTTGTAGATGGCATCATAGGCTCCGTCTCCCAACAACCACAGCACCGTCCAACACCACCTACAGTCCTACCACAACCAAGCAACACTGCTACTATTTCCCACCAAAACCAAACACCAAACTATGCAAGAATGATGTCCCAATCTGGAGCCACAACTTCTTACGCACAACCTGCACCACCCTAGCAGGCTCATGCCATGTCTTGGCCAACACATCATTACGCGGGGAAAATTTTCACATTTGCGGTACCACCACCCACACAAATCTACTATGCACCACCACTACAAGCAGTTCAAGCCCCTGCCCCTACTCCACCTACTCCATTGGGATAGGTGTGTGTACAACAAAACTGCCCCAATTAAATAGCCCCCAATAACCAACAAGGGCAAGCAAGAAACAACCAACCTCAGAACCAAGCCAATAATCAACCACAGGGAGGCGGTCAAGAACTAAACCTTGCCAGCAATGCTGTGGCTAACCGACCATCCCAAAATCCTCCATGACCAAATGCACCGAGATGCAACACCCCATTGCATACAAACCAACCATGCACACTCTGTGAGGTCTATGGGCACTACACATTCGAGTGTCCCTTCATGGTTTGTGCCAAATAGACCATTAGGAATGAGGTGCAGCATGCCACCAACACAACAGACCAACCCCAACCCAACCCAATCCCAACGCTTCGAGGGCACCTCCCATGGCCAAAACAGGTGTCCACCACCTACTAGCTATCACGTCTGAAGAGGTCAACCTACAAACCAGATGAAATCAATACAGAACCAACACCAAACCCGCTGACACATTAGTGGCATCTACGTCTAAAACAAACAATGCACCTCTTCAGTTACCCCCTTTCCCACGCCCCCCCATACGTCGGGTTGCCAATAATGCCATGGCTAGAGGTACTGTCAGCTACAACATTGTGGATTATTTGGCCTAAACACCTACTGCCATGTCCTCTCTTGAGGTACTCAAAACATGCCCAATGCAGTGGAAAGCCTTACTAGCTTCCCTTGGGGCCGTAAACCCCTCCGAATCCAAGTTGATCACATTCGACATGGAGAATTGATAACTGTGCATGCCATCAACCATCGCCTTTCAAATCCTGCTATCTATCTGGAATCTAGTTGTGCACCGGTGCATAGTGGATGAGGGGGCATTTACATACATTATGGCTACCCTAGTCTGGTAGAAACTTGGATCCCAAATTCTACAACCATCCTCCACAACTCTACGGGATTATTATGGCCATCCCACTAAAGCCCAAGAAATCCTCCCCTACATCCCCATCACATTAGCCGAGAAGATAGTTCTGATTGACATAGAGGTTGTCAATGCTCAATTGGAGTATAACCTTCTCCTCAGAAGAAGTTATATGTACACCATGAGAGTTGTTGCATCAACTATATTTTGTCTCATGATGTTCCCCCACGAAGGGAAAATCGTGACTATTGACCAGCTTACTTATCACAATCTGCAAGGGCTAACGTCACCTATTGGAGAAGGGTCCCGCAGCTGCAGGAAAAGATGCTATTTTTGGTAGAAGATGGACAATTTTTGGAGGAAAGATAGTTTTGGCGATGTGATAAAGGTACGATGCCGTAGTGTATTTCCCGCCACGGATCGCGGGCCGGAAATCACAGTGGTTGGAACAAGAAATTCAAAGGGAAATAGTACTTGAAGCGGCTGAGAAGAAAGCTCAACCACTGCATTTAAGGCAGTGGCGATGACATGAGGGATTAGCTACCCTCATAAAGGAAGAAGGAGCAACGGGCCGAGGTATTAAAGACAAAGGATAGAAGGGGAGCAACCCAGGAAGCGGAGCCCATACCCATGATCAGCGTCGAAAATCGTGAAAGACTGCAGAAAGCTATGGTGTGACCAGTAAAGTGGCAGTACAAAGTATAGAAAGGCCGACTGTCACAGTTAGGGTTTTGGGTTACTGTCGGGATAGGCCCATAGTTTTGTATCATGGTGAGACCTTCGGGCCACCTATTTAAGAATGTATTTTGTATTATGAAGGGTTATCTAGATAGTTAGATCGATAGTAAGACATTGAGGAAGAGTCGAGATTTGGTTCTATATTTAAGTCTGTAGTTATCTTACTATAACAGTGGCCAGCTCCTTGAGCATGAATGTAACAATCCATAGGGATTGAGAGAGAGAGAGAGAGAAAGAGTATATTGTAAGAAGAAAGCAATATAGGAAGAGAAGAGATATAAGAGAGAAGGGCTCCCAGCTATGTGTGTGGATTTTCCCAGAAGATCTCAGGCTGCATAAGAGGTTGCAGTGGAACTGTGTTACTCTCTTAAGATATAATATAAAAATAGTTCCCGTGGACGTAGCTTCCCCCCTGGAAGTTAACCATGTACATCCGTGTGTTGTGTGACTGTTTCATGTGATTGTGCTCTACTTATTTGCTATTTGTTATCTGTTACATGAAATTTTCTTATCAGTTAATGAATGTATGTATGCTATCCTTCAGTTTACAGTAACATAGAAGGTCAAATGCAAGTTGAATGTGTCGAGTAATCTGTATATGAGTTTATCAGTGCTTGACTCATGACAGTAGCAGCTACTGTGTTAAGTGACTTCTGTATGTTTAGTTCAGCGAGTTGAGTGTAATTGATGTTAAGCATGTTAAACTGTAGAAGCTTAAGTGAGGTTGTTTAACACCTTAATGAAGGTTAACTGAGCTATTATACCCAGAAAGGAAGCCTCTAGACCTTGAGAGTTGATGAGTATATTGAGTCTTACTATAGGAAATATCGTAGTCTAGAAAGGGTGATATCACACTATCAAGGGAGATGCAGTGTGAGATATCGCAGGTTAAGAGTCGAGCGAAAGAGAAAGTTTGTGCATTTTCCTAGAAGTTGCGACGTGATAAGAGTTAGTCCCATAGCAGAGTTAGCTAGAAAGAGAGAAACATCCCTTGCTGAGAGATTCAGCTGGTTAAGTAGAGTCAAGAGAACCCAGGATGCTGCATAACCTGGTTGAGGAAACCTGATTCTTCATCCACCCCATCTAATATCACTTCAGGTGAGACTTCAGGTTGTTCTGCGGTCTGTCGCCAAAAGGGCCAGTGAGCTAGGGGTTTTGTTGGTACAATAAAGTAAACCCGGGTCTTCCCAGAGAAGACCAACAAATGGTTATGTCGTCGGTTTTGAACAAATTGAAGAGATGATGTTCTGTTGGCATCCTACTAAAGAAGAACTTAACCAGTGGGTTGAGTCTAAGGAAAGAGAATTTGCTGAGAAAGAAGACAAGAGTCCTAGGCTAAGTACAAAGGACTGGTTACAGAAACATATCTTCACAGAACTACATGAGATATTTTTTGTGACCTATGCAAATGAGTTGTACGATTGGTTGTCAAAGTTGACTGATAAGCATGTATTCAAGAAGAAAAGGAACATTTTCTGGACACCGAAGCTGATTCACATCATGAAAAGTGTAGATAATCCCATTTCACGGGCAGTAGACTTCTGGCTTGTGATTTTGCTGGAAGGTTTCATTACAGAGTTTGCAGTTGATCAAAGAAAGAGTTTCAGCAAAGCAGAGAGGTACTTCTTCAAAGGATATCGCGGTAAGTACTTGAACTCTTTAAAGTTGTACTTTAAGATGTTATTGTATGAAAAAGGAATACTGGATATATTCTCATATGAATAAGTTAAGTAAGTGTAATGTCACAAGAGTTTGAGAGTGAATCTGAAGAAATTGGATGTACACGTAGCGGTAAGAGATATAAAGTAGATTTCAGATCTTCCTTCTTTGAAGACAGTTCAGATAGTACTAGAGAATAGACTCAAAGTAATAGAGAAAGAATAGCAGGGGGTATCCCTTACCACCCTTATACCCCACAGAAACAAACTGGGACTCAGAATAATCCAGCAGGAACTCCATCTAGTAGTTCACACACAGTACATACTACCTCTACACTATCTACATTTACACAACCAAGTGGTAGTAATACAGCAAATCAAAATCCACCTCATAGAAACAGAATGGGGGATGACATGAAATTACCTACCTTTAAGGGTACAGGGGCAAAAGACCCAAAACAGCATTGGTTCCTATGTGAAGTTGTATGGACCATTAAACAGATCCATGATGTCAATACTAAGCTTGTTCAGTTGGCCACTACACTTAGAGAAAGAGCTTTAACATGGTATATGAAGTATACATCAGCGCAGAATAGAACACTCGTAGAGGTCAGGACCGCAATGATTAAGGAATTTAAGAAACCCAAGTCTGAGTCACAATGTATCACAGAACTTAAAGACATCAAACAGTTACCCATAGAGTTAGTATGGGATTTTGATCAGAAATTTAAAGCTCTTATAGACCAAGTTAGTTTTGAGTTTGCACTGGAGCAGCATAAGGAATGGTTCATCGCAACACTGCTCCCTCATATTAGACTTCCACTAAGGCAACAAAAAATTCATATGCAGGATGAAGCATTGGAGATGGAAATGAAACTAGAGGCTTCACCTCTAGCTGAGACTAGTGCAGGTATGACAAATTTACAGAATCAGTTAGCCAATCTCACTTTACAGCTACATGAGATTAAGAAAGGAACAGAGGTTGAACAAGAAATATGGTGTACAAAGAGTAAAGGACATGGACATACCAAAGATAACTGTCCAATATTTGTTGAGTATCTAGCAAGTGGGGCTCCTAACCCCTTAGTACAGAATCAAGGGACATGGTGTGAAATATGTAGAACAAGAGGACAAAGACCATAGGAATTCCCTTTACTTCAGAAGTATGTACAAACTCCTAACAATTTATACTGTAATTTCTGTAAGTCAGTAGGACATGATGAAAATAATTCCAGAGCTTATGATCTCATGATAGAGAGAAAACATGACTTCTAGAGAGTCCAGTCAGAGACATCAGGACCAGGAATAGGCCCATCGCATGAACCAGCTCATGATGGCCATGGTGGAGGATTCATAGGAAGAGGCCGTGGTGGAGGATTTGGCCATGGTTGTGGACCGATTGTTTTTTACAACTGTGGAGCCATAGGACATTATGCTAGGTATTGTAAGAACCCTACTACAACATGTAAGTATTGCAAGTCCTATGATCATACTATAGAAGAATGTCCTATCTTGATAGCCAAGATTAAGGATCCTAAGCCAGTAGTAAACCAGAATATTTAGCTTATCGTTGCTGGGCAGAAAGAACCAGAACCAAGATTCAATATTGTGATGCACAATGGTGCTTCTACTAGCAGGACATTGCAGGATGCTGAAAATAATACATGTCCGAAGTGGGTGCGTAAAGCCACTGATAAATCTACACCACTTGACCTGCAGAAGAACAAAGAAAATTTTTAGCAAGCTAAAACTTTCTTTACTAACCCTACACCATCAGGATCACAGATATTGCCTCATAGGGGTATACCGCAACAAAAACCTTGTAGCATTAGTCCTGTGCAGATATCGCAGGCTACCACATCTAGAAGGTGCAAGGAGGATGAGTTGAAATGAAGTGTACAATCCTTCCCGTGGAGCTGCTTGAAACTCGTAAGAAATGAGAAATCCATAGGAGAGATTCAATGCATCATAGATCAGTATCAGCAGTCTTCTTCCGTGAGCAGTATGCAGCGTGTTGTTCATAATATTATGGGCCATACAAGAACATGAAGAGAAATGAGACTCACAGCACAAATTGGAGAGTTTGAAATGGATGAGGTAATCCTAGATTTAGGATCAGAGGTAAATGTTCTTACTAAGAAGACATGGGAATAGATGGGTAGCCCTAAGTTAGCCAGATCACCTATCCATCTGCAATTAGCCAATCAGTAAAGGGTATCGCCACTAGGCCGATTACCGCAAGTACCAGTTGATATTGATGGAATTCGCAGCTTTGTAGATTTTGAAGTCATAGAAATTATTGGTGATAGAAGACTATATCCAGCTTTATTAGGTATCGATTGGGCATTTGAAAACATGGCTGTTATCGATATGAAGAAAAGACAAATGACCTTTGAGGATAAACAGATTCGAGTCATCGACCGTTGGATCCTTTCTAGGTTCCCCGATACATTGAACCTATCAGAGTAGAGGAAGAGGTGCGTAATATGGAGAGCCTCTATCAAATGACTGCTAACCAGAGTGATTATATCAATCCCAATGCAGAAGGAAATATTAGTTGGTGATGCAACAGCTCATGCACATCAGATTTGGATGTTGGTTTAGAAAATTGGCAGAATAGAATCTATGAAGTTTTAGCTTGCAGATGTGCATTTATGACTAAGTCACTGTGATGGATTGGAACAGAGATTAAGGATATTCTGTGGTTTGATGGCTTAGCATATGTCAAAGAATTTTTACAACAGTTTGAGCAGGAAATCCCTCATGAGCATAGGATGGAAGCTATTGACATTGCAGTAAGAGACACACCTACAAGATGGTGGCATGCACATAAAGAAAGTATTGCATCATGGGATGATTTTAAGAGATTGATGGCGATCAGATTCTCTATTGACAAGTAGCAGTTTCAGCAGAAATATACAGGATAAAGTGACCCCAAGTCACATATTAATATTTGTGAACAGAATTGGTCGGAAATTCTAGAGGATGAATGGGTTCACCTATTCATTCACACTTTAGACACAGTCCCAAGGAATTGGTACACTGAGACAGAGTTGCACAGAGGAAGAATTACATGGCCAGTTATGATAGACAGCTTTCTACTCACTTTCACTTTTGAATATAAGTATCCAAGCATTGATCAGGCCCTAGAGATTATAAAGACTAAGATATTTGATGACTGTACCCTACCAGTGTATGCTCAGCCTGACTGGGCCATCCAGTTAGAACATGCACTAGAGTGTTACAACTTCGCAGAAGAGCCAGGTGACGAGGATGAGAATCCTCGCAGTATCAACATTCCAGAGTCAGAAGGGACTCATGAAGTTGATGGACCAAAGCTAGAGATTCTAGCTGTCATAGAGCCTATTAAGATTAAAAAGATCAATATTGGCACAGAAACAGAACCAAAGTTTGCCTCTATTGGAGACTATTAGGATGATGAAATGGTAGGACACATCACAGATCTGTTACATGACTATCAGGACTTATTTCCCACTAATTTTATAGAGATGAAGGGAATAGTAGGAGATTTGGGAGTCATAAGAATACCTTTGAAAGAGGATGCTAGGCTAGTTAAGCAGCGTCCATACAGATTAAATCCTTGTTATAAAGAAAAAGTTAAAGATGAGATTGATAAGATGCTAGCAGCAGGCATCATTGAGCTATTAGAAGAGAGTGAATGGGTTAGTCCCATGGTTGTGCAGGAAAAGAAAACTAAAGGAGAAATCAGGATTTGTGTCGATTTGCGCAAACTCAATGACACATCACTTCATGACCCATTTCCGACACCTTTTACTGATGAAGTTTTAGACAATGTGGGAGGACAGGAGGTCTACTCATTCACTGATGGCTTTTCAGGCTATCACCAGATAAGAATCCATCCAGAGGATCGACATAAGGCCACCTTTGCGATAGAATGGGGCTCATTCCAGTATACGGTAATGCCCTTTGGTCTTAAAAATGCACCAGCTATTTTTTCTAGAGTAGTAGTTGCTATCTTTAAGGAATACATCCATAAATTCTTAGAAGTCTATTTTGATGATTGGACTGTATTTGGATTAATAAAAAAGCATATAGGAGATTTAAGGCTCATGTTAGAGAAATGTAGGCAATATCAGATTTCTCTTAACTTGAAGAAATGTATATTCTATGCACCATTTGGTATTTTGTTGGGTCATATTGTTTGCAGACAAGGCTTGATGGTAGATCCTACAAAGATTGCCATCATTGTAAACCTCCCAGCACCCAACTCAGTCAAGCAATTGAGGACAGTGCTTGGTCATACAGGGTATTATAGAAAATTCATCAAGGGCTATGCAAAGATCACAGCACCTACGAAAAAGTTGTTAAAGAAAGAAGTGAAATTCCTATGGAATGAGGAATGCCAGAAAAGTTTAGACACTCTTAAAGAGAAGATGGTTACAGCACCCATCTTAGTATTTCCAGATTGGAACAAGCCATTTCATGTACATGTGGATGCATCTGGCATCACATTGGGGATTGTCTTAACACAGCCAGGAAAAGGGGGTATTGATCACCCTATCGCGTACTCAAGCAAAAAGTTATCTACTGCAGAAAAGAACTACACCACTACAGAAAGAGAAGGATTAGCTATGGTGTATGCTCTACAAAAGTTTAGGCACTACCTATTGGGTGCCCCATTCAAGATGTTCACTGACCATTCCGCTTTAAAGTATTTGGTCAGTAAGCTAGTGTTAGGGGGAAGGATCTGCAGATGGTTACTCCTATTTCAGGAGTATGATTTTGAAATTATTGTAAAACTAGGGAGATTGAATGTCGGACCCGATCACCTGTCGCGGATAGACTCAGGAGAAGAACCAAGTAATTTAGAAGACAATTTTCCAGATGCGCAATTGTTCTCTATCCAGATTGCAGATGAGTATTACATGGATATTATTCACTTTCTCACTACAAGGTGGGCACCAGTTGAGTTTACTAAGCAGCAAAAGAAACACTTAGTTGTTAAAGCAACAAATTTTACTTTGATCGCAGGACATTTATATAAGTTAGGTCCATATGAAGTCCTGCATAGATTTTTTATGCCACATGAGAAATAGGCCATTATCAGAGAAGCACATTCAGGTACCGCAGGAGGACATTTCACAGGAAAGCCGACTGCTCAGAAAATTCTAGCTATAGGATTATGGTGGCCTACTTTGCATAAAGACACTAAGGAGTTTTGCAGATGCTGCGATATCTGCTAGAGGGTAGGAAAACCTTCGTGGAGAGATGAAATGCCGCTGTGGGAATTTGACAAGTGGGCTATAGATTTCATGGGTCCTATCAACCCACCAGGGAAGCGAATTGGTGCAAGATACNTGGGCAGAGGCCAAAGCAGTAAGGAATTGTGATGCTGCTACAGCTGCACAGTTCATTTTTGAAAACATCATAAGTAGATTTGGATGTCCAGCAATTTTGATTAGTGATCAAGGCACACACTTTATTAATCGTACTATTGAGGCCTTGACGAAGGAATTTCAGATACAGCACCATAAGAGCACTCCCTACCACCCACAAGCTAATGGTATGGTGGAGGATTTTAACAAGATTCTAGAAAAAGCTCTTACTAAGATCTATAACAACAAAAGAGATGATTGGGACCTTAAGGTTAATGCTGTGTTATGGGCTTATAGGACTACATGCAAGAAACTTACAAGACACACACCTTTTAGCTTGGTGTATGGACAAGAAATTGTTATGCCTATGGAATATATTATTCCCAATTTAAGAATTGCTCAAATTACTGAGATTGCTGATATAGATATGATGAATGAAAGATTAGCACAACTACTTGCCTTAGAAGAAGACAGATTCATCGCAGGATTTCATCAAAAAGTGCAGAAGGCATGAGAAAAAGCTTGGCATGACAGGCATATCAAGAGAAAGATTTTTCAGATAAGAGACCTAATGCTCCTTTATGACAGCAATTTTGTTAAGTTTCCAGGGAATTTCAAGACACATTGGTTGGGGCCATATCAGATCCAGCAAGTCATAGATGGAGGTGTTGTTCAGCTCAATAAACTGAATGGGGAGCTTGTTCCTACTTTGATTAATGGTAGTAGGCTTAAGCTTTATAGTGATAGACACTCCACCTCCCAGCCCTAACTCAGAGAACTAAGTGGTGCAGATGTCCAGTGTAGTTGAAAGGAGGCATCACACCCATAACTAGTCTACACCAACTGAAAAAGTTCTAAGTAGGAGGAATCGCAGCAGGAAATTTTATTTTGCGCAAGTCATAGAACGATTGTGGAGTTTTTGAATGTTGCGGAGTTCATGCCAACTTTTTGGTTAAGGACGATGCGATGTTCCTTGTGCAATTAAGATGATTTTTGAAAGGGAAAGAGGGCCAGTCACTTCACCTCTGATAAGCAATTAATCTAGATATGACAGGTATACATTGCCCTAGATTTGGAAACAGTACAATGATTGTCCAAGATTTGGTAAAATGTGGTCGAGACTGCCACTTGCACACAATTTTCAAGGGAAATTTGAACGCGTTTTCAGCAATTAATGAGGAGCGGGGCACGGGGTGTTGTCTTGTCCATACAATAAATGCTAGCAATGGGTCTAGCCTAAGCGATCGTTGCTTCAAATATTACCACCTTCACTATAAATACACAGATCATTCAGACAAAAGGGTTACTTTTGTGATTTCTGAGAGTTATAGAGTAATTTGTAGAGTTTTCCCTGTGTAGAGATACTCCAGTTACAGAGTGTTGGTTTCCCCATTTTCGCAGCCATTACCAATCCCGAGTATCACACTGGGTGGTTTATGTCCGAGAATGAACCTTTAGAAGACGTCGTGTGACGATTCAAGCATGGTGGCCTCGAGTCTGCTATGACGACGCCTCCCAAGATTGTGAAATTAGGTGCACCATAGGTCAGGCAGATGCCAAGGATGAAGAATCCAGCTCAGATAGTAGAAGAGTCTAGCCTAGAGCACGAAGAAGAAGTTCATGTGGCAACAGTATACATTTCACCATGAGTCGAGGACGCACTAGAGGCAACCATTCCCAAGGGTGCTAAGTTTCCTATTCCGCTACCATCGATTGATCCTCGTGTAAAGGAAGATGGAGAACTATTAGGATATGTCCTTGCTCTCAAATTTATAGACTATAACCTTGGAGACAATAAGACATATCCTCAGTTTCAGTCGGATCAGTATCTTATGGTTCAGAGGAACCCGAGGACCAATGCAGATGAGTTTGTTCCTATGGAACATGCCCAGATTCTGGAGCAGTCGGGCTTGCTCAATCTGTTGAAAATACCACATTTTGGACGTGGTGCAGAGGTTAATGTCGTGGTACGAGTGCTACTTTCCTGTGTACATGGAGGTTACCTCTAGTTGGGTAAGAGGCTTGACCTAAATGTTGATTTGATACACTGCATCACTGGTCTATCCAAGAGTGGTAGGGACCCTCAGACACATATATCAGGGAAAAGCAAGGATACTAAGCTACCACCACTTTTAGTTAACAAGTATAAGCTACAGAGAGGAGGTCAAGCTTATGACCTCATAGCCTTAGTAGATAATACACTCAGATTTATAGCCAGTCTGCTTGTAGGAAGACTGTTAACCAAAGTTCGCCCGAAAGAAGTCACAGGATCAGTAATTCACCTTGCCGTGCAGGTCGCAGAAGGTGAACAATTTAATTGGTGTTTGTTTTTATTAAATATTTTTCTTGCAATTTGTTTGGCAGCGTAGGATGAGCCAAACCACCCCTTCCATTTCTCGTGGCTACTTATATTATGTGCATTCGTCGGGTGGAGAGAGCCGCCCCATACCTAGTTTCTACAGCTACAAGGCGGAGAGTGCAGAGGCGCATGCTATGAAAACTTATGGGAAAGCAACAGCCTAGCCAAGAAAAAGCTCAATATGATAGTATTCTATGAATACTATAAGCTGTTGAAGCGAGTCATCCAGGAGACACTGTGGATCAACACAAAGGTTGTTGACATGTATAATAATCAGCTTGATTTCATCGCGGACAGGCATACAATCTATCTGAGGCCTAAAGGGTTTAGAACAGATGACTTGGCTATTGGATTGTTCAGGATGACAGTGCAGGACATAGAAGATGTCATCAAATATTTTGATGAAGCGTGGAACAAGGCATTAGAATATGCCACAGTAGGAAATCTACCAGCAGACACCGCACCGATAGATCCACTAGACAAAGGAAAAGGTCAGGCAGGTGTCAAGAGGAAAGATGCAGTAGAAGTGCCATTAGTGGTGCAAAAGAGGAAAGATGCAGTAGACATGCCACCACCGGCACCAAAGAGGAAAAAATTCAAAGCCTCAAAGCCAACTACAGAGACCGCACTAACAGAGGATGACTATGATCTCATCGTAGTGAGATTGAAGGAAGAGATGCAGGACTCATTTCAGGTGATGCAGACATCGCAGGACAAGTTGCAGAGCACGATAGATAAGCAGCTTCTGGATTTAAAAGCACTAACTGAGAATACTGCCATGATGCAAACTTAGCCAGTCAAGGCGACAGCAGGAGAAAGCTCACAACCATCGATTTCCCACGAGGAAGTCTTTGCAGAGGATCGCACCAATACAGTTCTGATACCGTCAAGGAGCATCTGATTCCCTGCTTTGATGATTGATGTGCAGATACAAGTTAGACAACCTGTCGAGGTTAATCTGGCACAATTCCCTGTTGATCAACTACAGATGATCCAGCAGCAGATAGCTGCAAATCTCGGGGATAGAGAGCTTGCGACTTATAACCAGAACACTCAGCTGAGACAATAGAATGCAGAGCTGACCGCAGGATTTCATACAAAGGTGGAGGAGTTAAGAGTATATGAAGAAAGAGAAAAGGATCTCATTCAGGTCCTACAGAAAATCACATTGGAGTTACCCCGGTGTAACATAGAATTTGCCTTACCTATAACACAGAAAGTAAGAAGAATTGCAGATAGAGCAAAGGCTCTGGAAGAGGCAATGGCCAAAATTGAGGAAGACCACAAGGCGCAGATTGCTGAGCTTGAGGCTCGAGCACCAGGCATGCCTGAGGCAGATAAGGAAGCAAAGGCACAGGCCTTCAGACTCACTTCAATGCAGATGAAGTGTCGCATAGATGATGCAGATTCATTGAAAGCTGATGCGACGAAGACATGGTCGGAGCTAGAAGAGCTCCCAGATAGACTAGATTTGCAGCAGAGCATCAAGAACATGGAGAATGCAATAGCAGCAATAAAGGAAGAAGTCAAGAGCTTAGGAGCTCTTGCAAAGATGAAGAAGATGACAGAGATGAACCATTTGCAATAGGAAGTGCAGCGGTTGTGAGAAAAAGACATACAATTCAATAATATGCTTCAACCGTATTAGGAAAAAATCATAGAGCTGGTCGATGTGGTTGAGCAGAAGGTCAAGTAGTTCACTACAAGCAAGAGTGAAATTGATAGCACAGAAGACCCCATGATTACTCAAGTCGTGCTTGAAGTAACACAAGACTGTGTTGAAAATATGGGCAACGATATTGTAGGACTCAAGGAGAGATTCACAAAGACTTCGTAGGAAGCCAAGGAGACGCTATAGCAAAAGAAATTAGATGTCAGTGGCTCAGGGACGAGCCACAAGTAAGTGTTAGGGGACTGTTGGAGCAGGGTCTCGTAGCTACTGGAAAAGCTACTATTTTTGGTAGAAGATGGACAATTTCTGGAGGAAAGATAGTTTTGGCGATGCGATAAAGGTATGACGCCGTAGTGCATTTCCCACAGCGGATCACGGGCCGGAAATCATAGCGGTTGGAACAAGAAAGTCAAAGGGAAATAGTACTTGAAGCGGCCGAGAGGAGAGCTCAACCATTGCATTTAAGGCAGTGGTGATGACAGGAGGGCTCAGCTACCCTCATAAAGGAAGAAGGAGCAACGAGTCAAGGTATTAAAGACAAAGGACAGAAGGGGAGCAACCCAGGAAGCGGTGCCCATGCCCGCGATCAATGCCAGAAATCGTGGAAGACTGCAGAAAGCTATGCTGTGACTGGTAAAGCAGCAGTATAAAGTACATAAAGGTTGACTGTCACAGTTAGGGTTTTGGGTTACTGTTGGGATAGGCCCACAGTTTTGTATCATGGTGAGAAGTTCGGGCAACCTATTTAAGCATGTATTTTGTATTATGAAGGGTTAGCTAGATAGTTAGATGGATAGTAAGACATTGAGGAAGAGTCGAGCTCTGGTTCTGTCTTTAATTCTGTAGTTATCTTACTGTAACTAGTGGCCAGCTCCTTGAGCATGAATGTAACAATCCGTAGGGATTGAGAGAGAGAGAGAGAGAGAGAGAGAGAGAGAAAGAGTATATTGTACGAAGAAAGAAATATAGGAAGAGAAGAGATCTAAGAGAGAAGGGCTCCCAGCTGTGTGCGTGGAGTTTCCCAGAAGATCTCAAGTTGCATAAGAGGTTGCAGCGGAACTGTGTTACTCTCTCAAAATATAATATAAACACAGTTCCCATGGACGTAGCTTCCCCTGTGGAAGTTAACCATGTACATCCGTGTGTTGTGCGACTGTTTCATGTGATTGTGCTCTACTTATTTGCTATTTGTTATCTGTTACATGAAATTTGCTTATCAGTTAATGAATGTATGTATTCTATCCTTCAGTTTACAGTAACATAGAAGGTCAAATGCAAGTTGAATGTGTCAAGTACTCTGTATATGAGTTTATCAGTGCTTGACTCACGACAGTAGCAGCTACTATGTTAAGTGACTTCTGTATGTTTAGTTCAGCGAGTTGAGTGTAATTGATGTTAAGCATGTTAAACTATAGAAAGGAATCCTTTGGACATTGAGAGTTGATGAGTATATTGAGTCTTACTGTAGGAAATATCATAGCGTAGAAAGGGTGATATCGCACTGTCAGGGGATCTGCGTTGTGAGATATCGCAGGTTAAGAGCCGAGCGAAAGAGAAATTTTGCACATCGTCCTAGAAGCTGTGACGCGATAAGAGTTAGTCCCATAGCAGAGTTAGCTAGAAAGAGAGAAACAACCCTTGCTAAGAGATTTAGCTAGTTAAGTAGAGTCAAGAGAACCCAGTATGCTGCAGAACCTCGTTGAGGAAACCTGATTCTTTAGCCACCCCATCTAAGATCACTTTGTGTGAGACTTCAGGCCATTCTGTGGTCTGTCGCCGAAAGGGCCAGTGAGCTAGGGGTTTTGTTGGTACAATAAAGTAAACCTGGGTCTACCCAAAGAATACCAACAGCACCTTCCAATGTTATCCCTATGATCAACACCATTTATCTGCAAGGGATGACCACACACACGAATTTTATCCCTGTGGTCAACACTGTGGTTAACAACACACTAGCCTCCCCATTTTTGAATGTGGGCCCTAGGTTGTTTGCTGATACCACCATGATGGCTCCTTTCCCCTTAGTGTCACCACCACTGACACCAAATGAGACTACGGACTTGTGCATGCTCTCATCCAGCACCACTACACCCAAACAACAACTGTAGCCGTAGCCCCAACTGCAACCACAACACCATCTATAGCTGCAACATCAACAGTAGCCGCAACATTACCCGCAACCACAACCGCAACCTTACCCCCACATACAACCATCAAGGAGTTATCTGGACTCCTCTCTAGTCCATATAATTCCCTTCCTCTTTCCCCTCCCTGGTGTCATGAGAAGCCAGTAATGGCTACCCTAAACCTATCGAACTTTACATTGGGAATTCTCGTGTGGTATCTTGATCCACCAGCTCAACCATCAATGCCCCAGGTAGTCTTAACCCCCATGCAACCCATTGCGGTCGAGTCTCATCCTCCACTCGGCTTGCAAAAACCAACCACCACACCCACACCCGCACTGCCCCACCCAGAAAGGGCCAGGGGAAAGAATGTGAAAGCTACTACTGAACCTTGACAGATCCTACCTTGCTCCATCCAACTCAGAACTTCCCTGAGATCCCAATGATCCACGTGCATTTGGATGCCATGGATACAAACAAAAACCTCCCTGTGGTTGACCTTCCAAGCATTCCAACAGTGAGAAACACATCATTGAGAACAAACCATGCTTGTTCCCTTTACGGACTGTATGGACACTATTCTCACCACTGTCAAGACTTACTTGAGTTTTGAATGGATTTAGCTGACCTCTGTCAAGATTCCCTTGAATATGAGATCACCCTGATCGAATAAGTTCAGCCCCGACCTCCTTCTTCAAACACCATGTCCATTTACATGATGTCTAGTTGTATAGACCCTCTTATCTCCACCATCACCAACGGTCCATCAGACCTATATCTTCCGTTGTTTCCACAACCGCATCTCCATCCACAACTGCAACCTCAGTCGCAACGTCAACCTCAGTTATCAGGGAAATAGTGGGGATCATTTCTTGTCAACATGATCCATTTCCTTTTCCTTTTCATTTTCCTTTTCCTACCATCCAGGATCGTGAGTAAGTCTGTCTTAGCAATCCGCAATCTACAGGATTTCACACTAGGAGATCCTATGTGGTACCTTGAACCACCTACCATACCTCTGAGGCCCCAAGATGTTTTGACTCATGTCTATCCAATTGAGATGATGTTTCACCTACCTCTGGGTCCATCAAAGAGTCCTCCCATCTCCAGGCCTGCCCCTCTTCCTCCAACAAAGACTGGGGGCAAGGCCACAAAAAACAAAACCAATACCATTTACATGATCTCTAGCACCATTTACCCTTCTGTCTCATTGGCTATGGAAGATCCACCTGATCTATCACTGTACCACTTACGCGATGACGAAGAGATATGTAAGACCGTCTCTGGTTTTATCCCATTCCCTTTAAACCATAGTGTGGAATCGGTTCTTCCCATAAAAGACCAGATTCCGTCACCCCGCCTTGCCAATGACCTTCGTCTCGGCAAGGGGGCATACCTCTTCACTGAATCAGATGTTCAACTCTTGAAGAAGTCATGCAATGGACTCCACCTCAAGAGAGCCTATTCCTAATACCACTACTATGAGTCCCTTATAGCGTAGTTTTCTCCCTTTTTGTTTTGCAATGTTTTTACCACAAATCAAAAACCCCCCTAAGTCAGGGGAAAGACCATCAGCTGCTAGTCCAAATTCACCTAGAACCTATTCAAGACACCTCTCACACCTTCGGGCTCAAATTTCCATCTCCTTATGAGACCATCGTCTCATGTTTAACAAAGAAATTTCGAGACCGCTCCCTAGAAGTTACCTCAATTTACGAGCCATAGCATGGTGATGCAAGTGTCTGTGGACCTGTACTTGCATCACACTTGCATACCGCTAATCATTCAAGTTCTTGGGCCACCGTCCGTTAAGAAACATCATTTTTATTTTATTTTAACCTATAGTCATTTACTTCATCCACCACACCTTATGCGGATCTCCGGACCATTGTCCAGAAGACAAATTATTTATTTTGCATGTATTTGGCATATAACTCCCTCCATACTTGCACTCACATCACATGTAGTCAATTCCATCCACCACATTTCACACATGACTCTCTTGACCTCTGTCCGAGAGCCACCTCAGTTTGCATGCCTCTACCGCGATCTATCCCATGCATGTATTGGTATGTTTGAGAGCCACCTATTCCATCCATATTGCACGGATGAGCTTTGGACTACTATCCACAGTCTCGACATGGGGCCCCACCTATGCCACCGCAATCGATTGGCCATATTAGAGTTCCATTTAAGCTCTTTTCTGACTCCTAAAACCAATGAAAAGATTGTTGAGCGCAGCTGCTTCCTTTCCCACTCGTTAAAGTATAGGAAATGGCATCTACATCGTCTTGTTTACCTCCTTTTGCGAACTATGTAGGCCATCAAATGAAAAGGACCACCTTGGCATATTCAAGCCAAGACCATTCCCGTCTGCATACTTTTGAGCTTTCTTGGGTAGAGCGGTCGAGCTTTACGAAAAATATCACCATGGGTTGTTGTTAAGCTCTTTTCCATCCTTCTCATCAAGAAAAGATTACCGAGCAAACCTAGTTTCGTTCATTCTTGTAAAAGTATCTAAATGACCATCTAGTCAGTATAGGTTTAACCTTTTCTGGCTTGATTGGACTACCAATGGTAAAGAATTCTTTCATCCCCTACAGGATGGGTGAGCTCTCCTATGTATACTTTTACCCTTTTTTGAGCACGGGAGACTACCAATGAAAAAGATCCCCCACTGGAGTCTTCTTCATTCTTTCAGACTCTCTAAAAATTGAAAGAACCATCGAGCATTTACTTTCTCGGGCTTGCCAAAAATCCATGAGATCGTACCACAACGGTGTCTCTAGACACCACCCCACATAAAACAATTTGGCAGCATTCCCACTTTGGGTCACCTTTGTTCATAGTACTCTATAATGTGTCTTCCTTCGATCCCATCAATATCAAAATTGTTTACCTCCCCCAAGTATTTCCCATCTGCAGCGACATTCCTGGTATTACAGCTATGATCCCATTCCCATGATTCAGTTTCATTTGCTACTTGGTCTTCCCTACAGTCATACTCTGAAAAAAGGAAGTTTGAGTTTACTACACTCCCCTTGCCCCTATTCAACTCTTTCCCTCCCCCCCCCCCAATTCAGTGGGTCAGTCCACACATTGTCTCACATCTTTTGGTTATCTCCCTTGCACTTCTGGTCAAGGAAACACAATTTCCTTAACCAGGGGCAGGTCTCTCTCTGTCGATGACAACACATGTATTCCATAGGATAGACTCAGAGGTCCTTGTATCCTAGTTTCATTAACCTCATTGATGAGTTCCTTGGAACACTTGAGAGGAGTCCTTAGTGCCTCTCAAGATGATTGTTTCTCATGTGATCGACTCCAACTACATCATCGCACCATTGAGATTCGTACAGGGTATTGGTCCGTACAGTATTTGGTCAAAGACCCCGGATGTCACTTGAATCTAGTACATTGATGAGTCTATTCGAGGGACCTAAGCAGGTTATGTCCCCTATGATTTTTGGGTTGCGTTGGAGACAGTGTTCAGAAGCCCCAATAGTGCTTCTATGTAGATTTATGATTGATGCAGCATACTTGTATCATAGAAACTCTGACTCTCTATCAGTGATTCCATATAGCTATGTATCATTCCAAATCCAACAGGCTATCAGTCATGAAGATATAGCATTCCATGAGAATTGCATGGGTCCAATATAACATTTCTTCATATCAGTATTGTATTCAGCCTCTAATTGATGAAACCATTATTGTATCATCAATTGTACATGATCGACTCTTGTATTATAGAGCATAGATCACATTATTCTTTTGACATTGTCATGAGCCCGGGGATGCTCTCCTCATCCATATACATGTCACACATTATTTTTATCTCACCCATTGATGGAAACCATATTAATACAAAAACCAAAAGCCACCATGCCCTAGCCCCAGAAGCATGACCTGTCCATAGCAAATCATATGATGTCCGTCGGCCATACGATGAAATCTTGCCCTCATGCATCAAGGGGAAATCTGTTAACCCAAAAAATCCCTCACTCAGCTCTACATGGCCTACACCACTCAAGGACACCCATACACGACCCTCATTTCACCCCATTAGACCCCCACACCCTCAAAAAGGCTTAAGAATGAGCAAAATGGCTTAAAAACCCCAAAAAGAGCCTAAATAAGTTCTCCTAGGGGCCAATTCCTCCAAAAGAGGGCTAAAACCCCTAAAAGGAGCTAAGAACCCCAAAAGGAGCTAAATTTAGGGCGAAAGGGGCTAAAAGCCAAAGGGGCTTAAAACCCTGAAAATCCCAAAAAAAGCTATAAACAGAGGGGTGGGGGTCACTCTCAAAACATTCCTCCCTTGCATACTGTTATGCTGCCCATGGATGCCTTGAGACCCTTTGTCTCTCAAGACACCCACATCCCCCCTCTCATCCATTCACTCTCCCATTGAGCCATAGCTCCTCCATTGCCAAGAGAGAGAGAGAGAGGTGCTTCTTCCAGTCAGGGCATGGTGTCCCATTGGACCAAAGAGAAGGCATACATGTGTATTTTGTTTTGTGTATTTTCTTTTATCTAATCCATTGCTTGTTTGCAGGTTTTCATTTTCTCTTTGCAGGTTTTCTAATATGTTTTTGCAGGTTATTGGAGCGAAACCCTAACATTGTTTGCAGAGGGGTTCTCCATTTGATTTTTCATTACTGTTCAGCCTCATTTCTATTCTTCTTTTCTGTATTTCCATACAGGTACCTATCATTCTATCCTATATATGGAAGGTAGCCATTCCTGCCCTGTAGCAAGGGAGAAATCCCTGCTACAATACCTTTGGTTTGGGGGGGGGAGGATTAGGAAAAATTAGACTATTTTTATTTTCAAATCTTCTTTCTCTAACAAAATGATAAGTGTTTTTTTAGCAATGGAACTTGGTTATAGCATGAACTATATTTTTACAGAAGATCAATATGGAGGACTATATGAAGGATCAAAGGATAATCCAAATGAAACATCACATGACGATCTAAACTTGGTGATATTATAGCACTTATGACTAAAATTTGCTAACCAAATTTTTTTTTTGGCAAATAGTTTTTACCTTCGTGAGAATGCTTTGACCTTAAAAAAAAATTAGTTATCATTTCACTGTTAGTAACCCTATCCTTTTACTCAATCATGTATGTAAACTATCAAATGATTAATTTTATACCTTTTGTGTCATATGTTCAACTTGTCCAAAGTTTTACTTTGGACATGGTTGAACTAATTATAAACTTTATGAACTGACTCATTCATACATATGCTTGTTGTTGGCTCACATTTTAAAGTTTGATTTGATAGTATGATCTCTTATCTTTTTCTTTGCTCAGTGGGACCTGGCATTTCTCTATTTTGGGGGAATGTTGAGCCTCATTTTATTATCATTTTTGGTGTTGAAATAACACATTTAAATGCATATTTTATTATCTTTTGTGTATTTTATATCATGCAGATTGTTATTCGGTACAAGGTAAGAACAAATTTAATGTTTATTCAACTTTGGTTATTAATATCATTTTTATGATTTTATTAACTCAAATCTATATTACTTTAAGCATATTTTGATATATTAATTAATTTATATATTTGTTTGCAGATTTACAGTTTTTGGGAAAACTTATAATAGACATATTAGTTTCAACTTGTTAAAACATACAAGCATTCAACCAAATCTGTGCAACCACCGTTCAGCTTACCATTCAGCCTGATCTGTGCAATCTTCATCCAACTCATCATGCAGCTCAGTGTCCATCTTCCCGCCCAGCTCGTTAATCAGGCTGCATGCTGTCCATAACTGATTCCAGGCATTTAATGTGGAAAAGTTTCGTAAACGGCTTGTTGTCCACACGTTCGGTTGATGGAAAATCTCATGTTCTAGAATATCGGCCTCATGCTACCACTACTCAACATGAAGTTTCTTATAACCAATGAGTTCAACAAGAGGAATAACTCCAGTCTAGAAGGATCAGTCGTGGCATCCTCTGCTTAAACTCCAAATTGTTACCAGTGTGCGCGCTTCAAAGAATGGAACAACCTGTCCACCATGTGCTCTTATTTGTTTGACACCACACCGTTAGTTGTGCTAAGGAAGGGGCTATATACCACATCATACATGTTTATGAAGGACCTATGTTTTGGAAGACCTGTTGTGTACATTTCTTGCACCAACACCACTCCACCAGTCATGCAAAAGGAGGAGTAGTTACACCACCATGACGCCCTGCTCATGTTGAAGAAAACCAGACTTATGCCAAAGAAGGGATATGCTCATGTGTTGGCCTATGAATAATTATTGCCTTTTATGATTGAATAAATTTAGAAGAGCAGTCGACCACTAAAGGTTCGAATTGCTTAATCTCTTAAAAACAGTGTGTAGATAAACTCCATGCAGAGAGATAAGAGATTGATCAATCCATTAGGTAGATAGCTAGTCTGTTTTGAGAGAAGAATATTGTAATTTTGTTCATTCCTTTTAATAGAAGCTCTACGCCTTGCTGTTGATGACTATGTGTGAAAATGTTCACTAGGAATTACCTATGAATGCTGAGAGGGCCCCTCGATAATTCATGGTTTCTATTTCCGTATGAGTTTTTGTTATCTCTTCATCATAGATAAGTAGTTTTAATTTTAATTTGTTTATATTTGTTTTTCTGTTCTTTGTAACCTATGTTTATTGTAGTTAATGTAATTTACATTATGTTGTTAATGTAGTCTTTGCTTATAGAATTAAAACTACCGGTCATATGTAGTTTTTTTTTAGCTTTCTTTTTAGTTTAATGCTTAATGGTAAGTTTGCAATTAGATAAAATCTATCCAGTCTTAGGTTTAATTTGTAGTTGTAGAATAGTTTTTATGCTTTTTGTTTAAACTATAGATTAGTTCAGTTATGTTTTAGTTTTATCTATTTTATAATATAAATAATCTTTCCAAAACATAAATTAGTATTACAAGTCTTTCAATTATTTTAAATTATTAATTAGGTTTAAATTCTGTTCTTTATGCATTTTGTTTTCATATGCACAAAATCAGCTGATAATTAAGTCATTTAGGTCTGTTTTTATTGTTTTTTGTATGCATCCTCTCATTTGGATTGTGTGTTTGGACTTTGATTTGGACCGTCCTTCTAGATTGTTGTCCAGCCTTCCATCCGACCTTTAGCATTCCTAATTTCGTTTTAAACCTATTTTTAGTTTTGTTTCTTTGGCTTTTTTATTATGCTCTGATTGTAGTCATTAGATAATGGTTATCTTTTTATTTGAACTGTAGATTATATTGTTTAAAGTATTTACTAAGTTGTATCCTTAGTTTTCCTCTTTCCAACCCATGCTTTGAGTTATGCGTTGTGATTTTGTTTTTTTTGGTTTCCAATTTTCTTCTTTAATACTGTTGTAATGTCTGGAAATTATGTTATTGGTTTGGTTTGATTTATTTCTTTGTATATGGATTTTTTTTAGGGTTAGGTGTGTTAATTGCAAGTATACTAGTACCTTGTAAATTGATCATAGTTATAAGACCTATTCCTTTCACTGTGTGATTATTGAAGAGACTTGTAGAAAAGAATTTAAAATTATCTTTATCAAGTTTTCTACTTGCTTATATTTATTAAGTTTTCTACTTGATTTTCTTACTTAGTTTTCCATTCACTTATTAGTCAAGTCTTCCTTGAACCCCAGCTTTTCAAGTAGTTGTTGATAATATATTTTTTAAGTCAGAAATTATTTGTTTATAAATTATCTAGTCGTTGTGATTTTATTTCCAAATATGTACTTTCTGTGAATAGTTATCTCTTGAAGTTATTTAATAGGTTTTGTTATATTCTCATTTGTTAGTTGAAATAACATAGTTTAATATTATCCTAGTCTGATGCTTTGCTTTAATCACATTAATAATTAAATTTTTAGGAGTTTGACTCAGTTTTTCATTTTGAAATATTTTTCAATCTTCTTTTTATTAAAGTATTTTCTACAACGCCCTAGGAATCCCTCTACCTTTGCATATATTTTGTAGCAACTCTAAGCCTACCAACCCCAATCGATAATTAAATATTAGGTGTATTTAAGATAGTAGAATACATCCAAACATTTTGGTTTTAATCTAGGTATTTAAACACCCAACACACATTTCTCATGATCCACCATGTCACGAGAATCCTCCAAACAATCTACCGTTTGATAGTCTGAAATATAGGAGGAAAAACAAGTATCTTGCAGCTTTTCAAGAAGTTACTAATTTTCAATTGTGAGATTATGATTATCCTCATTATTCTTCAAGTATGCATCATGTAACAATTCATTAACAAACAAATGGTTTCTGTAAAAAATAAAATACATAAAATTACCTTTGATGTGGCACATTGCTCTTTGAATCTTCTCCATGTCTTCAAGGAAGGATGTTTCCTCCAATGAAGTAGCTCTCCAACAAGAATTTGACACTAATTCGTGAGTGTCATGAAGTATGCTTAGGGACTCTTGGATCTTATTTCATTCATATTTAAGGATCCTTCAATAAAATGAGGCTCTTTCAAATGAACCTCCTCATATTCTTTCTTCTTTCTTGGACCAACTTCATGAAGCTCAAGTGGTGATAGGGAAGTTGATCTTATTTCTTATTCAACTGCTACAAATTATTCATTTTCATGTTTACTATAAATTTGGCTTTCATAAACATTTTGAAATATGATATCTATGTCACCAAGATAGATTTGTGAGCACCCATCAGTAGGTATCCTTCATATTTCAAGCATCCTTCAGTAGATGCTCTTTGTTTCATTTCCAAGGTAGAATGTGTCTCGAAATGATCTTCAGTATTTTCAATAGAAACTTATTCATATTCATGTGCTATTTCTTCATATTTTTTTAGATTCACTTGGGAGTGAATTTCAATCCTCTTCATGTACTACTTCTTCTACTTCACCTATTTCAGAACTAGGTGGTTCATGGGTCTCTTTCTTTTTCTCCTTCGAGCAAGATGATGCATTTTTTCCCTTTCTTTTATTAAAATAAATATGTTTTCTCCAAACTTGGATAGACAACAATTTGAATCCTTTCATAATATTCTTGGTCATGTCTTCAAATATAGGTTCCATGATTTTTATATGCTCCTCACCATCATACGAGGTTCCCTTTTCATCCCTAGTCATAATTTCCTCTTCAACTAAGGCACTTTTGGGTTTCAATATCTAATGGAGGTACCTGAATTCAGTACCTCATTAATATTATACAACATCAGGTTCCAAGATCATGCTCCGATACCACTGTAGTGTCCATTTTTCAAATTTTTATTACAATAACCAATTTTTCACTTTTTTCCCAATTTCGAGCTTTGACTAGCTTTGATGTCTAGGTCTCCAAGTTGGTCCAAATGCTCCAAAATATTCAAAAAAGGTATATGAATTATATTGATGTTTGAATATGATTTTGAGGCAATCTTTATGACCCTCTAATAGCTTCTGCAATCTTGTTTAAGATTTTGGTCGAGGTAGGAGTTTCGACTAGTAATCTGGGGTTCTAATTCCCCTGCAATGAATACTAAAAATGGCTTCCCAAATGAACTCAATCCAACTCAAATTTATGAATGGAATAAGGGTAAATGTAAAGGAAATAAATATTAATTCATATGCATAACCATTCAACTTTTAATGTCTGATATAACTCCCTTAATCAGATGCAAAAATACTAGTTTCAACCTTGGGGGGGATGATAGGAAAACTTCTCCAAATTCTATGAAACTCAAAAAAATAAATATAAATGCTTATGTACTGAAAATTAAAATAATATAATCCATAAATAAAATTCTATTCATCCATAAATCATCGGTATTTTACCTATCCATTCGAATCTATCAACAAT
The DNA here is from genome assembly GCA_001517045.1 of Pseudotsuga menziesii. Classification (NCBI taxonomy): domain Eukaryota; kingdom Viridiplantae; phylum Streptophyta; class Pinopsida; order Pinales; family Pinaceae; genus Pseudotsuga; species Pseudotsuga menziesii. Next base: position 20,698 of record LPNX011177950.1, on the reverse strand, counting down.
ATATTGGTTCACAACAAGGTAGTGGGGAAATGGCACTATTTCTTCATTGTTTAACATTTATACATGAAATATTTTGGGTATTTAGACATGAGATTATTATGAAATTTTAAATACATAAATAAAATTTCATTCATCCATAAACCATCAGTAATTTACTTATCCATTCTAATTCATCAACATTACATTGGTTCACAACAAGATAGTGGGGAAATAACACTATTTCTTCGCTGATTAACATTTTTACATGAAATATTTCAGTATTTAGAACCGAGAGTATTATGAAATTTAAATAAATATAATTTACATCAGAATATAAAATAATGGGGCATTATAATGTTCCCCAAAGAGATCACTAGCTCACCCAAATCACAATCCTTCCATGAGCAAGAATATGCAATAAAAACTAGAAATGGTTGAGAGAAAGTGTTGCAATAGAAGAAGCCATGAGATTCCCTGTATATTACACATGAAAATAATAATACATTAAATATTCATGAAATACCTTATTTTCCTCTCCAAACACCATCTTGGATGGGAATATTTCACCCTCGAAATTTGCTAAGGCAAGAAAACTAGTCATCCACTAGCTCTCACAATTCACCAATGACAATTTCTTAAATGAACAAAATCCATTCTCTTGGTTGATACTTATGTTTTATAAAAAAAATTATCATTATAATTTTACCAATCCATCCACCAACTCAATCCAATTCGAATTTGGGTGTGGGCTCAATATCTTCCTTGTGTCCTCCCTTTCCTAGCCTTCCATCTTCCCTCAATTTAAGTAGGAACCCATTGAGCTTCCCCAAATCACGTGAGCGCCCTCTTGGATGCTATATTTCTACCTGAAATGTTAGATATGTCATATTTCATCATTCATATCTGATTTATTTCATAGGTTTCATATCATCTTCATCATTGTTGTCATAGACCTAGGGAATCTAGTCCAAGTGTCTCACTAGCTCCAAAATGACTCTTCCTCTCCCATGTAAGTTACATTTCTTTAAAAATTCGACCTGTTATGCATATTTACAAGTGTATTATCCTTATAAATCATACAATAACATTTAGGCTTCCCATGGATTCAATATTACAAGAGGATGATTCCATGTGGCACATAAATTCTAGCTTGTGTGGGCCCCATAGTTTCCATGTGTCTCCATGCTCCATTGCCACTTCAATTTTCTCTTGTATTTATTTAATAAGCTCAATTATTGAATATTTATTCCATTTTAATGTATGAACATCATTTATTCTCCCCCTTATTCCAAATTCCAAAGCTTCCACCCCCAACCTAGGAAGCTAGTAATTTTCCTCCTTAGCAATTATTTGACCCTTAGCATCAATTTGACAAAATATCATGAATATGGAAAATGTGAATAGGCCATTGTGACCCAATGAAAAATTTGGAACATGACATCAGTGTACCAAATGAATCACACTGGTGAATCCAAGGGAGTAACATTTACTCCAGACATAGTGGAGATAGAAGAAATCTCTATGAACAAGGTGGTGGCATTGGTGTTTGTTGATTATCATGCACATATGTACAAATTCTCCCATTTCCTTCCTTACTCCAAATGGAATGCACTTCTGTCAAATTCCAATGAGACAAGAATGTTGTGGCATGATATATATGGCCATTTCAACTACATATAACTCAAGTAATTGCACAAAGAAGGCATGGTGGAAGGGATTCCTTCTATCAAGTTCTCAAGTGGAGCATGCAAAGGATGTGTACTGGGAAAGCATGCAAAGTGCAACTATGAGAAAGAAAAACCAATGAGAGTTATCCAAGTGATCGATTTATTTCATTCATATATTTTTGGGCCTCTTTCCACACCCTCTTATGGATGATCAAGGTATGTTTTTACTTTTATAGATGATTTCTCAAGGTTTTGTTGGATGTATTTCCTCAAACGAAAATATGAAGTCTTTGAGACTCTCACGGTCTGGAAATCACAGGTTGAGAATGAATGTGGAAATAATATCAAGGAACTTAGGGCTTAAAATGGAAAGGAATATGTGAATAATATTTTACAATAGCTTTGTAAAGAATGCGGCATCCAAATGCAGCATTCCATGCCCCACACACCACAACAAAATGGTGTTGCAGAGAGAAAGAACAGGGCTCTCAAGAAGATGGAAACCTATATGATTGAAGAAAAGGATTTGAATCCTAATATTTGGTGTGAATCCATTATCTATGCTGCATATGTTCAAAAAAAATCTCCTCATAAAGATTTGGATGGAAAAAAACCATATGAGGCTTGGTTTGGTCACAAGCCAACTGTTTCACATTTCAGGGTCTTTGGTTCAAAGGCTTCGGATAGGATTCCTCTAGAGAAAAGAAAATAATTGCAACCTCAAAGAAAGGATTACATCATTCTTGGATATGTTGAATATGAAAATGTATAGAATCCCTTTGACCCTAATCTCATAATACATTCGTAGAAAGGAGTGTATAGTTTAAAGAGGAGCTCATGCAAAAGGATGAACTAGCTCATGAGGAATGCTCACATTCTCCACTCCATGATGATGTAAGTGTTAACCCAAAAATCCCCCACACAGCTCTCAATGGCCTACACCACCCAAGGACACCATCCCACAGCACTCATTTCACTCCATAAGACCTTCCATGACCTTCCATTTGACCCCCACACCTCCAAAAGAGCCCAAGGATGAACAAAAGGGCTAAAAACCCCAAAAAAGATCCCAAAATAGACCCCCAGGAGTTAAAGCCCTCAAAAAGGGGCTAAAACCCTGAAAGGGGCTAAAGTTAGGGTGAAAGGGGCTAAAGCCTTGACCAAGGGCTTAAAACCCTAAAACCCTTTGGAAAAACTATATAAGGAGAGTGGGGGGTCACTCTCAAGACACTCCTCATTTGCATATTGTTATGCTGCCCATGGATGATTTGAGACCTCTTGCTATGAAACCACCCACTCTCTCTCTCCTCCATCTCCATTTCTCCAAGCCATTGCTCCCCAACCAAGAGAGAGGTGCTCCCATGAGCTAGGGCATGGTGGCCCATTTCCACACAAGTGAGGTATAGATTTTGTTTATGCATGTTTATTTACTTGTTTTATTTTATAAATCATATTGTCATTTGCAAGTTTTTCCATTAACAATTGTTTGCAGGTTTTCCCCATAGTAGTATAGGTTTCTCTGCCAGGTTTTGGAGGTGGAACCCTAACCCACTGTGTGTAGAGGGGTTCAACAATACTCCATATCTTCTTTCTTTCTATTATTAGCTTAGATATAGTTTATTTTATCTGCCATTTACTTATTCTAGTGTAGCTTAGTTTAGTTTCAATTCGCAGCTCTGTTTCAGCCATTTTTACTTTCATTTTTTTACTATTTTCTAAGGGTAGAAACCTACCCCTGTGTCCTATAGGAACAAGGGAGCCATTTTTACCCCTATAGTGAGAAGAAATTCTCACTACAGCTTTGGAGACTCTCCTGGGTCGATCCCACAGGATCCCTGGGAAAAAATTTCAAAGTTTTTCAAGTTTTTTCAGTTTTTACCCTAGTTTCAAAAATGTTCTGTTAGATCTACTTACATTTGTTGTTTTCCTTGTTTTATTTCAGTTTCGAAGCCTTTCATAGGCCGAGCTGAGTCACACTAACGCAGTACCAGTTACTGTCGGCCAGATCTGACCCTACAGCACCAAAAACACCCCTTTCCAGAGCAGGTCACTCTTATCCGGGGAAAAGGTGCATGAAGGAGCTCTTAATTGGTAGACAGGCATGCCCAAGGCACACTTAATCCTCAGACAAGTGCGAATTCATCCCAGGAGCTCAAGTTGTGACTCTTTTGGCATTTTGTGTGACCCCCTCGCTCATTTTTGGAAAAATCTCGCGGCCCCCTCACGGGATTTAGTCAGAAATGTGCAGCCTGTCACACAAAAGTTGTTTTTCAGTTTAATTAGCAGCAACTTCCAGTTTTATAGGACTGTTAGTGTGGCCCAGCCACCTATGCCCACCATTACAGGTTTCTGTTTATTTTAGTTTTCAATTTTTGCAAGCAAATCAATGAACAATGTGTATATGCTAATACAATAATTAAGGTTCAATAAAATGAATTAGCCTAACTAAAATTAACATAAAATTAACCATCTTGCTGCCCCCTTCCTCCTCTACCCAGTCATCACCCTTCGGGGTATTTTGGGATACGACGAAGGGACAGCTCATATAGATCTAGGCACTCCATGGCATTTTTCCTAAACCATTAAAACCAGGTGACCTGGAAGGTACGGGGGGTAGAGAAGGAGGGATTCTCATGGCGCTAAGTGTCCTCCCTGCTTGACCAACCTAGCACTTTGGAGGTGACCTAAGGATGTATCGATGGGCTTAGTCCCATTGTGTTGAGAGCCCAACACCTTCTCTTGATTGAAGAAGAATACCACTGAGAGGTAGACACTTAGTTAGGCCAACAATTTAGGGTTAATCACCATATTTGCTTACAAGTTTATGTTTTCATTTGCATTCAAAACCATGATGTGAACTCTACCATGCATTCATAAACCATATCACAAACCAAATACCAGAACAAGCAAGCAAACCAGCACACCATACAACATAATTAATCCAACTTAGTTCATGACACTGAGTGAGCCTTAAAAATTACCAAATTTACACTAAGTTCAATCAAATTTGCAGTATTTGAGGACATAAGTCCTTGACTGCCAAAAATATGGGAAGTACTTAGGATTTTCCAATAAACTCATTGTGAGGAGTACCACAAGAACCCCAAAGTAGCTGGCCACTGAGAGGAATTGCCAAGCGAAACGGGCAACGACCCATCCTGATTGAGTAGAGTTACTCATGAGGAACAAGCCAAGCATTGTCTTCTGGCAGTCTTGGTGGCTGAGAGACCACCTTTAGCCAGTAGGAAGCCATTGAAATCAGGGTCCAAATTTCATACCCACCAGTTTCATTCACACAGGCAAACACAATTGATCCTCCGCGATCTTCCTCATGCCTAAGAGGCAAATGACCACCATTTGGAACACTCAGTCGACACTGTTGTAGCCGTTCTCAGTGATCTCCCACACCATCAGAGGGCCATATAGCCTTTGATTCTGATTCAGACCCATATCAGTCTGAACCAGACCTCCACACTGCACCATCTAGCCCCATGGCTACTGCAAACCCGGATCCATTTTTCGGTCTAACCTTACCAAGTGGACCCATGTCCACATCACAACCATTCACCCACACTGTGGCAAGCGGTCCAAGAATAGTCATGCAGACTGTCATTAGCCAATTACCACCACCCATAGTGACCATCCAAGCTAGTCCAGTGGCCACACATGGGGGCAGTGGCCCCTCCACACACATTGTCCCACCGGCCACATAAGGGGGCAGTGCACCAACCACCCACATTGCCCCTACCACCATGCAGGGGGGAAATGCCCCCACCACCCATACCATTCCTCCCACAACACTTGGGGGTAGTGGCCCATCCTCTATGGTACCACCACAACCACTCCTAGCCATGCAGATGCATTATGCACCTACAAACCCCACTCCCATTGCAGCCCCATCCCAAATCAACTTCAGGTCAAATTTGTCATTCATGGCTCGTTTGAACTTGCCTGACCTAGCTAGATTGACAAATGACCCCATCCATCACCAAGCATTTTGGCCACCCATGCCAACTAAGATACCTTCAAACATCCCAAAGTTTGAAGGCAAAGCCGAGGAATGTTCCCAAAATCATATAATGACCTTCCATCTATGGTGCTCATCTAATAGCATCGTAGAAGACTCCATCAAGATGAGGCTGTTCCAACGCACCCTCACAGGTGCTACAGCAAAATGGTACATTGAGCTACCATAATCCAAGTACCTCGACTTCAACTCCCTAGCCTTCATGTTCCTGCAGTATTTCCAACTCCCTGTCGGATATGATGAAGGGGTGGAGATCCTATTATCCTGTCGCAAAAACACTTCCACCCACATCATTAACCATATCCATGAGTGGCGGCGGAGCCGTAGATTATGTAAAATCCAACTTGATGACAATATCTTCTTATATTGGTTCCTCAAGACTTTTCTCTCGCCCATCGCAAAGGACGTCGCATCTGAACATCCCCAATCTGAAGAAGAGGCCATATTAAAGGCCCAGCAATTTGATCTCATTTACACTTAGTCGAGATACTTGTATACCGTCATCCCAGACACTCCTTGTCCAAGTACCTCTTACCGCGATGCACTAGGGGCATCCCACGCTGCAGATGACATCATAGGGTCAGTCTCCTAACAACCACAGCCTCGACAAACACCACCTACCGTGACACCATAACCAAGCAACACGGCTAATGTTGCTTACAAAAACCAAGCTCCGGACTATGCTAGAATGATGTCTTAGTCCAGGGAAACAACCTCTTACGCATAACCTGTGCCACCATAGTAGGCTCAAGCTATGGCTTGGCTAGCACAGCAATATGTGGGGCAAATGCCCACATTTTTGGCACCGCCACCCCCAAAAATCTACTATGCACCACCAGTGCAACAATTCCAAGCCCCCACCCTCACTCCAGCCACTCCACCCACCCCGTTGGGGAAAGTATTTGCATAGAAAAATTGTCCCAAATATCCTGCCCCCAACAATCAACAAGGGAAAGCTAGAAATAACCAACCCCGCAACCAGGGCAACAACCAATCGCAAGGAGGTGGTCAACAACCGAATCCTCCCAACAACGCCGCAGCAAACCAGCCAGCCCAGAACCCCCCGCAACCAAATGCACCAAGACGCAAAGCCCCATTGTGCACAAACCAACCATGCACACTCTGTGAGGTCTATGGGCACTATACATTCGAGTGCCCCCTCATGGGTCACGCCAAGCAGGGCATTTGAAACAAGGCCCAATAGGCTGCCAATGCCACGAACCAAGCACAACGCAACTCGACACCACAAGGAATTCCTCCCATGGTGATTCAAAACCCACTACTAGTCCAAGGATTAGTGGCAACTTCTACCCATCCCCAGGCCACTCTCAATGCTCTAGGGGCACCAGCCACGGCCGAAACAGGTGTCCACCACCTAATGACCATGACCACTAAAGAGGTCAATTTACAAACTAGACGAAACTAGTACGATACCACTACTGAACCTATTGACTCATCAGCAGCATCTACATCTAAGACAACTAGCTTACCTCTTAATTTACCCACATTCCCACTCCCCCCCATATGTAGAATCACCAATAACGCCACTGCTAGAGCTACAGTTAGCTATAGCATCGTGGATGATTTGGCCCAAACACCAACCGCCATGTCCGCTCTTGAGGTACTTAAAATGTGGCCAACACAATGGAGAGACTTACTAGCCACTCTAGGGGTGGTAGACCCCTTTGATTCAAAGCTGATCACTTTTGACACAAAAAATGGAGAGTCGCGCATGCCCACCACTATCGCCTTCCAAATACCAGTGTCCATCCGAAACTTGGTTGTGCATCGATACATAGTGGATGAGGGGGAATCCACGTGCGTAGTGTCTACCGTGGTTTGGAGGAAACTTGGATCACCTATTCTGCAACCATCTTCCATGACTCTGCGGGCTTATGATGGACACCCCACTAAAGCCCAAGGAATCCTCCCTCATGTCCCCATCATGTTAGCCGGGAAGATAGTCCTGATTGACATTGAGGTCATCAATGCTCAACTGGATTACAACCTCCTCCTTGGGAGGAGTTACATGTAAGCCATGCAAGCAGTTGCGTCAACTGTCTTCCACCTCATGATGTTCCCCCATAAAGGGAAGGTTGTGACAGTTGACCAGCTCACCTACCACGATCCACAGGGTTAACGGAGCTTGCCAATGTTATCCCTACCATCACCACCACCAAGCCACAAGGGGTGATCGCACATGCTAACATCATCCCTGCAACCAACACTGTGGTTGAAAACACACCAGCCTCCCCACTGTTGAATGTGGGCCCTGGGTTGTTTACCGATCCCACCATGATGGCTCCTTTCCCGTTGGTGTCACCACCACTGACACAAAAGAAAATGGTGGACTGGTGCATGGTCTCATCAAGCACCACTGCACCCAAACAGCAACAACTGCAATGCCACTCATAGCAGTAGCATTACGCGTAGCTGCAACCACAACCTCACCCCCACATGCAACCAGCTGGGATTTATGTGGGCTCATCTCCGGTCCATACAATTCCCTTCCTCTTTCCCCCACTTGGTGTCATGATCAAGCCGGTCATGGCCACCTCAAGCCTACCCAACCTTACATTGGGGATCCTGGTGTTGGAGTAGAGTCCCGCAGCTACAGGAAAAGATGCCATTTTGGAGGATAGACAGTATGGCGAAGACGAAGAGATAAGGTAAAGCTACGACATCGTAGCATGTTTCTAGATGCAGAGCAGAGCCGGAAACCGTGACTTTTGGGACAGATAAGTCAAAGAAGACAACAGTACCTGAGCAGCTGAGAGGAGAGAGCTCAACCACTGCATTGAAGGAAGCGGCAAAGACAGGAGGGATCAGCTACCCTCATAAAGGAAAAAGAGCGACGAGGCTGAGGTATTGAAGACGAAGGATAGAAAGGGAAGCAGTGCACAGTACCCATGGTCAGTGCCGGGAAGCATGGAAGACTGTAGAGAGCTATGGTGTGACGGAAAGCATCTACCCCAAGTACAGATACGCTGACTATCACTAGTTAGGGTTTTGGGTTACTATTGGGACAGGCCCACAGTGTTGTAATGGAGAGACCTTTGGGCCGCTTATAAAGGGATGTATTTTGTATTGTAAAAGGTTAGCTAGTTAGATGTAAACTATATTATAAAAGGTTATCTAATCGGATAACCTATAGATATTCAGTTAGCTAGTTATCCATTGAGTCTGTTATCTCACATTTACCTTGTATTGTAATAGAGTTGAGCTCTGGTTCTGTATTCAGTCTGTAGTATCCTACTGTAACCAGCAGCTGGCTCATAGAGCATGTATGTAACAATCCACAGGGATTGACAGAGAGAGAGAGAGAGAGAGAGAGAATATTGTAAGAAGGCAATATAGAGAAAGAGAAGAGATCTAGGAGAGAAGGGCTCTAGGTAGTGAGTGCAGAGTTACCCAGAAGATCTCTAGCTGCATATGCGGTGCAGCAGAACTGTGTACTCTCTTAAGATATAATAAAACATAGTTCTGTGGATGTAGCTTCTACCATAGAAGTGAACCACGTAAAATTAGAGTGTTATGTGATTGATTCATGTGATTGTATTTACCTGTTGTATCTTTCACTCATTACATGAACTTTGCTTACAGTTAAATGTATGTATGTGTTATTCAGTTCACAGCATTATAGAAGGATAGATGCATGTTGAAGTCTTTCACTATTTTGTATAAGAGTTTGTCTATGTTTCACTCAAGACAGTTAAGAGTCGCAGTGTAAAGCAGCCTTGTATGTTGAGTCCTGTAAGTTGAACACGAGTAACGCTGAGTACGCTGAGCCATAGCGGTAGGATATCGCAGGGAGGCGATATCGCACCATCAAAGGAGCTGTGGTGCACAGTATCGCAGGTTGAGGAACAAGCGTAGGAGAGAGTTACTTGTTGGCCAGGGCACGGCAACGTGATAAGGGCTAGAGTCATCGTGAGTTAGAGGAAGTTGTGCATCGCGGAGAGAGAGAGACCTCGCGGGTTAAGAAGAGCTGCGAGGCGCACATAGGATGCTACAGAACCTGGTCGAAGACACTTGAGTCTTTGGCCAACCCATTAGAATCACTTCGGGTGAGACTTCAGGCCGCTCCGCGGTCTGTCACCGAAAGGGCCAGTGAGCTAGGGGTGTTGTTGGTACATTACAGTAAACCCGGGTCTGCCCATAGCGACCAACAAATGGTTCCGTTGCCGGTTTTGAACAAACTGAGCACTGATGTTCTGTTCGCATCCTACTAGAGATGAACTCAACCAATGGGTTGAGTCTAAGGAGAAAGAGTTTTTCGAACATGAGAACAAGAGTCCTAGACTGAGTATAGAGGACTGGTTACAAAAATATATCTTTATGGACCTGCATATGATATTTTTTGCGACCTATGGAAACGAGCTTTATGACTGGTTATCAAAGTTGACTGACAAGAACATATTCAAGAAGAAAAGAAACATTGTCTGGACACCGGAGCTGATTCAGACCGTGAAGAACCTTGATAATCCCATTACAAGGATAGTAGAATTCTGGCTTGCGAGTGTGGTAGAAGGCTTCGTCACAGAGTTTGCAGTTGAACAGAGAAAAATATTCAGCGAGGCTGAGCGGTAATTCTTCAAAGGATATCGCGGTAAGTACCTAAAATATTTAAACTTGTCCATTAAGATGTTATTACATGAAAAAGGAACAATGGATCTATTTTCAGATGAATAAGTAAAGATAGTAATGTCACAAGAGTTTGAAAGTGATTTTGATGACATTGGACGTACACGTAGTGGAAAGAAATACAAAGTAGATTTCAGCTCTCCCATATTTGAAGACAGTTTAGATAATACTAGACAACAGAGTCACAATACCACAGAAAGAATAGAAGGGGGTATCCCTTACCACCCTTATACCCCACAGAAACAGATTGGGACTCAGAACAATATTGTAGGAACTCCATTTAGTAGCTCCCAGACAGTACATACTACCGCTACATCACCTCCACCTACACCGCCGAGTGGTAGTAACACAGCAAATCAACATCCACCACGTAGAAATAGAATGGGGGATGATATGAAGCTACCTATATTTAAGGGTACAGGGGAAGAGGACCCAGAGCAACATTGGTTTCTATGTGAATCCATGTGGACCATTAAAACAATCCATGATGATAATATTAAACTTGTACAGTTGGTCACCACACTAAGAGAACGAGCCTTAACATGGTATATGAAGTATACCTCAGCAGTACCCAGAACACTTGTTCAGGTCAGGACCGCCATGATTAAAGAGTTTAAGAAACCTAAGTTTGAGTCACAGTGCATTACAGAGCTCAAAGACATCAAACAGCTACCTACAGAGTCAGTGTGGGACTTCGATCAGAAATTCAAAGCCCTTATAGACCAAGTCAGCTTTTAGTTTGCGTAGGAGCAGCATAAGGAATGGTTTATTGCAGCACTGCTCCCTCACATCAGACTGCCATTAATGCAGCAGAAATTCCAGACGTAGGATGACGCATTGGAGATGGCAATGAAACTAGAGGCTTCACCTCTAGGTGAGACCAGCATAGGTATGACAAACTTGCAAAACCAGTTGGCTAATCTCACATTACATATGCATGAGATTAGAAAAGGAAAAGAGGTTGTGAAAGACAACTGTCCATTCTTTGTAGAATATCTAGCAACTGGGGCTCCTAACCCCTTACCACAAACCCATGGGCCATGGTGTGAAATATGCAAAACAAGAGGACATCTACCTCAGCAATGCCCTCTACTTCAAAAGTACGTGCAGACACCTAAGAACTTATACTACGTCTTCTGCAAGTCTGTAGGCCATGATGAACATGATTGCCAAGCCTATGATCTCATGGTCGGGAGCAAGCAAGACTTGTACAGAGTCCATTCAGAAACACAGGGTCCAATAGTAGGACCACAGCATGATCCAGCTCATGTTGGCCATGGAGGAGGATTCAGAGGACGAGGATGTGGAGGAGGCTTTGGCTGTGGAGAAGGCTTTGGCCGTGGTCACGTACCAATTACTTGTTACAACTGTGGAGTTGTAGGACATTATGCTAGGGACTATCAGAGCCCCACCACCTCATGTAACTATTGAAAATCTTACGACCACACTATAGAAGAATGTCCTACCTTGATAGCCAAGATCAGAGAACCTAAGCCAGCAGTACACCAGAACATCCAGCTTATCACTGCTGAGCAAAAACAACCAGAACCAAGAGTCAACATTGTGACTCGCAGTGGTGCTTCCACCAATGGGACATCGTAGGATAATGAAAAGAACACAGGACCGGAGTGGGTGCGCAAAGCTACTAATAAAGCAACACCACTTGACCTACAGAAGAATAAATAGACATTTCAGGAAGCTAAGACTTTCTTTGATGACCCTATGCAATCAGGATCGCAGGTACTACCATCTAGGGGCATACCACAGCAAGCACCTTGTGGCGTTAGCCCTGTACAGATATCGTAGGCTACCACATCGGGCGCTTGCGATGAGGATGAGTTAGTAGGAAGTGTACAATCCTTCCTGTGGAGTTGTTTAAAACTCGTGAGAAATGAGCAAGCTATCGGAGAAATTCAGCGCATCATAGATTAGTGTCATCCATCTTCTTCCGTGAGCAGTGCACATCGTGCTGTTCATAATATTATGGGACATACAAGAATAGGAAGAGAGATGCGACTCACAGCACAGGTTGGAGAATTTGAAATGGATGAGGTGATCCTAGATCTAGGATCAGAGGTAAATGTTCTGACTAAGCAGACATGGGAACAGATGGGTAGCCCTAAGTTAGTCAGATTGCCTATCCATCTGAGATTAGCTAATCAACAACGAGTATCACCCTGGGGTCGATTATCGCAGGTGCCAGTTGACATTGACGGAGTTCGCAGCTCTGTGGACTTTGAAGTTATAGAAATCATTGGCAATCGTAGACCATATCCAACACTACTAGGAATTGATTGGGCGATTGGTAACATGGCCGTTATCGACTTAAAGAGAAGACAAATGACCTTTGAGGACGCGCAGATCCAGGTCATCGCACCGTTAGATCCTCTTCAGGGTCCTAGATACATTGAACCTATCCGAGCAGATGACGAGGCACGTAATATGGAGAGTCTCTATCAGATGACTGCGAACCAGAGCGACTACATCAATCCAACCGTATAAGGGAACATTAGTTGGCGATGCGACAACTCATGCGCATCAGATTCAGATGTTGGTCTAGAGAACTAGCAGAACAGACTTTACGAAGTCTCAGCGCACAAATGCGCGTACATGAATAAGTCACTGCGATGGATTGGTGCAGAGATAAATGAGATTCCATCATTTCATGGTCTAACAGATATCCAGGACTTTCTCACGCAGTTTGAACAACAAATTCCTCACGAGCAGAGGATCGCAGCTATGGACCTTGCAGTACGAGCCACACCTGCAAGATGGTGGTATGCACATAAAGAGAATATCGCATCATGGGATGATCTTAAGAGATTGATGGTGATCATATTCTCTACTGACAGAGAGTATGTCCAGCAGAGATGCATAAGAGAAAGTGACCCCAGATCACATATTCTGGCATGTGAACGGAATTGGTCGGACATTCCCGAGGATGAATGGGTTCACCGATTCATTCACACTTTGGATACAGTTCCAAGGAATTGGTACACAGAGACTGAATTGTGCAAGGGAATGACTACATGGCCACTTATGATAGATAGCTTTCTACTCACCTTCGCTTTTGAATATGAGTATCCAAGTGTTGATCAGGCCCTAGATGTAATAAAGATTAAGATATTTGAGGATTGTACCATATCAGTGTCATCTCAACCTGAGTGGGCCATCCAGTTAGAAGAGGTGCTAGAGTGTTATAACTTTGCATCAGAACCAGAGGAGGAGGATGAGGATCCTTGCAACATCAACATTCCGGAGTCAGAAGGGACTCGCGAAGTTGATGGGCTGAAGCTACAGATTCCAGCAATCACAGAACCAATAAAGATTAAACAGATCAATATTGGCATAGACACAAAACCAAAGTTTGCCTCTATTGGAGACTATTGGACCGATGAAATAGTCAGACAGATTGTAGACTTGCTACATGACTATCAGGACCTATTTCCCACCAAGTTCACAGAGATGAAGGGAATAGTCGGAGACTTGGGAGTAATGAGGATAGCATTGAAAGAGGATGCTAGACCAATTAAGCAGCATCCATATAGATTAAATCCATGCTATAAATAAAAATTTAAGGATGAGATCGATAAGATGCTAGCGGTAGGCATCATTGAGCTCATAAAAGAGAGCGAATGGGTTAGTCCCATGGTCATGCAAGAAAATAAAACCAAAGAAGACATCAGGATCTGTGTCGACTTGCGTAAACTCAACGATGCATCAATTCATGATCCATTTTCGACACCTTTCACTGATGAAGTGCTAGACAATGTGGGAGGACAGGAGGTCTACTCCTTCACCGATGGCTTTTCAGGCTATCACCAGATCAGAATCCACCCAGAAGATCGACATAAGACCACTTTTGCAATAGAATGGGGCTCATTCCAGTATACGGTAATGCCCTTTGGTCTTAAGAATGCACCAGCTATCTTTTCTAGAGTAGTAGTTGCTGTATTTAAAGAGTACATCCATAAATTCCTAGAATTTTATTTTGATGATTGGACTATATTTGGATTAATCGACAAGCACATAGGAGATTTAAGACTGATGTTAGAGAAATGTAGGCAGTACCAGATTTCTCTAAACTTGAAAAAATGTATATTTTGTGCGCCATTTGGTATTTTGTTGGGTCACATTGTTTGCAGGCAAGGATTGATGGTAGATCCCGCAAATATTGCCATCATTGTAAATCTTCCAGCACCCAACTTAGTTAAACAATTGAGGACAGTACTTGGTCATACCGGGTACTAGAGAAAATTCATCAAGGGATACGCAAAGATTACAGCACCGATGGAAAAACTGTTAAAGAAAGATGTAAAATTCCTATGGAATGAGGAATGCCAGCAGATTCTAGACACACTTAAAGAGAATATGATTATAGCACCCATCTTAGTATTTCTAGACTGGACTAAGCCGTTTCATGTACATCTGGATGCATCTGGAATCGCACTAGGGATTGTTTTAACGCAACCAAGAGAAGGAGGTATCGATCATCCTATCGCATACTCCAGCAGAAAGCTATCGATGACAGAAAAAAACTACACCACTACAAAAAGAGAAGGCTTAGCTATGGTGTACGCGCTACAGAAGTTCAGGAACTACCTGTTGGGTGCCTCGTTCAAGATGTTTACTGACCATTCCACTTTGAAGTACTTGGGCAATAAGCCAGTGTTAGGGGGACGAATCTGCAGATGGTTACTCCTATCCCAGGAGTATGATTTTGAAATCATTGTGAAACCAGGAAGATTGAACGTCGGACCTGATCATCTGTCACAGATAGACTCAAGAGAAGAGCCAAGTAACTTAGAGGACAACTTGCCCGATGCGCAGTTGTTTTCTATTCAGATCGCAGATGAGTACTATGCTGATATTATTCACTTTCTCACTACAGGAAGGGCACTTGATGAGTTTACCAAGCATCAAAAGAGGCAGTTGGTTGTTAAAGTAGTAGACTTCACCCTGATTACGGGACAGTTATACAAGTTAGGTCCAGATGAATTCCTACACAGATGTGTGATGCCGCATGAAAAAGAGGCCACTATCAGAGAAGCACATTCCGGTACCGCAGGAGGTCATTTTGCAGGAAAGCCGACTGCGCAGAAAATCCTGACCGTGGGATTATGGTGGCCTACATTACACAAAGACACTAAGGACTTTTGCAGATGCTGCGATATCTGCCAGAGGGTAGGAAAACCCTCATGATGAGATGAAATGCTGCTGCGATCGCAAATTACGTTGCATGCATTTGACAAGTGGGCTATAGACTTTGTGGGTCCTATCAACCCACCAAGAAAACAAACTGGTGCGAGATACATCATCACAGGAACAGAATACCTCACTAGGTGGGCAGAGGCTAAATCAGTAAGAAATTATGATGCTGCTACAGCTGCAAAGTTCCTCTTTGAGAACATCATCACTAGATTTGGATGCCCAGTAATTTTGATGAGCGATCAAGGCACACACTTCTTGAACCACACCATTGAGGACTTGATGGAAGAATTCCAGATACATCACCATAAGAGCACTCCCTGTTAACACCCAAAAATGGTTAACTACCTCATCTACCTCACTACATGGCTCATTTGTCCATTTGCCTACCATATTTCCCTGAAAATCCCACTAAAAAGCCTCCAAAAGGCCTAAAATGCCTCTAAAAGGCCATAAAACCACCTAAAAAGCCTCCAAAAGGCCTAAAATGCCTCCAAAAGGCCTAAAATGCCTCCAAAAGGCCAAAAAATCCCTTTTTCCTCCAAAAATAACCAAAATTCCTCTAAAAATAGCAAAAATCCCCAAAAGGGAAGAAAAGGAATAAAAATAATGAGGAAAAAGGAGGAAAACCCTAAAACAGCAAAAACCCTAAACAAGCTGCCCTAAACCACATGGTTTCCAAAAACCATGGGCAAGCACTCCACCACTAAAAAACTATAAATAAGTGATGGAGACCCCTCATTTCACATCCACAGTCAAAAGCATCCTGCCTCTGCCGAAATTATTCTCGAAACCCTAGCTTACCATCAAGCTACTTTCACCATTGAGAACCATTTTGGCCCATTTCCACCACCGGAAAAGGAAAAGAAGCAGCTTGGAGCTCGAAGCCACCGACATCGGACCAACGCAACGGACTCCACCAACCTCCTCATCGGAGGTAATATCAATTATACATTTCTTTACTATTTTTGCTGCATTTCTTTACTGTTATTTACTATTATTTACTTTCCACTTCTTTAGCTTAATCTTTATTTCAGTTTATTTTTCTTTACATTATTGAACTGCTACTAAGGATTCCAGATTCCTTAGTAGGTGCTCATCAGCACAAGCTAGGGTGAAAACCCTAGCTACAGTTTTGGCGACTCCGCTGTCTCTTTTATTGTTAGTTTTTCTTTTCGTACTGTACTTTCGGCTGTCGTTTTCAGCCGCCGGAAACAGCGTTTTTTCCTTCTGCAGCCGCGGCCCGACTGCGTATCCTAGGCCCTAACCCGCGACCAGCTGGCCGCTGTCAGCATTTTTGCCCTGCGCCCCGACCGCGTTCTTTCCGCCCACAGTCGCGATCCAACCGCGCCTGTTCATTACACAGGCGCGCTCCGACTGCCGCTGTCAGCCCAAAAACCACGACCTAGACCGCATCTGTTTCCTTCAAACCCGCGATCTGCGCGCGACTGTTGCCTTCCAACCCGCGGTTCGACCGCGCGCGTCCGCCCCATACCGCGGACCGCGAACTGTTTTTGATCTTGTTTCCGCGCCGAAACCCAGTCTCTTTGCCTCCATTTTTCCTGCACTTGCATAGCCACCTGTACTACTTGCAGACCTGCAGCCATTTCTGTTCCTTGTTTCCAGCATTGTTTAAATTTTTAGCATTGTAAAAAAAACAAAAAAACAAAAAAAACAATTTTTTTTTTTTTTTTTTTGCA
>LPNX011177932.1:0-22741 GCA_001517045.1 Pseudotsuga menziesii | reverse complement strand
CAAAATTAGAAAATTATTTTTTCCCCAACAATGATGAAGTATATCGACCATCTTTGATGAGAATTAGATGTGTTTGATTTGGAAAGTTAGTAAAACTTACTTGTTTGCATTGGTCTAATAATATTTAGGGTGCAACACTATATATGAAAAGAAAATGCTAGATTTGAAATATAACCAAGAGATATATAAGGTAAACTAGTTAGGATTCATGTAATCATGTAGTGGCATGTATGATTGGTGACCTACTTAGATGGCGGGCCTTGATGTGGTGTAAACATGGGTGTTCTTAGAAGGTTATCATTGCTAAATAGTTTCATTTTCATGAGATCTTATGAATCAATATCGAAGATTTACCACAACGTTTTTACAGAACTTTCAACACTTCCAGGTTGACAATTCCCTTTTATCCTTGTAGTTGGATTTTAAAAAATCAAGCAATTTTAGAGTCGTCGCTTAAGCGACACTTAGGAAGATATCCGTCGCTTAAGAGACACTTAGGAGGATAGAAATTTTAGCGCCGTCACTTAAGAGACACTTAGGAGAATTTCCGTCACTTAAGCGACACTTATCCCCACCATTTCAAAAAAAAATTTAATCTTTCTGATTTTTGGCACGGTTAAAAGAAAAAATCCACGCGCCGTCGGAAAAAACCGTCGGATTTTGGATCAAAATCTAGTAGTGACTCAAACTAAAACCAACTGAAAAACATGACTCAAAAAATAGCCAAACAGATTATTTATATACAAGACAGAAGAACTCAAATAAACTCAGGAAAAATAAGGCTTGAGAACCAAACCATTTACTGGTAAGTTCTCCTCCCACCCCTGTAAATATTCCAACTTATAAGTAGAAGGGCCAAGATTTTCCGCAATCTGAAAAGGGCCTACCCACAATTGCTGGAATTTAGTATGCTTTCCTTTCTCATCATGGGGGTGATCTCATTTGAGGACTAAGTATCCCACTTGAAAGTCTTTTGTTCCAGCTTTATGTTTGTCAAACCATCTCTTTACTAACTCCTGTTGTTGCTTAAAGTGTTCTCTGGCTTAAGATCTAGCCTCTTCTGCTTTCAGAATATTGCATATCCTCATCTGCAAAACTTCATTCTCCGACCCTCTGGACTCTTGAGCTATTATGGAAGAGGGTAGCATGATGTTGGGGGGAAGAATAGCTTATTTACCATACACCAAGGTATACGGAGACACTCCTATTACAGACTTGGGGGTGACTCTATCGGCCCAAAGGGCGTTTGGTAGCACTGAGTGCCAGCTCCTCTGGTTTTCTATCACAGTCTTCTTTAAAATTCTAATCAGATTTTTGTTAATGGATTCAGCCAGGCCATTTCCTTCTGGATAGTAATTAGTAGAATAATGCAATTTTATCCCTTTATCATGAGCAAAAGTAGTTAATTTAATTGATGAAAAGTACGTAGCATTATAAAAAACTAACGAAACTGGAACTCCAAACCTGGTCATGATGTGGTCCTGCAGGAAGCTGATGACCTCGTCTTGATTTATTTTGCACAGCGGGACTGCTTCGACCCAGCGAGTGAAATAATCGGTCGTGGTCAGAATGTACTTGTGTTGTAGGGAGGAATTTGGTTTTATTTCTCCAATGATATCCAACCCCCATTGCTCGAATGGCTCTGTGATCATCACAGGCTTTAGGGGTGCTGCTGCTTTAGGTTGTCTCCCACTACACCTTTGGCAAATATCACACTTCCTGACATGTGTGTGTGCATCTTTGAAGAGCGTAGGCCAATAGTAACTGGCTCTGAGGATTTTGTGGGCTGTAGTATCCCCTGAATAATGTCCCCTAGCAGGACCGTCATGCAATTCTGACATTACTTTCTTTGCATCTTCTTTCTCTAAGCATCTGAGAAGAACTCCGTCATAATTTTTTCTGAATAATACTCCTTCAACAATTTGATAGGAAGCTGATTTAAGGCACAACGCTCTTCTTTGCTTAGAATTCCAATGTTCTGGGAACAGCCCTGCCTGCAGGTAATGCACGAGGTCTCTATACCAAGACTCGGGAGCTGTAAACAGAGGACATACCTCCATTACATGTAATTCGGCTTCATCCTCCCAGGCACGTTCTTCATTTTTTCCATTTTCAGTCATCAGTTTGCACAACCCTTGTCCTTTAAATATAGAGGCTGGCTTGAATTCAAGGTCGTACTCTTAAAGATCTGTTACCCAGTTGCCCCTTCTTTCTCCTAAATCCTTCTGTACAAGAAGGGACCTTACAGCTAGGTAGGGAACGATTACCCTGGTTCTATTTTTTATAATATATGGCCTGAATTGCTTCATTGCTTTGAATACTGCATAAGCTTGTTTATAAATGGCTGGGTAATTTGATTCGGCCCCTTGCAGACCAGTGCTCATGAAATATATTGGGAATTCATCCCCCCCATCTTCCTTTTGCGTAAGCACAGCTGCTAGCAAATCATCGGATGCAAAGGTATACAGAATAAAGTCTTTATCAAAATCTGGGCTTTTCAGGGAGGGTGCGTGTGCAACAACAATTTTAATTTTGCTGAAAGCATTCTTCCCAATCTCAGTCCACTTGAATTGTGCATTTTGCTTCACCATCTGCTGCAGTGGCTTGACAATCTGAGCAAAATCAGGCACAAATATTCGTACGAAGTTTATAGTTCCCATAAATGATTGCATCCCTTTTTTATTATGGGGCAAAGGGATTTGTTCGATGGCCTTAATTATTTCTGGATCTATAGAGATACCTTTCTTTGAAACTATATGACCCAGCAATTTGCCCTTCGTGACAGCGAACAGACACTTTTTGGGATTGAGCAAGATGTCATATTTTCGACAGCGTTCAAAAATATGCCTTAAATGAAAAGCATGCTCTTCCCTCTTCTTTGAGAATATCGTAATATCATCAAGGTACACTACAGCACTACGGCAAATCAATCCGTGGAAAGCTATGTCCATAGCCATCTGAAACGTTTCTCCAGCATTTATAATCCCAAAGGGCATCCTTCTATAGGCAAAGGTTCCCCATTTGGTTCTGAACGTTGTCTTCAATATGTCTTCTTCAGCTACTAATACTTGATTGTAGCCAGAGAAACCGTCTAATAAAGAAAACAGTTCAGAACCTGAAACCATTTGTAGCAGTTGCTCCATGGGTGGAACAGGATAGTTATATTTGTCTGAAGCACGGTTTAAATTCCTGAAATCCACACAGAGTCTGATTTCTCCAGATTTTTTCCTCACTGGTACCAGATTTGATACCCACTCAGAGAGTCTAACCTTAAAAATGATTCTAGCATCCAATAATTTCTTCACTTCACTCTGAATCAGCGGTTCCAATTTTGGATTCATTTTTCTTAAAGGTTGCTGATATGGCTTGACACCATATTTGATGGGAATAACATGTTTGATGATGCTGGTGTCATATGTTTTCAAATCTTCGTATGTCCATGCGAAAACATCTTTATATTGTTTAAACAGACTGATGAACTTATCTCTTTCTGCTGGTGAACAACATTTGCCAAGATTCACAAATTTAGGATTCGTCTCAGTCCCTAAATTTATCAGCTCGAACTGTAGAGATGAGCTGTGAGTCTTCACGTTGGCCAGTCTTCTAAACTTCTCATTTAAATCGAACATTATTTCTAACGTTCTGACTCCTTTAGGGATGAAATTATCATACTTCAGCTCGGCCTGATGTTCTTCATCATCTATAATTGCTCCTTTAAATACCTCGTCATTTGTTAAACATTCTATAATCTGTTGTTCATCATCAAACACTCATAGGCTGGTAATCATATCAGGTACTGAGGGCCTGAAAAGTAATTCAACAGAGCATCGATTATTAGTGGGTACCAACCTAGCGGCTGATGTGGCCAACAAGTCAGCCGCTGCATTTTTAAGTCTTGGAATTGAAATAATATTGAATGCATTAAAACATTTAAGCAAGTCCCATACCTCATTTTGGTAAGCCTTTAAGTGAGGGGAAACATATTGTATTTGATTCCGGATTTGTTTCACAATAATTTTGGAATCTCCAAAAACTTTCAGATTACTTACCTTTAATTCAATCGCTTTCCTTAAGCCCTGCACTAGCGCTTCGTACTCAGCTGTGTTATTTGTACATTCGAACTCTAATCTACATGAGAGAAAATGTTTATTCTTCTGGAGGTCGATCAGGACACAACCGGCCCCTGACCCTTCTAACGTCTTAGAGCCATCAAAAAACAAAGTCCAAAAATCACTAACTAATGAATGTGAATCTATTCCTACTGCTAAGTCTACTATTTTACAGTCAATCTCATCAACCTGTGAGAATCGAAGGAGATCAGGCTGAGTGTCTGATGTGTTGTTGGCTTCTTCTGCTTGGTAATTTCCTGGTTCCAACTCAATGAAGTAGTTTCCCAATACATAATCCACTGATTCATTCGTTTCATCCAATCAAGTAACGTTGTATTTCATGTGAGGCTCCCTTAAAATCTTAATCTGGTTCGGACTTCCTTTGTATGGCAGCCACAGATGCAACCAATCCGAGGAAAAATATCCATTTAGTTTGGCTGACCAATCTCTACTTAGGACAAGACCATAAGCATCTGGTATATCAACCACCACAATATTAATGACTTGGCACACTTTATCATTTGATGCCAGATGGACTAGGACATCTTCCATCTCACCAATTACCTTTACATCCGTCCTATCCAACTGAACAACCCTCCATGTGGATGGCTTAGGCTACCCATTTATCTTTTTACAGACTGATATTGGCATGACATTAACGGATGCCCCTAAATCTACCAGACAATTATGTACGTTGTGATTGAAAATTTCAAAAGTGAGGAGGAAAGGTGGTTGTTTGCTCTTAGACTTACCTCCAATGCTGGTTTCTCTGATTTCTTCTTCTTCCTGAGGTTGATTGACAGTGGGAAGCTTCTCTTCCAATGCTTCAAGTGCTTTCAATAGTCTTTCTTTTTGCTACGGCACTTCACACATTTCAAATAGTGACACGTTTGCCCTCGCCTTCTTAATATCTTCCACGATGTCATAATCGATCTGCTGTTCAATGGGATGAGGTTTATCAGCATTCATCTTTTCTTCATTTGGCTTGGCCAATGTATTATTCTGCTTAGGATCTTGGTTGGTAATAGTGAATTATGGAATTTTATCAGCTAAGGATTTATTTTGAAATTTTTTAACATTTCGCTGAAGCCTCTTGATCTTTGGGAGTAGGAGACTATCTTATTTAACCGACCCTTGGATTCTTGTTGCTACGTTGGTTTCCATGACATCCTTGTACCCTTGATTCTTTTCCCCTTCAACATCAAATAACGAAACAGAATCCCACAAAACCATGGTTTCCTCTTCTTGTTCTTTCGTTGAAGTAGTATTCTCTTTTCTTTCTTCATCTCCCTCTTCTGTTAATCTAGATTCCAACAATTGATTCATGACCAACGTCACCGAGTTTATCCATTGAGGACAATTCTTTTCAGAGTGTGGTTGTTGGTGAAAAGTGCAAAAATTGTCCATGCCTACCTCTGTTAAATTCATAGATGCAGAATTGTGTGGAGGAGGTTGAGACTGATTGTTATCCTCTCTTTTCTTATAATAGGGCTTATAGAACTTTTGTGCTTCCTTTTCTTTCTCCAAGTCTATGATTTTATTAGAAAGCTTCTGCATCATTTTGGCCATACTTTCATAATCTGGTGATTTCTCTTCCTTAGGCTTAGTAAACAATAAGGCTTTCCTTCCCCCACCTTTCTCTCATGCCTGTTCGGGATAGTCTTCGATACTTTCTCTTTCAGCTTCCACTATTTCCGCCTCTTCATAGGTTTCCGTCAAAGTAGGCTTGGCCCTACCCTTGGAAAACATGGCTAAATCAGGGCCTAAAGCTGAGGTATAATATTCAATGAGGACCTTGTCCGAAGGTTTGTCAGCGTCAGAGAAATTCTTGAGGTATGCCACAAATCTTTGAGTAAAACTGTTCACCTTCTCCTTTCTCTCTTTCTTCAAGGCACATAGTCCTTTCATGAGGGTTGCATGAGTCTTTTGAATCGCATACTTACTTCTGAAAATTCTCTTGAAGGTATCCCAATCAAGGATAGAGTTAGCAGGCAACCCAAAATACCATGATGCTGCAGCTCCTTTAAGGGTATGCGGAAATAGTCTGCAAACTACATCCTCATGCTCCCCATCCCTCAACCCTTATATCGCCAAGTAAAAACTTTGCAGGTGATCATCTACTAGTATCTTCTCATTTGGGTCGAATTTGGGCAGCATCTTTTCAAAGGATTGAGGTAAATCATGTAGCGGAGGCATTAGATTTAAAGGTGATCTGGCTCTCCAGGAAGGTGGTGGATTAGGTGGGTTAGGTGGTGGATTAGCATTTACTCCTGCCATCAGTCTGGGTGGAGAGTGAGGAGGTGAGCCAATAGGAGTGTGAGCAGGAGAACTGTGAGGGGTATCTGGGCCTTCTTGACTCAAAGGTAGTACAATTTCCTGTAAGGTTGTTTCTACAATTTCTTCCCAGTCTCCAACCAACACTGAGTCTTCTACTACAGGACGATCTTTCTTTTTATATTCTCTTCTCGAAAATTCAGGGATAATTGGCAATCATCCAATCTTCTTTACATATGCCCTGGTGTGTCTTCTCAGGTCATTAACAACTTCGTTGCCAATAGAATATAGATGTTCTCTATTCCTTTCTTCCGGAATTGGATTATGAAGTCCACTGCTTTCAGTATTGTTACCGGTGGAATAATCTTGGGAAAACGGGTTTCCTCGGCCAGCCATGCACTGGCGTCCCTCCTTCTAGTGCCAAAACTATTGAGTCCTGGAAATTCGCAGGCAACAACAACAAAGTATTCTCCCCAGTCAAATTTCCCAATTAGCCCGTGACTGTTTAGTATAGGGAGTCCATCCGGTTTGCGGTCCGGCTACCATAGGTCAAGTAACAAAACAAAGGTTTTACCGGTTGCGGCCCAATCCACCGTGTATTTGTATTTTTTGACTTAAGTATGATATGCAAGTGCCTAATTAACCATGCAGAGTGATAAATATGCAAAGAGTAGTCACAATGTGATGCACAAGTCCTTACCTCTCGTCTTACAACTCACAAGAATCCAAATCATGCAAGAAAATAAATACTAACTAAACTATCTCTAGAGAGCTGGGTATTCATTCATGAGTAATGCACCCCTGTTCATGTGTTATGGAAAATCACAGATAGCTGTTCTTATAACCAAACATATAAACATGAATAAAAGTATATATGATAAGATAGCTCATCAACAGTTAAAATTTTCATTACTCATAGTGGAAAAGACATCATAAAGGTACTGAAGAACATTCAGACAAGAACATAGGTTCAAGAAATTAGAACACTCTTACAGCTAATGAGGCACAGCTCAAAATGAAATAGTTCACATTCAACATTGCTCATTTAATCACATTGACATATTCCACATAGTACTTCCTCCAACAGGCAAAATTTGCAGTCTCTGGTTGTAAAACGAAATAGTTCCTCTTACACGTTTTTCTAGGGAAAAATCCCTCTCTAAGTTCTACTTTCAAATATTTAAACTACCACCACCGATCGCTTGGGCTGCCCCCCCCCCCTCAAACGTATGACCTTCCGGTCCTTCAAAACGCTTCATCTTCCCATTTTATTTTCTGTGCGCCTTCATGATCTGATGAGTAACTGACAGATCTTTTCAGGTCTGTTTCTTTGTCGCCATTCACTTTGTCTTTTCCTTCATTTGTCCTGCTTGAGATCCTGAGGTTTCGGCTCTACTTTTACCAAATTACCCATCTCCCTTCGCGCCGCAGTAGTTTGACCATTCTCCGGAAACCACCTGCAATCAAACGATGTGCATCATTGACTTGGATTGCATTCTAAACAAACATCATATTAAACCAACTAACGGCTAATCCACAAGAAATGGCCCAGTGCGCCACTGTCTCGTCCACCTACAGGCTCGGGAGAAAACATCAACGCCGGGGGACGGAAAAGTTAAGACCTGAGTTGCGGGCGGGAAAAGGAAAAAACCAATCGAAAGTTGAAAGGTTTTACATCGGAAGCTAAATGACTTTCCCAGCCACAACGGTGGAAAAGGAAAGTTTAAGGATACGCGACCCGCAAGCAGGAAAACTCTCCATCAGAAGTCGGAAGGTTTTACACTTCGGAAGCTTAATCACTTTGGGAGCCGCAACGGTGGAAGAAGAAAAGTTACGGGCAAGCGACTAAAAGACTGATGCATCGGCTGCCGGAGCATTTTAGACTTCAGGTGCTTAGTCGATTTGGGAGCCGCAACGACGGAAGAAGAAAAGTTAAAGCCACACAATGTATATCGGAGGTCGGAGTGCTTTATACTTCGAAGGCTTAGCTACTTTGAGAGCCGCAATGGCGAAAGCAAACCAGGACAACAACCTCCGATCTAAGAGATGAAAACTTCAAACCTGGCAGTGATTGAACTCTTTCGCCTCTGAAACAACGTTTTGCAAATGACAAAACCCGATCCACGTTAAACTCAGCAAAAACAAACTTTAAAAACTGAGATTTACAACAATTCCACACAAGAGTGAAAATTAAGCCAAATTATTTATAATCATCAAACCTATCCAAACTTAAAGCACGACCAAAAGGTTCAAAGGATCCAATGATTAAAAACAACGCTAAATCATGAGGAGGGGCCCAAAATTTAAGAAATTTGGGGAGAATTGTTGCAGCTGCAACAAAACCCTAAATATAAAAAATCAAAAAATATTATAGATCAAACCACTTGATCTCTTGGCAAGCCATTTCTGGGTTTTGTAGATCGATTCAAACCCTAAGTGGGTCTTCCTAGATGTTTTGCTTAGGTGACTCCATTGGGCCCAAATCCCAAGGCACTTCTCTCTAAATCTATGTGCTGCCCCTCATTTGGCCATTTTCTCTTGAGATTTTATCTTGCTCCTGAGGCTCGGGTACTTTTATATTGTTATATCTTCTCTCAAGTCTATCCCTTAGTATTAGGTAGTATAAATCTTGTTTTTACCCCCCTGCATTGGTCACGTTTTCCAAGGCAGTGGATATTGTCATATTTTTCTAGTATCTTGCTTCTAGATCTAGTAATAGGCTCATAAGTCACTTGTCCTTCAAACTTGGGTCAATTTCATACCTCATAAACCCCTGATCCAAAACCTAATTCACCTTGTGACTTCATCCATAGATCTAGGGTTCACTTCACCTTACACCTTACGTACTTCAACTTCATTTTATTTGATCTAGTGTTTTGGTCTGATCTCTCCTGTCGAGAGTAGATCTGGGTCTCCCCCATTGTTATCTGGGGCTAAGACAACATCAAGTGAATATTTTATCCATTGGTGTGACAACCATCCATTTGGGATTCAACGTTGTCTTGGTTCCACCTCTTCAATTGCCCATCCCTCTATCGTCCATCCTGGATCCATCTCACAAAGGAAACTACAGGTTTGGTGATAACATTTTGGCACCGTTGCCTATGAGGTAGAGTCCCACCTTGGTTTGAAATACCTCACCTCTCCTATGACATATCTCTTTTCGATGAATTACTTGTTTCATTAACCTGGAAACTCCACCCCGCGACTCTACTGAGGGCCGTACCCAACGTATTAATCTTAATTTCTTAGAACGTCCTATAAATCCTAAAGAGATCCCTACAACTTACATGAGGAATCGCATACAAACTAAGGAATACTCATCCAATTTCTTTTGGAGGATATCTACTACCACCATTTTCCCAAGTCATGTTTTCAAATCTCCTTCTAATTCATCTAAACCAATGGTCGGAACAAACACTAGTGGAAATCAAAATGTTCCTCCTCCACAGAACCCTAGGATTTTTGGAAGGAAGGATAATCCATCTCCTTTAGATTTTTCCCTAATCTAGGGGGGGGCCCATGACATGCATGATAAATATTTTGAAAAGGTTCCCATGTTTGATGGAGTGTCAACTATCTCCATTAAGGATCACATTGACAAAGTATGGGAATATAGGGAAGCATATGGAACATTTGATGAACATGTATTCTTGAGGGGCCTTCTGCATTCTCTAGAAGAAGATGTACGGAAGTGGTTTGACATATTTCCTGCCTCATACATCAATGGGTATGACAATTTTGTCCCGAAACGTAATAGTGACTGGTCTCACAAGTTAGATGGGAAATTCCTCTTACATCAACTATTTGACATCAAGGAGAGGGAAAATGAAACATTCCATGAGTTTAACATAAGATTTGACAAGACTGTAGGAAATATCCCAGAACAAATTAGACCCAAGGACCAAGCAATTGTTATTCATTATTTGAATGCTTTTGAAGGTTGGTTAGGGTATAACTTAAAGGATAAGAATCCCAATGATTTGAATACTTTTCAATTCAATGCAAAGATGGATGAGCAGAATGTGGTATCTATGGGTAAGCAAAAAAAATCCGACCACTTCACCCCATCCACTTCTAGATTTGAAACTAAGCTCTGAAAGCCTAAGGAACCTGTGAATGAGCTAAAGGATTCAAAGGACACGTTAGAAACCATGCAAGAGATGATGATACAACTAACTGTCATGACAAAAAGTGTCGCTAGTTTACACGATCCTGGGAGACATAGAAACCCTTATGGCCCTAAGCCCTAATGGAACAATAATAGAAGGCATGAGGAAGATAATAGTAGAAGACAACATGAATATCCAGAAAGTTCTGAGAGGAAAAATATAAATTGGTTTGGTGAAAACGAGGAAGAACCATCTGACACCAACTATCCTAATGACCAACGAAACAACATCAACTTTATTAATGACTTATCTTTTGATGATGGGTTTGGAAGAAGAGCCATGGGAGAAAGAAGAAGAGCCATGGGATTAGGAAGAATATTTTGTTAGTGAACCCGGTTCCTCATGTTGTTCCATAGATATCCCTGAAACAAAGGAACAAACACATATTAGAATCTATAAACGAAGAGTTGACCCCCATCCATTTTTCCTACACAAACGTAAAGAAGTTAATGAAGATAAGAAAGAAGAATAAGATCTTTCCTTAGACGATTTTAATTTGAATATTGATGTGAAGAAAGATTTAGGAAAGATCATGTGTAAAATCCCTGTCACTGAGTTGATGAAAGTGCCCTTAGTAAGAATCCTAGTAGAGGATTTCTTTGATGGAATTTGCCAAGAAAAGACTCCTGAGGTTGTCTTAGAATCCTATCACATACAAATCCCTAGTGGGATGCAACCTAGAAAAGATGAAAAGGATCCATCTATTAACATCCAGTTTTCTATTTATGAGAGAAAGAATGGGGGTCACCCTCCCTTTTACCTAACCTTACACATTCAGAATATGCTCCTACACAATTGCATGTTGGATTCTGGAGCAACTATGAATGTGATGTCCTTACATGTCATGAAGGAAATGGGATTGGAAGTGACTCGGCCTTATGGGAATGTATATGGCATAGACTCTAGGTGAGTTCCATCCTATGGTTTAATAAAAAATATTAGGGTTGATCTGTTTGCATGCTCGAACATTTCCACTATGATAGATGTAGTTGTTATTAACTTGCCCCCAACATATGGAATGTTTTTATCTAGAATATGGGTGGTTGGCCTAGGAGGATACCTGATGATGGATTTATCATATCTTTGTGTTCCAAACTCATATGATTCTTTGATTAGGATTAATGCATAACCTTGTTATGATAAGCATTTGGAAATTTTTGAGGAAGGGATTAAGAACACATATGGAGATGAATTCTTGAATAATGCTAAAGCTAATATTATAGAAGATTAAAATGAAGTGTGGGAATATGGGAAAACTGAAAACATGTTCATGGCAATAGAAGATTCGGATTCTTCTTCTAAAGAAGATCATATAGCTGAAATTTCTAGAAGAATTAATTTGGAAATGCTTAGGAAAGAATGTTCAGAGGAGTTGGAAGAATTGAGAAGAAATGAAAATCAACTTCAAGGTCAAGAGTCACGAATA
The DNA here is from genome assembly GCA_001517045.1 of Pseudotsuga menziesii. Taxonomy (NCBI): domain Eukaryota; kingdom Viridiplantae; phylum Streptophyta; class Pinopsida; order Pinales; family Pinaceae; genus Pseudotsuga; species Pseudotsuga menziesii. The sequence goes on along the minus strand of LPNX011177932.1, from coordinate 10,760 downwards.
ATGAAATGAATCAAGAGAAAATAATCGAGAATCCTACACTTGAAGTTGATGAAATTGATGATGTTAGGCATGTTCCTTATAGAGTAAGTGAATGGTTTGATTTAATTGACCATAATAGAGAGAGGGAAATCCAAGGGTTTGAACCTATTTACCCATAGGAAAACCATCCTAAGTTAGTTGTTGTGGTAGATATTGGTGACGAATCCAATGGCTCCCATTATTCTGATGTTGTTGGGTTATTATCTCATTTGTATTTAGAATATGATAATCTAAATCTATTCCATGATAATTCTCTAAGCTGGGAAGACGATGCTTTAATTAATGATGCTCCTAAATGAGAGTTTAATCTTAACGATCTTACTATATTTCAGACCCCTTCAGATTCCCAAAATAATGCTTTATCTACATATCCTCCCATCCCCAACTTTATTCTACTACCTGAGTCATCCAATCATCATAATCATGATCCTTCTCACATTCCTAGTTCTTTAACCTCTCATTAAGAAGTATTCCCAACCGAGCTAGAAAACATGCACATTTATGTTCCTACAGGGGAAGGCTCTAACCATAGTACTGCTATATCCCATATGCCTCATCTCTTGGAAGAATATAGAGACTTTTGGATTATGGGAGACACTGCCAAACATGTAATGTCTCCTCATGAGGAAGAGCCTAGCACTAGTGTAGGGGAGATGAGGAGAGAGATTAGAGAGATCCTAGGTTATAGCATAGCTATTCCCATTGATGGTGGTCCACCCAGATTTAATGCAGTTCCTTCAGGGAGGAGCTCAAGGATTATCACCCCTCAACCATGAAACCTTGTTGAAGTCCAACCCATGCCTATATGTAACATTTAAGCTGTTACTGAATTAGTGAATAGGAGAAGATTTCCCACAGGAAGTCAAGTTCTTATCCCGAACCACTTACTACATATTTGATCAGGGCAAGTAAATGGCATTTGGGTTGGACCTTTTACCGTGGAACGTTGCATTAGTGACATGTGTTTTCTTGCTACGAGTACTGGACAACAAGTCTTAATTCCTATCAACCAAAGGGATTTGAGGGGTTACATCCCCGACCTCACTTAGCCTTGATTCTTGTCTTTCCCAGAAGGGTAGAGTAGGTAGGACCTAAATAAGTCTTTCTGGGCAGTAGTGTATCTTCTTAGTCTGGGACCTTTTTGTCTTTTCCTGAAGCTTGTGTTTCAAATATCCTAATGTAGTTTTGATTTTTAGGCATTTTACCAGCACAATAAAATAAAACATTTTTGGAAAGTTATGGTTATAGAGTATATTTTCTTTCTTCTTTTCAGTTTCATGCATTTTAGTTTTAGTACATTATTTTTTCCACACAGTGTTCTAACGATTGGTCTGTGAGTTTGGTATAGCTCTAGACATTTTACAGTTAGTTGGTGACATTTGGTAGTAGTTGCAGAGCTGGAATGATGGATCGAGGATGTGAGTAGAAGAGTGTGAGGACCAGAGATTCTGAGGTTATCAAGCACTCTATTCAGCAAAGCATTTGTCCCAGCTGGAGCTAGATGTTATCACATAATGATATTAGCCAGGATACCATATTCTAATTTTTAGACTTAAGTACACTTTTTCAACCAATTCCCTTATATATGAAATGTTGAGATGAGCATCTATGATGGATATTTATTTGATGATGGACTATAATACTCTCCCATGCCATGACTAAGTCTCAGAACACTCAGATTTGAGGACTAATGTAGTCATTTATCCATTTTCAGAGTAGTCAATAGTGCCCAGAGTTGCATCAGTAGTTTATCATTGGATGGATGTTGGTTCAAATTGATCATTTACATGTATATGACTCGGCATATATTATCTTGTGTTATGGTTATCATTGCTTTTTTATTCATTCTTGTGATATGTATTAGCATCTAGTGTCATGATCTAGCGGTCATATAAATATGTGGACTTGGATGTATTGATATTATGTATGTATGTCCCTACTTAGACCTGGAATTTCTTGACCCATACTCGTTGGTTTTATCCTCTTTAGGGAGAATAGAGGTGATCATTCCCACTATACTTTGGCTTGCTAGTGTTGGTTTCATTGTTCACTATCTCCATCCATTCATTACATTCCAGCTATTTTTATATCCCAACCTACTACTTGACTTGTGGCATGGAGGACCTTTCCCCACTAGAGCCTCTTTGTTGGACAAGCTTCCCTATTGGTTTTTTTCTTGGCTCTGAGTTTCATAGGTTGTGTTGACTAAACCTGAAGGAAATAACATTTCCATCAATACAACGTATTCAAAAATGAAATGAATATCTTATGAAAAATCTCATTCATCAAAAGTGGTTTTTTTTAACATACATGAATGCAAGGCAGGCCTAATGAAATTGGCTCTAAAAGTAATGAATATCTTGTAAAATCTCATTCATGAAAAGTAGTGTTTTTAAACATACATGAATGCATGAATCCTTAATAAATAAAAAAATCCATGTAACAAATGGATCAAGGCTATGTAAAATTGAAGGCCCTGAAAGCAATGTTTCAAAAAATTATATCGATAGATTGTTGGACTCATTTGTATTTGATTTGGATTGTGAGCATTTTACAAGGTGAATAAGCACCTCTGAACGTAACACCCATTTGTGAGACACTGCCATCCCATGTGTTGTTGCTTGTCCATCATATGCTTGAGTGAGTATCCCCTTTCCATATCCAAAGTGTCATAGTTTCAGGTATGTAGTCACCCTTTAGCCTAACCACTTTATTTCTATCCCTCACCCTTCACTACCAAATTGATTACAACTATGAAGTGAGTATGGTCTTGAAATTTTGGTCTAAGTTATAATTAATTAATGAAGCTCTATATTTGGTTGATAGATCTCCAATGAGATTATTTCTATTTGTTATAATTGTTATTTGAATGATATGTAGAGCATGTCTTAACCTTTAAATACTTGTAGCAAATGGATGTTAGCCTGGGTTATATTATTGATTATTTTATCATTTACAGATTATTATTTTATATGTCTAGGCATATTGGATATTATTCTTAATCATGCACAGATATGTAGGGTGTATGAGTATGAAACTTATATGGATTTGGAATCCCTGAGTCCAATGAGATAGTTTATTTTCAGTTACGTGTAGTTACAGTGATTATTTGTCTCAGTGTTCATTCTGGTGCAGTTTTTCCATACTGAATGGCCTATCAGAGAAGAGAGGTGATTTGATTGGTTCACCTAGGGAGCTGTATGAGGAGAGGGTGGTCTCATCACTTATTTTTACCATATTACCACCCTCCCAGAGAGCCTTTTGGTCTCCATTTGACAACATTGGAACTCTTGGAGGCAGTTTGGGCCATATCACCTTTTCCGAGGCAGATTAAAAATAATAAAAATGGATACTGAAGAATTCGATTTGGGTTACTGAGGAAATTAAATGGCATGGGATGAGTTTTGATGATGAGTGTGATGTCTTCCACTCCTTCTCCAGCAGTTTCAGCACTTTGATGGACCCACATCCATCTCTCCAACATATTTTATTATTTCTGGAGCTTTTGGAGGCTCACGATTTCCTCGGAGAGGCACTATTTTGAATTTAAAAAACTATATTTATTTTTATTGTGCCATGGGGACACGTCAGGGGAATTAGTTAACACCCCCTGGACTCACCATGAGCTTTATTGATTTTTTATTGAGTGGGATCCCCTCTCCTAGGGGGATTTGGTCCATTGATATATTATATTATTGTATCAATCCATGTACTTTGTGTTGAGCTCCTCTCAACCATTGATTAGAACATTTTGATATTTTAATATTATCCATCCATTTGAAAGGTGGTTATGATTTTGGTTCTCTCATTCGTATTTAAAGGAGGGAGCTTCTCATTGTAAAGGGGTATTTGGCTCTTGGATCTAGATAATAGAAAAACTATTCTTGTGGAAATTGTTTAGATCTCATTTGCATCTGGTGTTCTTCGATGGTGATTGGGAAGTCTATTACTTCCTAGAATTTGGGTATTTGTGTTGAGATCTATATTTTTTCAGAAACATGGTCTTGTCTACAGGATGGCGACTTTAGTTGGGAGTTTTTGCAAGGTTTCCTTAACTCACTTGTATCAGGGGGTTTTCATTAACATCATTGTGATCTATGATTTCATCTTGCTATTTTTCTGTAGCATTTGTTCTTTTCTCTTGACGCATAAATGTTAGGATATTTAGACACTTAGGAGTTAGTTAAGATCAACTTGTGTAATATATCCGTTAGGTAAAAGTGTGTTTCTTTAGTATGCATTTGTAAATATTCTAATCCGACGGTCACGATATGTTCTAGACATAGAGTGATCCGACGGTTCAACTTCTCTTAGATCATACCTACCATTGATCCGTGGCTTAACACCCGATTGGTCTATGATCTCTATTTAAAGAGCATAGAGGGTCCTTGGCTAGTTGATCGATTATGAGAAGCTCATGTAATTTTCTTTCTTTTGCATAATAAATCGCTCCAAGTAGCTATTTGGTTGGGGCTGTGGACTGTTTCCCTCTCGAGGGTTTTAACCATGTGACAAACATTGGTGTATTGATATGTGATCTGTTTGTGTGAAGCAGTTTCTCTTAGTGTTTAGTCCTTTGGGAGTACCCTGTGCACCCTAACATGGTATCAGAGCTTTTATGAAGAGCCTCTTTCGGTTTTGATCAAGACCTGGAACCAGTGTTGCCGAAACTTTGAAAGGGTTTCTGGTTCTATATTTTCTGTGCATTTGTGGCTTGTGGGAGCTGTTCCATTGCATCTGGAGCATCATTTCCATTTGGAAATAGTTTTCATTCACTGAAAACCATTTTCGTTTGTTCCAGAAACACCCATTTCGGCAAATCTGAAGGTATAATGTTACAGTGACGGATTTGTTTTATTTTTTTTTAAATCTCTCATATTTTATCAGTCTTATTATTAGATCTTTTTGTTTTAGTCTTGGACTGTTGCCTTCCCTGGCTGCATATGCTCTTTGTCGTGCACCTTGCGCAATCGCGACGAATCAGAAACAGTGAGGGAATTTTTTATTTTTATTTTTCTCGGCTACGTATGCTCTTTGTCGTGCACCTTGTGCAAACACGGCAAATCAGAAACAGTGAGAAAACTTGAAAACGTAGACTTTCCGGGTAAGCTGACCAAAATCTAACCCCATTGTGTGGAAAAAAAAATTATTTTTGTTTTTCGTTTCTTTTTGTGATTTGTAGGAGAAAAAACAAGCATGAAAAACGAGAGAGAAGAGTTAAAAAAAAAAAACCCTTCCTCTTTCCATACTTTTACGTACCTCTTAAACTTAGCTCACTTGGTCCAAAGTTGCTTTACACCTTGATAAGTCTTGAGTTCAAGTCTTATCAAGCTACTTTTAGTGCATGCAATTTCTATTTTCAAGTTACGTTATTGTAAAAGTGCATCTCACATTAATAAAATAAAATAAAAGTGAGTCACTTAAGTCTTTTAATTTATTGCCACACTATTTAAAAAGTCACATTATTGTAAAAGTGAACATCACTTATTCTACAAAAGTGATTCACTTCAAAGCAACTTTATTGTAAAAGTGATTGTCAAAGGTTGATCCTGGGAAGAGGGGGCTTCTTTTTTTTAGTTGGTCAAGTTAATATCTGCCACGTCACTATTGGGGACATATTCAACATTTTCTTTGATCAAGCATAACTTCATCATCCGGAATCAGTTTTAAGTGCCTTTTTTTTAAAACCGCATATTTTTTCGAGCTCTTTGCATCCAAATAGTTTGTTTCTGTTTTTTCAGCCATTATTTTACAGTATGGCCACCCCTTGTGATATTATACTTACAAGTTCTAACTATTTCTCATGGAAATCTCATATGGAGGATGTTCTGCGAAGTAGGGGACTTTTCAGGATGACCTCAGGGAAAGAAACAGAACCCACTAATGATGATAAGAAAATTAAATGGGCAAATAGATGTGATGAACCTCGTGGATTGATTGGGATGTCAATCTCTACTAATTTGCGATTCCACATATCTAGAATTGATGAACCTGATAAATCTTGGGAAAAGTTGGAATCTATGTTTGGTAAACACAATGAAATTCGGGGTCATCAACTTGAGAATGAGTTGCTTTCCTTGAATCCAAATGATTTTTCATGCATTCAAGACTATTTATCTAAGTATAAAACTCTTAGACTATTATGTGCAGAATGCAAGATTAAGAAAGAAGAAAAACAATGTATTTATCATATTCTTTCCAAAATTGGACCTGCATATTCTATTTTTGTATCTACATTCTACTCCATGAAAGAATCCTTGACTGCAGCCAGCTATCAAGAACCTAATCTTGAATCTTTTTGTGATTCCTTAATTAGAGAGAAAGATAAGCTCATTCATCTTGGAATAATTAACAAAGCAGATACATATGGGAAAGCCTTATTGTCCCAACAGAAAGAAAAGTCCAAGCCTCCCAAGAAACAGAATTTCCGCAATAATAAGTAAAACAACAAGGGTCCCAAACCCTCTCAGTCAGCTCCTCCCTTAAAAATGATAAAGGATCCAAGCAAAAAGGAAAGAAGACTAAGCATCTTTGCAATTTTTGTGGGAAAGATAATCATGATGAATCTAAGTGTTTTAAGAAGATGGCAGCCTTGGAAGTAGCAATGAAAAAGCACCACATCAACCTAGATTCGTCTTCAGAATCTACCTCTCATGGACATGCACTTTGTGCTTCTAGTTACTCTTATACTGCATCTTCTTCTTCTACTTCAAATGAATGGCTCATTGATTCTAGAGCATCTTATCATATGGCTAAGGATAAAGCCATCTTTTCTACTATGCATGAATGTAACACCAAACAAATATTTGTTGGTGATGATAGATCTCTAAGTGTTGTAGGATCTGGAATAGTTCCAGTAGAAAATGGTCATTTCAGTGACGTACTATGTGTTCCAAAAATTTCCTGCAATTTGTTATCAGTCTATCAAATTACTCATTCAGGTGAAGGTAAAACTATGACGTTTACACCTCACCAAGTTGTAATAAAGGATTTTAAAAATCCTCAAAATATCCTTGCTATTGGAATTGTTGATGATATTACCAGGTTGTACAAATTTAACAACTTTGGGTCATCACCTTTTCCTTCAGTTTTTGTTGCTCATAGTGATAACTTGAGCAAACTTTGGCATGAGCGATTTGGTCACTTAAATTATCGCTCATTGCAACAACTATGTAAAGACAAAATGGTGACTAGTCTTCCGTTGGTATCTTGCAAGGATGGTGTTTGTTCCGGTTGTGTACTCAGAAAACATCATCGGGACAGTTTTGACAAACGTATCTCTTGGCATGCCTCGGTTCCCTTGGAGCTTGTGCATAGTGACTTGTGCGGCCCTCTTCCATCTGCTTCCTTTTCTGGTTTCAAATATTTCTTAACTTTCATTGATGACTACTCCAGACGCACTTGGGTTTACTTCCTAAAACTTAAGAGAAAAGTATTTAACATGTTCTTAGCCTACAAGGCTCTTGTTGAAAAACAATCTAGTCATCAAATTATCAAGTTAAGATCTGACAATGGAGGAGAATATATTAACAACAAGTTCACTACTTTTTACACTGAACAAGGAATCCAACAACAACACACTATTCCATATACACCACAACAAAATGGTGTAGCTGAAAGGAAGAACCGCACTTTAAAAGAAATGGCTAATTGTATGATCCAATCTAAGGGACTAAGTCTTCAATATTGGGCTGAGGCCATAAATTGTGCAAATTACATATTTAATCACACACCCACTAAAGTTTTACAGGGTATAACACCGGAAGAAGCATGGAGTAAAATTAAACCAGATGTAACTCACTTTCGTGTGTTTGGTTGTGAAGCATAGGCTCACATTCCAGATGAAAAACGGAAAGCATTGCAGCCTAAAAGTGAAAAGTGCATATTTGTTGGATATTCTAAAGATGTAAAAGGTTATATACTTCTTCAGCCACATTCTCATGATATAAGCATTAGAAGAGATGTTAAATTTCATGAAAATATCTTGGCCTACGAGCCTAACTTGGCGGGTGTGCCATCTTTGGCCTACGAGCCTAACTTGGCGGGTGTGCCATCTTTGGCCTACGAGCCTGATTCGACAATTGTGCCTTCTTCTTCTTCTTCTTCCAGCTTCCTTTACAGGTTTCCAACTCCAGTTTCTGATGATGACAGTGAGGATGAAAATCCACCTCCGCCTGCTCATGTTCCTCCAATTGCACCAACACCAATACTTCCTCGATGGGTTCGTTCAACATGTGAAGCAGCTGGTGATCTTGCCGGTGATCCTAGAGATCAACGTCGAACACGTTCTCAGTTTCAGCGAGCCTCTTCTCTTTTGGCTCAAGTTTCCGAGAATCATGATCCAGAAACTTTTGCAGAAGCTTCAGGAAATCCAGATTGGGATGCAGCTATGGATGAAGAATATCGTTCCTTAATGGCGAACGATACTTGGGATCTTGTTCCTCTTCCAAATGAAAGAAAACTTGTCAGATTTAAATGGGTCTACAGAACTAAGTATGCATCAGATGGAAGCGTTGAAAGACTTAAGGCAAGGTTAGTTGCCAAAGGTTTTTTCCAAGTTGAAGGGATTGACTATAATGAAACCTTTGCCCCTGTAGCAAAAATGAACTCCATCCGCCTTGTTCTTTCCCTTGCATCCTTACATAACTGGGAAGTCCATCAAATGGATGTCAAGTCTGCCTTCTTACATAGTGATTTACATGAGGAAATTTACATGGAACAACCTCTTGGATATGTTCAGAATAATTCTAGCCTTGTCTGTCTCCTTAAGAAATCCTTATATGGCCTTAAGCAAGCTCCTAGAGCTTGGTATGCCAAAATGGATAGCTTTCTCCTTGACACTGGTTGTTCTAGATGCCATTCTGACCCCAATGTCTATACCAAGAAAGTAGGAAACCATCTCATCATACTTGTTCTTTATGTTGATGATCTTATCCGTACTGGTAGTGACCCTAACCTTATAACCCATGTGAAATCCAGTCTTAAGCAAAATTTTGAAATGTCAGACTTAGGACATTTGCATTATTTTCTTGGTCTCCAAGTCTTGCAAACCAAAGAAGGAATCTTTCTTTCCCAGTCTAAGTATGCTTGTGACCTTCTTCGTCGCTTCCACATGGAAGATTGTAAACCAGCCCCTTCTCCCTTCCAGTCTGGAGTTAAAATTTCTACCACTTGTACTTCCCCTGAAGTAGATGCCACCTTGTATCGTCAGCTTGTTGGTAGTCTTTTATTTTTGACTCATTCCCATTCTGAAATTTCCTTTTCCATTGGTCATGTTTCCTGTTATATGAAAAATCCTCATGAAAGTCACTGGAAAGTAGCAAAAAGAATTCTTTCACTAGTACAAGTGATCAATTTTGCCACGGAAAAACGTGGCAATATCCACGGAAAATCGTGGATATTGCCACGTCTAAGTGTTTTTTTTTCCGTGGAAACAATTCCGTCGCAATAGAGACAACCCCTAATTTGCGTTGCAAGAGCGACAATGTTCTATATTTCGTTAGATGTCTAAGTCGTCGCTATATCCACGCCTGGCCATCTCTGTATCCACACCTGGTTGTCGCTGTATCCACGCTCTGTATAAGGTTTTTTTTTTTAATGCAAACCCAGGAATAAGACATCGATATAGCCACGCCTTGCCGTCTCTGTATCCATGCCTTGCCATCTCTGTATCCACGCCTGGCCGTCGCTGTATCCACGCTTTGTATAAGTTTTTTTTTTTTAAATGCAAACCCCAGGAATAGCGACGGGGATGCTATACCTGCGACGGGCAGACTATACCTACTCTCAATTCCCCTTACCCTTTAAATTATTTTGTTTACATATAAACATTGAAACATCAAATCACATAAACATATAAACATCGAAACACAAGAAGGTAATCCATACAAACAACCATGGTAATCCATGTGCCAGTTTAACTCAACCCGAATCCAAAACTAGGTCAAATCTAACCAGAACAAGGCAGCATTGGCTTGCTACATCAGACTTAAGTCAAAACTTGTGAAACTTTACAATCTATGCAAACATGACAAGCTGTAACCAGGTCCACTCACTCGCATGCCTATGTAAACCAAGAACAGGGTTGATCCCAATGCTTGCAACGACAACTTTATTTTTAATCTCATTACAATTTAAACAAATTCAAGAGTACATACATATTATTATTTCCTTAACTGGGACAAACTTTGAAGGCATTCCCAGGTTTCATAGAAAATATACAGATGATTTCCCTGTAGAACACAAGAAAGCTATCAACATCTAGCACCCAACACTGAACAGTAGTGTTATCGAGACATCTCATGCCATTAGAATCATGTACATAGATAGTGTTATAGAGAGACCTTGCAACATCTAGCCAACACTGCCTTCAAGCTTCAAACTCATCAACTGATTTACTTCAGCTGCAAATTCTAGTGGGAGCTCGTTACATACAACCCTACAAAAGCCATTAATAATAGCTTCCACTGCCTTCTTTGGATCAATCCCCCTCTGCTGGAAATAGAATAACTGATCTTCCCCAATTTTTGAGGTACTTGCTTCATGTTCAACACGGGCTATTGGGTTCTTCACCTGAAAAAGTTTGTAAATATCAGAGACATAAGGGAAACAAATGAAAATCAATATTGTTACTAAATCCTTCTGCATGAATTATACAATAAAATTAAACACCATATACTTAAAACGTGTCATATGGTTGGTAGGAGAAACGCACCTGATCC